>CACRXE010000022.1:90000-322500 GCA_902685375.1 Neostethus bicornis
TGTACAGAGATATCACATTAAATGGGAAAAGCTTTGGGGTAGGAGTATTAAGGTATATGGATATTAGATGGTGAGTGAGAGAGAGAGACAGGCTGGAGCGGGTGGAGGAAAGTATCAGGTCTGATGTGTGACAGAAGAGTTTCCGCTAGAATGAAAGGGAAAGCATACAAAACCGTAGTGAGACCGGCCATGCTGTTTGGTCTAGAAACAGTACCACTGAAGAAAAGACAAGAATCAGAGATGGAGGTAGCGGAGACGAAGATGCTGAGGCTCTCTCTGGGAGTGACCAGGATGGACAGGATTAGAAATGAGTACATCAGGGGAAAAGCACATGTTAGAGGTTTTGGGGATAAAGTTCGAGAGGCAAGACTGAGGTGGTTTGGGCACGTACAGAGGATAGAGAGAGAGAACATAGGAAGAAGGATGCTGGATTTGGAACCACTAGGAAAGAGGACTAGAGGAAGACCAAAGAGGAGGTTCATGGACGTAGAGAAGGAAGACATGAAGATAGATGGTGTGACCAAAGAGGATACAGCAGATAGGATTAGATGGAAGAAACTGACTTGCTGTGGCGACCCCTAAAGGGAAATGCCGAAAGAAGAAGAAGAAGAGTGAGAGACAGATGACCAAAGGTAGCCAATGAGCTGTCATAAAGTAAATTATTAACCGTATTTTTACTTAACCATAATAGCACAACCAAATTTTTTACAGCACAAGCGTACCAAAAACGATTGACATATTTTTTGTTTTATTTTTGTGTGTGTATCTATATATATATATATATATACATATATATATATATATGTATATATATATATATATATATATATATATATATATATATATATACATATATATATATATATATATATATATATATGTATATATATATATATATATATGTATATATATATATATATATATATATATATGTATATATATTTTAATAGGGGGCAGCTTCATGGAGGCGGTGAACCGGGGGTCAAATGTGACAGGGAAAATACAGAGTTTTTTTTACAGGAACTTTATCTAATCCTACTTTATCTATAACCTAACTTTTCCCCCCCACTGTAACACTCTGTGGACCCTTAGTTCAAATAAATCTGCAATAGAATTTTACATTATGACGATATCCCCAAGATGGTTTAGCTTGGCTTGAAGAAAACTGTGTACATGTTTTTAGCTATGTATCTAATTTGTAACAACAAAGTTCTAAAAACAAAGTATCAACTGTTGAACAAGACGACCCAAACTTTAAGAAAAACAACCAAACTGTGACCATGTCAAAAGTAGGAGCAAACTACACGTAGGCAGATTTAGATGAGTTTATTGGAGGAAATGAGGGGTCCAGACTGGCTGGAGAGGCTGTGCAGTGAACCAGGAGAAGCAGGCTGGAGTGATGCATGAAGAAAGCTGGGGAGCAGGCAGGACTAGGCAGAACAACTAAATAGACATTGACACATTGGGGGATGGAGAACAAAGCTTGAATAGAGCCCTATGCCCTTTGCACAACACTTCCAAACTCACTCAATAACCCACCTTGTCATATCCGGCTTGGAAAACAACAACCGTTGGACTTCCATCCACTGACCCATCCTTAACCCTAACCCTCCCCTAACGCTAGGGTCAAATCAAGTGAAGGACACACTTTCTTCTTCATCCTGTATCCTTCTGATCGTTCCATCGTCTTCCACTTATCCGTGGCCAGGTTGCGGTGCAACAAACAGGAAGCCCAGACCTCTCTCACCCAAACTGCATCCCGAGATGTTCCCCGCCAGCTGTGAGACATAGTCTCTCCAGTGGATCAGGGGTCTGCCTCTGGGGCTCCTCCCGGTGGGACGTGCCTGAAACACCTCACCAGTGAGGTGCTTGGGAGGTGCCTGTACCCTGATCTATGCAAATGAGAAACAATAATTAAGTTAATTTACATTCAATGTAAAAAAATATATATTTATCTGTAAAAAAAAATAACAGTTCCAGTAAAGTGTAAATTTATTTATCAATAAAAAGTTTTACTGGTTTTCATGTTAGAGAGAGGGTTGGAGTTAAAACGCTAACGCTGGTCATTTAAAAGTTAATCAAACAGAAAAGATTCATTCTCTGTTCCAGGAGTCATTGCAAGCAAGGTGTATATTATTTTTATAAATAATTCACTTTTATTTAAACTATAAAAGGTGAAGCGGATGTTGAATCAGATGTTGAATCAGATGTTAAAGCAGATGTTGAAACAGATGTTGAAGATGTTCCTTTAATAAATTAGGGTTTTTTTTTTTCTTTCTCCACAGATGGCATCAAGACTTCCCATGTTGTTCCTTCTCTGCTGGGTATGCAGTATTGTGGTTGTTTAAAGTTTACAACAATAAACAATGACCGACATATAGCAACAACAGTGTTAGAATGTGAAAGCTACTTTCTAAACTGTGGGCTTTTGAATTCACAGGGAATTGTGCTGAATAATGGACAGAATAAAGGTCTGCATCAGTAACTCGTTACACACTCCAGTTTAACCTCGTTACACATACCGGCCCGTCGCAGGGCTATTTTGTGTTTTTAAAATGTCTGCACTTATAACGACACTTATTCTTTGTTCAACTCGAGTAAGTTATACCTCATTTTAAAGCTTAGACTCTGAACCGACCAATCACAAAACTTGTTTTTCAAATGCGTGATGACATTTTTTTGACCAAAACACGCGCCCATCTTGGATCGTCATGCGTGACAGTGAGTGTTACGCACAGAACAGCGAGAGAAACATTTAGCAATGTGATTTATTTTCAACTTTTCTGTTGGCAAACTGTATTTCTGGGGTTTTAGAGCATATTTTTTGCCAAAAAACATTTTTTGTACATGTTTTTTATAGAAAAATTTATAATATCATATAATATACAGCCAAAAATATGAAAATGTAAATTTGAAAAATTATAAAACAAAATCATCTGGTCTATTTAAAGTCACAGAAACACTAATATGTATTTTTTTATGACTAAAATTGTGATAGAATTGCTAAAATTCAATTTGGCACATTTTGGCAAATATCTGGATAGCTTGTTCCCAATGGACATTTTTATACTAAAAGGTCAATAAATCAAAAACATTTGTACCTGGGGATCTAAAACTTTACAGAGTTGTTGTCAACAAGATTATTACCATACATATGTCTTGGCTAGGGACATTGGAAAATTAACAAAATTAGGCGAGGTTAAAAATGTTCAATTTTTTTTTTTTATGTTTGAACTACTGTAGGATAGGTTCTGAAGCTCTGACACTCTCCGTGTACATATCTGCATAAACTACAAGGTCTAGGCTTTATTTTGATGTATAGTACAAGCCTGTGACTTGAAAAATGTTGCTGTAATAAGCATTGGCATTTGGGTATGTCCAACTATTGTGCACAGCCGAAGATAGGTGGGAATTAGGAGGTTAAGGAGATTGATTCATTTCAAATTAAAAAATTTTACTATTCAATGGAAAAGTAATAAAAAGAATAACATTTTTGTCTCTTGTGAGACTACAGGATTGTTGTTGAGTGTTCATTTTATAGTAACTGTTCAATTTGAATGGATTCCGGCATCAAAGGAATATCTAAAAAAAGTTAACTAGCTATGTTATGTTGGTAAATTTGCAGAGAGTTTGATTAATTAGAAACATTTTCTAGCCAGCGTGTGAGCCCTAAACTCTTCTTCATTCTCTTTTGTTTCAGTTAGAAAAAAAACTCAATGTCCCGAAGGTTGGACTCAGTTTAAGAATCGCTGTTACATTTTCCACAAAGAAGCAAAGTCATTCATGGATGCAGAGGTACATGTCTGTCTGTCCGTCTGTCCTTCCATCTGTCTGATGAAGGATCCAAGGTCTCTGTACATTACAACTCAAGACAAAGACATATTAAGAATTTAACCTTCAAGTCAGTCGATTGTAGAATTCTTCCTGTAGTGACAAAAAACAAAAACAGCCATCAAATTCAACACTCTGTGATTCTGAGACAGATCAACAAAAGGTTAACATGATGTCATTCTGGAAATGCATGTTTCATTGGTGTGGCAGGTAGGTAGAAGAAGAATACCTTTATTAGTCCCACAATGAAAAAATGACTTTGCTGCATAGCAGTGCATGGGGCAGCCACAACAGCACCAATGGTGGGAGCAGCTACGGGGTGTCTGCTCCAGGGATACCTAGGTTGCTCGGTGGGGTTCGAACCGGCTTCTCCCTGTCCAAGGACAAACACTCTACCTCTAACAAGCATTTGTGTGCCTTACATCAAGGACTTTTGTTTGATATGTCCTCCAGTTAATGTGAATTTGGTTAAATTAATGTGATCAATATGTTTTGATATGATTAAGACAACATTCTGTTTGCAGCTTCCCTCCACTTTAGTCTGAATAATGATGGAACAAATTATCTGATCGAGCTGTTTCGCTAGTTCTTCAAAGGTCGCTGAACACATGTTCGCTTTCCAATACACCTCAAAACCACCGCTGCCATTCAGCTAAAATTCAGTAATCAATCATTCAGATAAATATGGAATTTTACACCTCATCGACAAAGAGCATTGTCCGACACACAAAAATATAAATATTTAAATCTATGAACGACTATGGCCAATCAATGGTTTATTCATGTGTAGATGTTAAATTTAACCTCTTAAATCCCACCTACCTTCGGCTGTGCACAAAAGTTGGACATACCCAAATGCCACTGCTTATTACAGCAACATCTTACAAGTCACGTGCTTGTACCATACATTAAAATAAAGCTTAGACTTTTTAGTTTATGCAGATAAAGTATGTACACAGAGAGTGTCAGAGCTTCAGAACCTATCTTACAATAGTTCAAACATTAAAAAAAATTGCAAATTTTAACCTCGCCTAATTTTGTTAATTTTCCAATGTCCCTAGCCAAGTCATGCTTCTTAGTATTCATAATTCCTTTCATATGTATGTTAATAGTCTTGTTGAAAACAACTGTGTCAACTTTAGGATCTCCAGGTACAAGTGTTTTTGATTTATTGACCTGTTAGTATAAAAATGTCCATTCGGAACAAGTATGTGCCAAAATGTGCCAAATTGAATTTTTGCAAAATTAAATTTTTCAGTCATAAAAATACACATTAGTGTTTCTCTGACTTTAAATACTCCCCAAAGAGGATTGTTTCTTTTCTAATAATTTTTCAAATTTAGATTTTCCTATTTTTGGCTGTAATTATGATTTTTTTTTTCATAAAAATTATGCACTAGAAATGTTTTTTGGTATAGAAAAAAAAAAAAAAAACATGCTCCAAAACCCCAGAAATACAGTTTGCCAACAGAAAAGTTGAAAATAAATCACATCGCTATATGTTTCTCTCTGTTTATGCGTAAAACTCATTGTCACTCATGACTATCCAAGATGCCCTTGTGTTTTGGTCAGAAAAATGTCATTACGCATCTGAATAACAAGGTCTGCTATTGGTCCAGTTCAGAGTCCACTCCCTCGTTAGAGAGCTGTTATGATAGGCTATCTTTTCAGTTCAATCATTTAAAATAAAGCAACTATCATTAGCCAGCTAGAAGCCAACAAGCTAACGCTGCTGTTAGCTGAGTGAGGAGCGCTTCTTTTATTCAAAGAATGTATCAAACAAATCCATGATCGGAAAATCTCGCGAATGTTCTCATTTTGTAGCTAACTTCGTGAGGAAATGAATCACACCAAGGACTAAGTCATAAACACAGCGTGGCGGTTGCTATAGAGATAGGAACGCGACTGCTATGTTGTATCATTTGATTTATCACAGAAAAAAAAAAATCATGTTTTATTGAGTATTTCTCCAAACTGGTTTACTTTTGAGAAAAATCAATTTCATATAGTTATTCTGTGGATTATTATGAACAAAATGAGACCACGTACCTAAAGATCAAACCCGTCTGATCCAATTACAACTGGATCGCTGGTAAGAAATGCACTCTACACAGTTTGATCTTTTTGCGGATAATTAGTTATTTCTTCTAGAAACTAGTGAAAACATCGGAATGGATGTTACAATCGTTTTCTTGAAAGTCTAAGCATTAAAATGAGGTACAACTTACTGGAGTTGAACAAAGAATAAGTGTCATTATGAGTGCAGACATGTTCAAAACACAAAATGGCCCAGCGACGGGCCGGTGGTTGTAATGAGGTTAAGTAAAACTGTGTGTTTACATCTGTCTTACTAACTTTTTATTTTTTAATTTTGCCAGAATCACTGCATCAAAGTCAAAGGGAATCTGGCCTCCATCCATTCAGATGAGGAGACCCTGTTCCTTAAAGACTATGTCAGGTCTAAGAACAACAAACAGGTTCTTTTGACCTGGATTGGAGGTTACAATGCTGTAGTAGTAAGTTATTTACATGATCTGAAACATCAGCAATACACAATTAATATTTTTTAAACCCTACAGGGTGGAATTGGTGTTTTGGGTTGTTTTTTTTTTTTTTGCACCTTATTCTCAGGAGTCAGTATGGTTGTGGAGTGATGGATCAAAATGGGATTACATAAAATGGATGTCAGGAGCACCTACCAATAATTTAAAAGAGCCACATTGTACTGAATTTGGTAACGAAGAGGGTAAGAACTAAAATGATTTAATATTAAATCTCTATTCACATACAAAACTTTTAGGCATTTAAATGCAAACAAAAACAAACTTGAAAACAATTCTTCAATTTAAACAAATTTGCTAAATAAGCTCCATTTTTAACATTTTTATTTATTGATCATAAATATGTATCGTTTGGTACAAAATATAACTCAAAAATATTTTAAAAACGGTCCATTTATTTTTTTGTTTTTTTTTTAAAAAGAGAACAAAACCAACCAAAACAAATAACCAATCAACAGATAACGCCCCCATCCATCCTCCACCCCCCTAAAAAAATGTCATTATTCTCAAAGGAAACCCTCTCCTTATTTTATTTACAAAGAAAAACCCATAGCACTCCATTTTATATAAATATTAATGAATGAATAATGCTTCATTAAATTTGTTGACAACCAAGCTGAAAGAATATTCGATCAATACGTCTGTAAAAATGGCATTCCTTTGAACTCTGCTGTAAACTCCACTAACCCCACCCACTGACATCTTATCAGGCAGGCAGAGAGAAATTGTCTCTCTTTGGCAAAGACGTTTTCTTGATAATAATGATTTACTTCTAAATTTTATTTGTAGGTGGGATGTACTGGGATGACTGGTACTGTCACGTTACTCGACCATTCCTGTGTTCGATGAATTTGAAGTAAATCTCCATCACCGCCTCACGAACCCAAACACTCAAAACTTCTCTGTTTTTGATCAAATGAATCAATCCATAATTCCATCTATTCATGGATCTGTTCTTCCATCCAGCTGTGAGGGTTCTGAGGTGGGGTGTGCTCTCCAAGTCACCAGACTCTAACATTTATAAAAACACATCCTCTTTAAATGAGAAGTCGGTGGTACTAAAGAACAATGTTGTAACACAAAGAAAAAAATTCAAATTAATCTACATTCTTAATATCAGTTTAAATTTGATGTATGAAAAGATTTATTTTAAAGATGAATGTATTTGATATTATTTCAGAAAGTGTGATCTCATTCATCTGTTACTCTTTTAAAACCATCCTGGTCCTTTGTTTGATAACATTTCCCTGAATTATTTGATTCTGCATTCTGTACAAATCTTTTCAAATTTTGAAATGATTAAAAAATTACTGAAAATTTTCTAGGTTTTACTTGAGTTTTTTTTCATATTTGTTTGAGTCTAATTTGATTAATTTATTGGTGTTTTTATTTTGGTGTTATGAAAAAGTTGATGGCGGAACGGTGAGCTGACAGTAAGAAAGTCAAGGTTTGAATCCTTGGTCGGGGCAAGGCTTGGAACACTGGAACAGTTTAGGTTAATGCTAACAGTTTAGCCTAACGCCTACAGTTTAGTTTAAAGCTAACAGTTTAGCTTAAAGCTAATAGTTTAGCTTTAAACTAGCGGTCTGTCAGTGCTGCTGGTGTGAACGTTCTTTTTCTTCTTCTCCTTTCATCATTTCCCTTCAGGGGTTGCCACAGCAAGTCAGTTTCTTCCATCCAACCATCTGCTGCATCCTCTTCAGTCACGCCAACTGTCTTCATGTCTTCCTTCACTGTATCCATGAACCTCCTCTTTGGTCTTCCGCTAAGCCTCTTTCCTGGTGGTTCCAAACCCACCTATCTTTCTTCCAATGTACTCTCTCTCACTCTCCTCTGCACTTGTCCAAACCATCTCAGTCTGACCTCTCTGACTTTATCTCCAAACAAAACCTCTAAAATGTGCTGTTCTTCTGATATACTCATTTCTATTTCTGCTTCACACTGTGACTTAAAATTGTCCTTTGAAATGGGCTGCATAAACATCAGTACCAATGATTTTAGCCAGAAGCCAAGTTGACATGTGTTGCGCTGTATTCACGCTTGGATCGATGTAAAACAAAACATAAACTTTGTTGATTTCGACAGCAGGACTCGTTTTCTAAAAAAATGAGATTAGCATAGAACAGTTATTGTCAGTTTGTTATTTCAAAATATGTGTAATTATTTGGCATCCAGTTGAGCCTCGGAGAGATGTAGACTTGTTCCTTGGTATCACCCGTGTTAGCCTAAATATCATCAACAAAACCCACTTGATGAAGCTGGATATTGCTGTCAAACGTGGACAAAGAGGATATCTGCTCTTTTGCCATTCATTTGGACTGTGCTGCTTTTTTAACATGCCGGACATGAAGATATCTGCTAATGCTAACGAAGCTACACTCTGGGCAGAATGTTGTATTTCAGGCGATTGAGACTCTGAGAATGGAACTGTTCACTAAAATAGACGAAAATGCAAAGATGCAAAAAGAATGAGATGTCCAGGCTGTTCACTTGTCTGAGGGAAGAATTGAAAGCGTCCATCGACAAAGCTACTGCTAAGGTTAGCATGCTAGAAGAGTGCACAGCTAGTTTGGAGGAAGCAGCTAACACACACTCAGAAGAAATTGTGCATTTGGAGCACAAATTTCTCCAGTTCAAAGTTGAAGCTGCAGTTTCAACTTTGAACTGCAGTTCAAGACATATGGTTGACTTGTTAATAAATGTAGAAATGTTAACCTTCCTTACCTAACATTTTCTTCTAAACTGCTGACTGAAGTACAGTAACTTCTGCGATATTGTTGTGTGATTATTTTGTTATGTTGTTTTGTTTCTTTTTGTTAACTAGACTTGCCTATTTGATACAGAGCCAACACTTTATTTTTGATTTCTACAATATCGAGCTTGTGGAACTGTGGTCACTAAAATGTTTGCCATGTGCTCACTGTCGTGGAATTTTCTTAACAAGATGTCACACAAATGAGAAGAGAAGAAGAGAACTTAATAAAGTTGAGGCAAATGTCTCATTCTGGTAGGCTATGCAACTTTGGTTGGGCTGAAGGTTATGTTTGATAAGCTGACAAGGGTTAGTTATGTTAGGGTTAGATTAATCGATTATCGAAATAATTGTTAGTTGCAGCCCTAATCGTCATTTTTCTCTCCAACACTCCCTCCTCCGAAGCTATTTAAAGATTAATCAGAAAAAGGTTGGTTCTCTGATCCAGGGTTCACTGTGAGCAAGGTGAGTATTTTTGTACATAATGTTGGATTTAAATTTCATTTTTTATTTGTTATTAAAACTATAAACTGTGAAACAGATGTTTAAGCAAATGTTGAAAATTTTCCTGCAAAAAAAGTATTTACCATTTTAGAAAACATGATTTACTTAATCCTTAAAAGAAAAAAAAAAGAAACAAAGAAAGATTTTCAATACGTTTTTAAATGTTTTTCATCTTAACTTTGTTTCAACAATGTTCATCTTTCATTAGAGCAAAATCTAAAATATAATTAAATTGCTTTAAAAAAAAAAAGAATGGATCTTATTTTTGTATAAATAAATATGGTTTTACTTTTTCCAGGAAGTCAGTTTTTAAAGTTTTTAAGTATAAAAAATTGACTTTTTTTTTTTTTTTTAAATATAAATCAGATGAGGGAATGAAAATTAACTACAATGCGGAGCAATAACAAGTACATTTCCAAACACCAGAAATTTACGTCTTTTGCTTTACGTTTTTTTGTTTATATTTGTATGTATATATATATATATGTTTAACTGGTCCCTCTTAAATATATATATATATATATATATATATATATATATATATATATTTCTTTTTTTAAGAGGGGCCAGTTTTACGGAGGTGGGGGAGGAGGGGTCAAAATGTGACAGGGAAAATACAGAGTGTTTTTACTGGAACTTCGTCTAATCCTACTTTATCCATAACCTAACTCCCCCGCCACCCACCCCCACTTTAACACTCTCTGCACCCTTAGTTCAAATAAATCTGCAATCCAATTGAACATAATAACGTAATTCCCAAGATGGTAGAACTATGTATCTAATTTGTAACAACAAAGTTCTAAAAACAAAGTATCAACTCTTGAACAAGACGACCCAAACTTTAGAAAAAACAACCAAACTGTCATCATGTAGAAAGTAGGAGCAATCTACACGTAGGCAGATTTAGATGAGTTTTTTGGAGGAAATGAGGGGTCCAGGCTGGCTGGAGAGGCTGTGCAGTGAACCAGGAGAAGCAAGCTGGAATGATGGATGAAGAAAGCTGGGGAGCAGGCAGGACTAGGCAGAACAACTAAACAGACATTGACACATTGGGGGTGTTGTGGAAAATAATCAGTGAGAATAAACCAAACAGTCGAGTGTCCTTTAACAGAGATTTATTATGGAAACACCGTGAACACGATGGAGGAATCTGCAGAGACCTGAGTTGCCCAAGGAGCAAGTTTACTTTATACATGCTGATAACAACCTCTTGCGTGTAGCCTGACCTTCATAGATACATCTGGACTACGAAACACATTAGCGTAAAGATTATTAGGAGATTGTTAGCAATCTTGTGCTTGACCCAAAAAGATGAAAACGCTCTATATCAGATACCAAGGAACAGGCCATCCTGACATACAGTTAAGACAATCTTGCGTCCTGTCATCTGAAACCCATTTTCCCTCTACAGGGGATAGAGAACAAAGCTTAAATAGAAGAAAGAAGCAAACACAAGTGTGAACATTAGGGAGGTGAGGACACTCAGGTGGTGGATGGCTGTGACAAAAACTGAACTAGAAACAGGGTAAACCAAATTTCGAGGATCATGACACAAACATGGAACACAAGATACAGTTAGTTTCTACTGGGAGTAAAATCTCATGCTCATAAAAATAAGTTCTGAGATTGTTTTCAGAAACGATCAGCAGAGAACACATTATTCTTGAGTTAGCTTCACTTGATTAGGGAGGAGACGGCAGCTCAGTGGTTAGAGTGTTCGTGTGCAGACCGGAAGTTCGCGGGTTCACGTCCCACAGAGGGCACGTCTGGGATCCTTGGAGAAGACACCTAACCCCTGCTTCTCCCACCACTGGTGCCGTCGAAGGGCGGTGTAAGGAGTGCAGTACACAAATTTCCCCGGTGAGGGATGAATAGAGTAATTCATTGTTTTTTTTTTTTTTGATTGGATGCCAGTTGGGTTTAGAATTAAGATGAAAATCCTTTTCCTAAATTTAAGGAATGTAAGTAGGATTGTCCCGTCCTGTATGAGTGATTTTATAGTGCCGTACCAACCAATCAAAACACTGCACACATAAAATGTACGTATTAGTTTAGTATTTATTGGTGTTGATTATGTGTTTCTGCCAGAATTAGTGTGTTTGAAGCTTGTTGAAACATTTCTGTTGTGATGTGTGATTATAGAAATGAAAGGGACTTAAATTGTTTTCTGCTTGGGTTTACAACCGGTTCCGGTGCTAGCATGGAGGCTAAAAGCACATCGGGAGTTGGGATGTAATTCCATATTCACACCTTCTCAATCCAGTTCTGAAATACTTCTTAAAAGAAATCTGCTTCCAGTTCAGAAAACACTTAGCTTAAACATCTCTTCTTATTTTTTTATTTAAGGAGAAGGTTGGCTCAGTGATTAGGGCAACTGTCCTGTAATCAGAGGGTTGCCGGTTTGATCCCCTGCCGGAATTCATGTCGAGGTGTACTTCAGCAAGACATTAAACTCTCAATTGCTCATGGTGATGGTTTGCGCCGTGTATGGCAGCATCCCAATCAGGTATGAATGTGTGTTACAATGTAAATAATAATAATGATAATGCATTAAACTTATATAGCGCTTTTCTAGACACTTAAAGACGCTTTACAAATATGCATTATTTATTCACTCCATACAACCATTCACACACACATTCATTCATTCCTGATGATGGGAGCTACCTCGCAAGGCGCATACCACTATAATCAGAAAGCAAAGCAAGGCAAGTTTATTTGTATGGCACAATTCATACAAAATGTAATTCAAAGTGCTTCACAGAAAGCAACTGGGGGTTTCGGTGTCTTGCTCAAGGACACCTCGGCATAGACTCTGGGCGGGGGAATCAGATGTTGAAGCAGATGTTGAAGATGACCCTGTAAGAAATGATTGTTTTTTTTTTTTTTTTCTCCACAGATGGCATTAAGACTTCCTGTGTTGTTCCTTCTCTGCTGGGTATGCAGCATTGTGATTGTTTAAAGTGTTATTTAAATGAGTTCATATTTTTATTTATGATTTAAAAAGACAACAATAAACAATGACCGACATAAAGCAACAACAGTGTTAGAACGTGAAAGCTACTTTCTAAACTGTGGGCTTTTGAATCCACAGGGAATTGTGCTGAATAATGGACATGATCGAGGTCTGTATCGCTGACTCATTATACACTCCGGTTTAAAGACATTGATTCATTACAAATACAAAAAATTTACCTTTCAATGGAAAGTAAAGAAAAGAAAAACGGTTTTGTCTCTTAAGAGACTTCAAGATTGTTGTTGAAATCTCTGTAAATGTTCTTCTCTTTTCTTTCAGGTGGAAAAAAACCTGAATGTCCTAAAGACTGGACTCAGTTTAAGGATCGCTGTTACATTTTCTACAATGAAGAAAAGTCATTCATGGATGCAGAGGTACATGTCTGTCTGTGTGTCTGTCCATCTGTCTATCCGTCTGGCTGTGGAAGGATCTAAAAGTTTCTGTACATTACAACTCAAGACAAAGACAAATTAAGAATTTAACCTTCAGGTACAGTCAGTGGCGGCTGGTGGTAAAAAAAACTGGGGGGGCGCACTTTTTTTAAACACACACAAAAAATTTTTTTTTAGATATATTATATAAAAGTATATATATATATTATATATATATATATAAATAAATATAAAATTATTTGTGACAATATGTGTCTGTTTTTGGTGACTGCTTCATTATGTTTCCTTATGCCAGTTCGGTAGCCTTCATTTAATTGTGCCAGGATGTTACTACTGCCAAAAACACCTAGCTTATAGCTACTATCAAGATGGGTGCGGCAAGTTTCATGACGTTTGCACTTTTCAGACAAATGCTTCAAGTCACTCACCCCTGTTGATATCCACATCTTTTTAGTTGCTGCTGAACTAAACCATAAGTAGGGGAAACAAAAAAAGTGTTTCTCATCCAGTGTTTCTTATCCTCTCACATAAAAGTGGCCGCGATCTCCACTGTTTTGTTGCACAGTCAAATCTGGGGTGTCCAGTCCAAGCTCCTTCACTCTTCTTTTTTCTTCTTTAGAACGCTTAGAAAACGGATTCTGTAGAAGGGACGACACTGAATTCTCTTTAAAAAAGCCCCTAGCTTTGTCAGCAACTGAACTAGCTTCCAACGCCATCATGAAGACTCCCAGAATTCCGCAGTGAAAAGAAAGGGCATGGCGTGGGTGGGATTTATAGGTCAGCTTATAGCTAATTGATTGGTTCATGTAACAGACTGACAGAGAGGATAACCTATCACACACCCGATGGGCGGAAAATCTCTGCGCCCCACGGGCGTGGTTATGGTTTGCAATACACATGAATGGGAAAAAATTTAGAGCTGACTTCACGTTTTTTCCATAACAACCGGAAGCCACATACACACCAATACGTTTACCTGGGAGGGCGTACCTACCTAGCGCCCTCGTTCCGGTTTGCACAAGAAGTAAGAAAATAAAATAAAATAAAACGGTGTAAAACATTATTAAAATGCATGTAATCTTCACACTCGACAGTTTTGCATACTTATAAACACATACATGTTTATATATGTATATATAGATATACAGTATATGCATATATGTTTCTTGGTCATCAGGTCGGGGGGGCGGCGCCCCTGCGCCACACGTCACCAGCCGCCACTGGGTACAGTAGATTGTAGAATTCTTACTCTAGTGACAAAACTAAAAACAGCCATCAATTCAAGACTCTGTGATTCTGAGATAGATCAACAAAAGGTTAACATGATGTCATTCTGGAAATGCATGTTTCATATGTGTGGCAGGTAGGTAGAAGAAGAATACCTTTTTAGTCCCACAGTGAGGAAATTACTTTGCTGCATTGCACTGCAGCAGGCAGCCACGACAGCACCAATGGTGGGAGCAGCTACAGAGTAGAGTGTCTGCTCCTGGGATACATAGGTTGCTCAGTGGGGTTCGAACCGGCTTCTACTGGCCCAAGGACAAACACTGTACCTCTGGCAAGCATTTGTGTGCCGTTACGTTGAGGGCTTTTGTTCGTTATGTCCTCGAGTTAATGTGAATGTGGTTAAATTAATGGGATCGATGTGTTTAGATGTAATTAAGACAACATCCTGTTTGCAGGTTTCCTCCCCTTTAGTCTGAGTGATGACAGAACAAATCATCTCCTTGAGCTGTTTAGCTAGATCTTCAAAGGTTGCTGAACACATGCAAGCTTTCCAATACACCTCAAAACCACCGCTGCCATTCTGCTGAAATTAATCAATAACTAACCAATAATTCTGATAAATATGCAAATAATTAAAGCCCAATAAAGCCCATCGTCCGACATACAAAAGACATAGATATTTAAATCTTTGACCGACGATGGCCAATCTATGGTTTATTCATGTGTACATGTTAAATTTAACCCTTGTATTATGTTACGGGTCAATTTGACCCATTTCAGTTTTTACTTTGTCCAAAGTACTGGTTAACCATTCTTTATCTTCCTGAAATGTTTTGACTTTTTCTCATTTTGGGTCATGAACTCATGTGCAAAATCTGGACTCTTTGATGTGTAGTACAATGTCTGTGTCGAGTTTGTGTACAAATATGATGTTATGGGTCATTTTGACCCGTGCAGTGTAAATCCATGCAAAACAGTAAAAAAACAGGTTAAACCAATCAAATTTTTATTTTGGATTTTATGTACATTGTAAAAAGGAACAAACAATAACTTTTTTTTTTTCATCAGAACTATTTGTGTGTCAACTTGCTTTATTGTCAATGTTCAACACTTTCCATGTTCTCCGCATGATGGACATAATGTAACTGTATGTTTTCTGCAGATGTAATTCTTGCATTTCACACAAATGGTACTTGTTTTACTGTCATCTCGGGAGGGACAGACCTGGCATCTTTTCCGTTTCTTCACACCTGTATCCAGTGGATCATTTGCAGATTGGTTGGGTGGTATGAGTCTGACTTTTTCAATGACAGCTGCAGCTGCTGGAGTTTTGGGTGGTCTGGATTGACTCTGCATCCTCGGAGTGACAAGTGCTTTGCCAAGTTGCTCCAGGAAAAGCTGTCGTCGAAACAATTTGCCGGCATTCCATTCATGGTTGATAGGAGTCCACAGGACATAGGACATAGGCATTGTACGCAGACACATCGACAATGTTGAAGAAAATCAACATTGTCGACAATGTTGAAGAAAATCATTGAAATCATTGAAACAGTCAGGCTCATACCATCCAACCAATCCCCAAATGATCCACTGGATACAGGTGTGAAGAAACGGAAAAGATGCCAGGTCTGTCCCTCCCAAGATGACAGTAAAACAAGTACCATTTGTGTGAAATGCAAGAATTACATCTGCAGAAAACACACAGTTACATTATGTCCATCATGCGGAGAACATGGAAAGTGTTGAACATTGACAATAAAGCAAGTTGACACACAAATAGTTCTGATGAAAAAAAAAAAGTTATTGTTTGTTCCTTTTTACAATGTACATAAAATCGAAAATAAAAATTTGATTGGTTTAACCTGTTTTTTTACTGTTTTGCATGGATTTACACTGCACGGGTCAAAATGACCCGCAACATAATCAATGTAATTATTTATCAACATAATACAAGGGTTAAGTAAAACTGTCAGCGTTGTCAAAGTGTGTTTACATCTTTCTTACTAACTTTTTCTTTTTTAATTTTGCCAGAATTACTGCCTCGACATTGGAGGAAATCTGGCCTCCGTCCATTCAGATGATGAGACCCTGTTCATTGAAGACTATGTCAGGTCTAAGAACAACAGAGAGGTTCTTTTGACCTGGATAGGAGGTTACAATGCTGTAGTAGTAAGTTATTTTACAGGATCTGAAACATGAACAACCAGAGGTGTCAAGTAACGAAGTAAGACTACTTCGTTACCTTACTCAAGTAGAAAATCTTGGTATCTTTACTTTAACGAAGTAATTATTTTTTTGTCTACTTTTTACTTTTACTCACTACTTTTTTATGCAATTATCTGTACTTTTACTTCGTTCATTTTATAAAAAGTAGTCGCTACTTTCGCCATTTTGTCACAGTTAAAATGCCGCGACTGTTTGTCGGAGTTTTTTTTTTTTTTATGAACCCTGAATGCATCAAACAAAGGAACAGATGAATGATTGGCTGAAAGGTCCAGTCAATCATTACTTTGGGGCGAGTAGCCCCGCCCACAAACTTTTAAAGAGCAGGGACGTCAATTTCCGTGTTTGAGACTCGGGCTCGGAAATCAAAGTGTTTCTGATGCTGCAACACTGAACTTTGATTGAATTATCAGTTTTAAAAAAAAAAACAACAGCAAAGAAATGTTTTTGTTTTATTATTATTTTCAGTCTGCGGTTATTGTAAACGTCTTTGCTGAAAATGTTGTAGATGGTATTTTTATAAAAATAACTTTGATGTGTGACGCACTATTTTATCTTTAGAAACAAAGCTAATTGAACTGATTTATCCATAAATAGTAGTGGATGAAGTATTTGTGCTTAAAAGCATCCAAAATGTTATTGATTAGTTTATAAAGACTGACTGAGGAGATTAAAACTACACATCGCTTAGATTTTGTATCATGTAGATGTTTGGGTTAACATTAAAAAAACCTTATATGTATGTACACATATATATGTAGATATGTATATATATAAATTTATATATACCGTCTCCTAAGTCCCGCCCCTACTGGTTTTTTTAAAATCTTATTTCCCTGGTTATTTTTTCATTTTTACAGTTCTTAAAATTTTAGAAAAAGAATCCAAGGATTTTGCCTCCTGTGTGTTTCCTTCACTCCCACTGCCTTACGAGTGCATGTAAAGGGTGTGATTTTGTCAATGGGCGTGGTTTTACTGGGTGTACGATATTTTTTGTAAAATACAATAATTTTACGTCATTAGTACGATAATCCAGCACCTCCCACCTGGCAACGCTGGTTCCAGGTGTCACGCAGGCTGTATGTGGCACTCCCAACCTTATCAACTATTCAGTATTGCCTCAAAGAACTTTGAAAACTAGCTGCCTTCAAGGCTTGAAAAAGCCTTTTGGTCATTTTTTTTCATTTATTTATTTACTTTTTTTACATTGAGTGTGTTTGTGTCTGCTGAAGTTGGTTAAATTAGGTGATGCAGAGTGAAGTTTGGTAGCTGAAGGGACGTTACATAATGTCCTGCTTATGATAATACATTTGATTGTGTTCATTAACCGATTTCCAATAAAGATTATTAAGAAATAAATTTTTCTGATTCATAAAGTTTAACACCAAAACACTTTCATTTATTATCATATTTTCTGCTCCTTAAAGCATGTGATAATAGTTAAAAAATATGTTCATACGCTTTTGTTAACAATATTCCTTTTTTTCTGAAAATTACTTTTACTTTTTTTACTTGAAGTAGTTTTAAAATAAGTTACTTTTTACTTTTACTTAAGTAGAAAACTTGAGTTGATACTTCTACTTTTACTAAAGTAGTTTTTTAACTCGGTATTTATACTTCTACTTGAGTAGAAAATGTTGGTACTTTTGACACCTCTGTGAACAACACACAATTAATAATTTTTTTAAACCTCAATGGGTGGAATTGTGTTTTTGCACCCTATTCTCAGGAGTCAGTATGGTTGTGGAGTGACGGATCAAACTGGGAATACACAAAATAGAAGATAGGAGCACCTCGCAATAGTTTAGGAGAACCACATTGTACTGAACTTGGCAACGAAAAGGGTAAGGACTAAAATGATTTAATTTGAAGTCTTTACATTCAAAACTTCTAGGCATTTAAATGCAAACAAAAACAAACTTGAAAACAATTCCTTAATTTAAATAAATTTGTTAAATAAGCTCCATTTTTAACATTTCTTTTTATTGATCATGAATATGCATCGTTTGGAACCAAAAACAACTAAAACATTTTTTAAAAATGGTCCATTCATTTTTTATTTTTGTTGTTGTTGTTTAAAAAAAAAAAACAGAACAAAACCAACCAAAAGAAATAACCAATCAACAGATAACCAATCCCTTCATAAATACCAGCATGCTCAAAGGAAACCCTCTCCTTATTCTATTAATCAAAGAAAAACCCAAAGCACTTCATTTTATATATAATATTAATGAATGAATAATGCTTCATTAAATTTGTTGACAACTAAGCTGAGAAAATATTAGAGCAAAACGTCTGTAAAAATGACATTCCTTTGAACTCTGCTTTAAACTCCTCTAACGCCACCCACTGACGTCTTATCGGGCAGGCAGAGACAGATTGTCTGTCTCCTTGGCAAAGACTTTTTCTTGTTAAGAACAATTTACATTTAATTTTCTTTCTAGGTGGGATGTACTGGGATGACTTTGACTGTCTTTTAACTCGATCATTCCTCTGTTCAAAGGATTTGAAGTAAATCTCCATCACCGCCTCACGAACCCAAACACTCAAAACTTCTCTGTTTTTGATCAAATGAATCAATCCATAATTCCATCTATTCATGGATCTGTTCTTCCATCCAGCTGTGAGGGTTCTGAGGTGGGGTGCGCTCAGACTCTAACATTTATAAAAACACATCCTCTTTAAATGAGAAGTCCGTGATACAAATGAACAAGAACAACATACAAAACCTCAAATTAATCTAAATTCTAAATATCAGTTTAAATAGACGTATGAAAAGATTTATTTTAAAGATGAATGTATTTGATATTATTTCAGAAAGTGTGATCTCATTCATCTGTTACTCTTTTAAAACCAACCTGGTCCTTTGTTTGATAACATTTCCCTGAATTATTTGATTCTGCATTCTGTACAAATCTTTTCAAATTTTGAAATGATTAAAAAATTACTGAAAATTTTGCAGGTTTTTCTTGAGTTTTCTTCATATTTGTTTCAGTCTAATTTGATTAATTTATTGGTGTATTTTATTTTGGCGTTATAAAAAAGTTGATGGCAGCACAATAACCTCACAGCAACAAGGTCAAGGTTCGAATCTCGGGTGGGGGCAAAGCTTGGAACACTGGAACAGTTTAGCTTAATGCTAACAGTTTAGCTTAAAGCAAACAGTTTAGGTTTAAACTGGTGGTCTGTCACTGTTGCTCGTGTGAACATTCTTTTTCTTCTTCATCTCCTTCTTTCCTCATTACCCTTCAAGGATCGCCACAGCAAGTCAGTTTCTTCCATCTAACCTTATCTGCAGCATCCTCTTCGGTCACCCCAACTAGCTTCACGTCTTCCTTCACTGTATCCATGAACCTCCTCTTTGGTCTTCTTCTAGGCCTCTTTCCTGGTTTTTCTAAACCCAGCATCCTTCTTCCGATGTAGTCTCTCTCTCTCCGCTACACATGTCCAAACCTTCTCAGTCTGGCCTCTCGGACTTTATCTCCAAACAAAACCCCTGACATGTGCTGTTCTTCCTATACTGAGTGTATCCCTCCCACACAGTCCTCCTGAATCCCAGAAACCCTCCACCACCCACTCGTACCCGCAAAGCCCCTCCTGGAACCTCAGTCCTCCTTCACCAAAAGCCAGACCAGTTATTATCTGGTGGGACACAGATGGAGGAGAAACAGTGGGAAAGATTGTAGGGATAAGAAGTGGAAGAAAATCCCCTTTGGATGCAGGAGGGACAGTTGAGGAGATGGATGGTGGGAGAGAATCCACATAAGCATCTAGCCCAGGGGTCACCAACACGGTGCCCGCGGGCGCCCCCATCAGGCGCTCGCAGGCCAGTTCTAAAAATAGCACTAATCACAAATTAGCTCTGTCTAAAATTTTATTTAATTGAGTTGCTATTCTTTTTTAATTTCATTTACAGTGATGTAAATTTAAAAACTAATACATAAAAACGTAAAAAAAAAAAAAAATCACAAAAAAAGTTTAATACCCAAACTCTGACGTAGAGTGACGTCAGAGGTCACGCAAATGCGTATGACAAACCAGCTTTACATAGATGAGATTGCGAGCACGTACAAAACATGGCAGAAAAAAGGAAGAGAACTTATAATTTTCACAGCGAATAGGAGCAAGAATTCTTTTTCACCAACGTAAAAGAAAACTGTGTTTGTCTCATCTGCGGTGCGACTGTGGCGACGGCTAAGCGGCACAACGTGGAAAGACATTTCAATTCAGTTCACAAAAGCTACTATGCTAATTACTCACCTGGCAGCGAGGTATGTACGGAAAAAGTCCGTGAGTTAAAGGCAGCTTTGGCCAAACAGCAGTCTTTTTTTACGAGGCTGGTAAAAAACTCTGAAAAAGCAACCGAAGCCTCATTTAGAGCTACACATTTTTTAATAAAAAAGAAGAAGGCGTTTTCAGACGGCGAGGTTCTCAAAGAAGCAATGATGATTATTGCAGACACTGTACTTAAAGACGAGAAGAATGGAACTGATATCCTTTCCACTCTCTCTGATGTCCAGCTGGGGGCGAGCACGATGGCTAGAAGAGTGTCTGCTATGTCTGGGAACTTGACAGAGCAGCTGGACCGGGATCTGGTGAGGTGCAGTTGGTTTAGCATCCAGTGCGACGAGTCTGTGGACAACAGCGGTATTGCGCAGCTGATGATCTTTGTTCGGATGGTATTTGATGATTTCTCCACTAAAGAAGAACTCCTTGCACTACTGCCCCTGAACACAACTACGAGGGGAGTTGACATTTATAACGCGGTAAAGAGTTTTTTTACGGAGAAAAAAGTACCACTGCAAAAACTGGTATTGGTGACTACAGACGGAGCTCCTGCTATGACCGGCCGGCATGCAGGATTCATTGCACACTGTAAAGGTGACACAGACTTCCCACCATTTTTGCATTACCACTGCATCATTCACCAGCAGGCAATATGTGCCAAAGTGACCGGCTTTGAGCATGTGATGACTCCTGTCGTGAAAATAATAAACAGCATCCGCTCCAAAGCAAAACAGCACAGGATATTCAAGGTGCTATTGGAGGAGCTGTCAGCTGAATATGGTGACCTGTTACTGCACACAGAAATCCGATGGCTGAGCAGGGGACGGATTTTGCAACGTTTTTTGTCGCTTTTGGGTGAAATCAGAGAGTTCCTGCAGTCCAAAGGTAAAGACACCTCTCTGCTGGAGGACACTGAGTGGATACTTGACATAGCATTTTTAACTGACGTCACTGGGAAACTAAACCTTTTGAACTGTGAGCTGCAGGGCAAAGGTAAGACTGTTGCTGACATGATAAGCCCTTTAAATGCTTTTAAAGCCAAGATGAGCATTTTCTCCATGCATTTACAGAGGAAAACGGTGCTGCACTTTCCCTCTGTACAGTCAGTGCTGAAAGACAATGCTTCTGCATCTGAGACTTTTGAAAAAGCTGCAGAAAAGTACTCTCAAGTCATAAACAGACTTGGGCAAGAGTTTGAGAACAGGTTTTGTGACTTTGATCAGCTTGAGCCATGTGTGTCATTTATAACCAATCCTTTCATGCAAGTGGATACGACATGCATTGCTGAGAAACTAAGTGCAACGTTCAACTTGGATGTTGGACAGGTGGAGATTTAAATTGTAACATTGCAAAATGACCTCCACCTCAAAGCCAACCAGGCCGCATCAAACTTTTGGTGCCTTGCAGACACTGAAAAGTACAGTGGTGTATGCACAGCAGCCATGAAGGTTGCCAGCATGTTTGGTTCAACCTATCTGTGTGAATCAGCCTTTTCTGACATGAACTTCATTAAGAACAAACACAGAACCCACCTCACTGATGCACATCTGCAAGAGTCACTCAGAGTTGCAGTGTCAACTTACATCCCCGATTACAGTACACTGGTGAAGAGCATGCGATGCCAGGCCTCCCACTGACAACAAAACAAATGCCAGATGTTGGTGGCAAAATGTAAGTACCATGGCAAAGATAAATTTTAATATATTGAAATACTGTTACAGATGTGTTACTAAGTGTAACAGACGTGATGGTTTGTTTTAATGGCTGCAAATGTAGTGGTGCCCTTTGCATCACTCAGTGCCCTTGAAGTAGCCCTTGGTACCAAAGAAGTTGGTGACCCCTGATCTAGCCAAACAGAGCCAGATGCTGATGGTCAGGTTTATAAAAAGATGGAGGAAAAGTATCTGATGTGTTTCTGAAGCTCAGCAGTATTTGTAACCAGTACAGGGTCAGGTTACAAAGATCTTTAACTGAACTGTCTTGTGGTAGTGAAGGTGCAGATGTAGGACCCAGAAGCAGACTGTTTTAACCAGTTTATTGCATTTAATCATGGGTTAGGGAAGAGGGGTAAGCATATGCATCCTGGAATCCATCCTGGGCAGGCTTGGCTGGCAGGACCAGACAGCTAGCCACTGAAAGGGGAAACATTAGGCTGATGGACCAGATGTGAAGAGCACAATCATGGCTGCAGCTGGCCATGTAGCACGCAGCACAGAATCCGACATCAGAGTGGTGACTCCTCAGCCCAGAGATGTCCAGTACGGGGATGAGTAGATGTTCTTCATCCTGATTGAAACACTGGGGGACTCCTCAGCCCAGAGATTTCCAGAACGGGGATGAGTAGATGTTCTTCATGCTGATGGAAACACGGGGGACTCCTCAGCCCGGTGATGTCCAGTACAAGGATGAGTAGATGTTCTTCATCCTGATGGAGACACGGGATACTCCTCAGCCCAGCGATGCCCAGGGCGGGGAGGAGTAGATGGATTTCATCCTGATGGAGCGGAGATGAAGAAGCGCGGAGGTCTCCTCGGTGTGGCCATGCCCAGGACAGGAACGCAGAGCCCTGAATGGGGCTCTCTCCCAGAGAGGAGGGAGAGAGGTGGACAACATGTGAATGGTATTGTACCAACTAGCAGTGTAATTCTAAATAAACAGACAATTGAGAACAATGAATGAGATAGAAAGCCAGGGGTTTAGGGTAGAGGGTTAGAGTAGGGGGTACGGGGAAAGAGCCAAGGCAGTTTGGCAGAGAATAGTAGATAGAATTAGAGGACAGAACCCCAATGTACCATAGTTGAGCCGTCGTTACACGGAGCAGGGGCAGATCTAGAACTTTCTAAAGGAGGGGGGGGGCGTGAGGTCATTGACAAAGCCAATATAGGGTGACCCCGCCTCCCACCCACCCCCCAAAACATTTTTAAAAATAAGTGTAATTTTCCTGCATTTTGGTGCCCATTTGCTGGCCCTGCTAGGGGATAGCTTGACTAGTCCCCTTTCTTTTCTTCTTCTTTTTTTTATTTTGTGGACCAAAAGAGGCGGGAGAGCGGGGTCACGCCCCTGCAGAGTATTTATGTCAGAGTATTTATTTTTTTTTACAAAAAATGACATTAGAATAATGATCAAATACTTTTACTTTTTACTTAAAAAGTGAAATTTACACCAATTACATTTGTACTTTTACTTCAGTAGATTTTTTTATTGGTACTTTTACTTAAATATTTTCTTAGCCTAATTATCTGTACTTTTACTTAAGTTTTGAAGAACTGCGGGAGCATTGGTAAGTCCAAAAGGCATTACAAGGTACTCAAAGTGACCCATCGGTGTGTTAAACGCAGTCTTCCATTCATCCCAGAACGAATATGTAGCAAGTGATAAGCATTTCTCAGGTCGAGAGTGGAGAAAATACGGGCCTCCTGAAGAGTGTCAAAGGGAGAGTTCATCAACGCAAGTGGGTACTTGTTCTTAACAGTAATGGCGTCAAGTCCCCGAAAGTCTACGCAGGGACGAAGGGAGCCATGCTTCTTCCTAACAAAGAAAAGCCCTGCCCCAACCGGTGATGAAGACGGCCTAATCAGGCCAGAGTCCAAAGAGTCGGATATGTATTGTTCCAAAGCTTCACGCTCCGGTTTGGACAAACTACAGTATACAAATGAGAGGTAGGCAGTGTGGCCCCAGGAGTAAGGGCAATGGCCCAGTCATAAGGACGGTGAGGAAGCAGGAACATGCCCAATCCTTACTAAATACCTCGGCAAGATCGTGATACTCTGCTGGAACCCAGGGATAGATCAGGTGAGGGCGGCCCCACCATTGGGTCTGAGAGGTCAGAAAGACGGTGTGAGCTGAACGCAGACAGGCAGTGTAGCAATGATCACTCCAGCCAGTTAACCGGCTGGAGGGCCAATCAATGACTGGGTTACTTTTCAGGAAAAGACCTGAACCAAATTATACAATCAGTTGAAAGAGAATTGGGTAAAATAAAAATATGGTTTGACATAAATAAATTATCATTAAATATTGAAAAAACTAAATTTATAATATTTACTAAATTAAAAGTACCTAAACAAATTCAAATTATGCTTAATAACACCCCATTAGAATGAACTTATGACAGTAAGTTCCTTGGAATGATTATAGATCACAAATTAAGCTGGAAATCGTACATAAGTTATACAAAAAATAAACTGTCTAAAGTAAAAGCAATCATTTATAAATTCAGATTTGTCCTAAAAAAACAGTTTATTTATGTTATTTAATACATTAGTACTTCCATATATAACTTATTGTATCGAGATTTGGGGAAATACATACAAAACTAACACAAAACCAATTTATATTTTACAAAAAAGCAATACGAGTAATAACATTTTCATCTTATAATCAACCAACCAATAATCTATTTAAAATTTTGAAAACATTAAAATTCTATGATTTAGTGGAATTACACACTTCAAAATTTATGTTTAAGATAAAAATAATTTGATGTCAAACTCTCTACAAAATATGTTTAACATTAGGGAAACTTAGGGAACTAACAGGAAATTATGTGTTCATTAAAAATACATTTATAACAAATGTTAAAAAATTCTGTATTTCTATTAAAGGTGTGGATCTTTGGAATAATTGTGATGATGAACTTAAATTATGTTCCAATCTTTTCTGTTTAAAGAAGAAATTTCAGTTATTATTGCTTAAAAAATATGCAAGTCTTGATGGTTACATTAAAGCTTCTATATAATGAATTTAAAGTACACTCAACAAAAAATAAACGCAACACTTTTGTTTTTGCTCTCATTTTTCATGAGATGGACTTAAAGATCCAAAATTTATTCCAGATACACAATATTACCATTTCTCTCAAACACTGTTCACAAATCTGTCTAAATGTGTGATAGTGAGCACTTCTGCTTTGCTGAGATAATCCATCCCACCTCACAGATGTGCCACATCAAGATGCTGATCTGACATCACGATTAGTGCACAGGTGTACTTTATACTGCCCACAATAAAAAGCCACCCTAAAATGTGCATTTTGTTTTTGCTTTATTGGCGGTCTGGGGACTCAGAACCAATCAGTATCTGGTGTGAGCACCATTTGCCTTATGCAGTGCAACACATCTTCTTCGCATAGAGTTTATCAGATTGTCTATTGTGGCCTGTGGAATGTTGGTCCACTCCTCTTCAATGGCTGAGCGAAGTTGCTGGATATTAGTTGGAACTGGTGCACGCTGTCGTATACGCCGGTCAAGCACATCCCAAACATGTTCAATGGGTGACACGTCCGGTGAGTATGTTGGCCATGCAAGAACTGGGACATTTTCAGCTTCCAAGAATTGTGTACAGATCCTTGCAACATGGGGCCGTGCATTATCTTGCTGAAACATGAGGTGATGTTCATGGATGTATGGCACAACAATGGGCCTCAGGATCTCATCACGGTATCTCTGTGCATTCAAAATGCCATCAATCAAATGCACCTGTGTTCTTCGTCCATAACAGATGCCTGCCCATACCATAACCCCACCACCACCATGGACCACTCGATTCACAACACTGACATCAGCAAAGCGCTCTCCCACACGACGCCACACACGCTGTCTGCCATCTGCCCTGAACAATGTAAACCGAGATTCATCCGTGAAGAGAACACCTCTCCAACGTGCTAGACGCCATCGAATGTGAGCATTTGCCCACTCAAGTCTGTTACGGCAACAATCTGGAGTCAGGTTAAGACCCCGATGAGGACGACGAGCATGCAGTTGTGCTTCCCTAAGACGGTTTCTGACAGTTTGTGCAGAAACTGTTTGGTTATGCAAACCAATTGTTTCAGCAGCTGTCTGAGTGGCTGGTCTCAGACGATCTCGGAGGTGAACCTGCTGGATGTGGAGGTCCTGGGCTGGTGTGGTTATTCGTGGTCTGCGGTTGTGAGGCCGGTTGGATGTACTGCCATATTCTCTGAAACGCCTTTGGAGATGGCTTATGGTGAAGAAAAGAACATTCAATGCAGGAGCAACAGATCTGGTTGACATTCCTGCTGTCAGCATGCCAATTGCACGCTCCCTCAATGCTTGTGGCATCTGTGGCATTTTGCTGTGAGACAAAACTGCACATTTCAGGGTGGCCTTTTATTGTGGGCAGTATAAGGACACCTGTGCACTAATCATGATGTCAGATCAGCATCTTGATGTGGCACATCTGTGAGGTGGGATGGATTATCTCAGCAAAGCAGAAGTGCTCACTATCACACATTTAGACAGATTTGTGAACAATGTTTGAGAGAAATGGTAACATTGTGTATCTGGAATGAATTTTAGATCTTCAAGTCCATCTCATGAAAAATGTGAGCAAAAACAAAAGTGTTGCGTTTAGATTTTTGTTGAGTGTAACGATTTTATTACTTTGTCAATTGTTGTTCTACTTTTCATTTTATGTATTATGATGGATTTCTGAATATTTACTTATATGATTTTGCTGTCATGGTGATTTGAAAAAAGGGTCGGCGTAAAAAGCTTTTGCTTCAGCCAATATCTTTTCGGTCCCTTGGTAAAATACAATTTCAGAAAAAAAATGTAACTTTCTTTAACGTGAAATTACAATGTGACCGAAATAAAATAAAAATAATTTAAAAAAAACAAAAACGCAGGGTTACCGGAAATGCCGGGATGAATTTAACGTTGCGGGCTTGTAGTTTCCGTTTCACGGCGGTAAATGTCATCCTCTTCTCCGCCAATTCTTTTGTCATGTCTGGAAATACAGACAGCCAGCATCCATTCCACTCAAACCCGTGCTTCTCCTTCGCTGCTGCACTAACTTTATCCCTGGTGGAGCATTTTGACGCTTGTTGCCTGAAATGTTTATAAAGAATAAAGATAAGACAAACAAGCTGCAGGACTCTGCTCTTCCTGCTGCTGTGTACACAGATTACTGTCACTCTCGAGTCATCTGGCAGGTGATCAGAGATCTGATCTGACTTCCATCTGACAGGAATGGAAGTCAGATCAGATCTGACTTCCATTCAGTCATTCAGTCATTATCAAGCGTTTCCGCTTTGCCGCAAACATCAGATTGAATCTCCCTGAAAACTCTGCAGACTTTCTGTCTCCCACATCAACACGTAGCTTTCTATTTACTTTCCCAAGCTGGATAAAATTCTGCTTAGTCGTTGAATACCTTTGAGTTAAAAATAGAAAAAAAATTTCAAAAACTGGTTTCAAAACTTTTTTTAACATTATTTTGAATTTAATTTGAACAATTTAATTAATTTTCCCATTTTTCCAATTGTTTATAAGAAACAGAGCAGGTAGGCGCAGTCACAGACGATGCTCAGGTTTCCAAAAAAAAAAAAACTCACTGGTCCTGACCATGCTAACATTTAAACTGCCAGGTTTAAATTTCACCAGCACTGAGCCAACAGTGACTGTTACCTGACAGGTGTTACACAGTACGGTACTTGTCTCACTGGACAGAATTGCACATGGGACCTGCTGTGTCAGAAATGTCGACAAGGTAGAGGTCCTGCTGCCTCTTAGAAAAATGACCATTAGCTGGTTCTACTCTAATCCTGTGTAGACCCACTGAGATGAGCCTGGTTAAAACCAGTAGGATTAGAGTTAGGTAGTCCACACCCCACAGGGTGGCAAAAGTGGAAACCTTGAAGGCAGTTTAAACCCCACCACCCGCCTCAACCTCCCCTCCGTGCACACACACACACACACACACACACAGTTATGATAACTTGATTTTAAACAATTATTCTAACCAAAAGTGAAACTTTAATCACACTGTCAAAAGCCTTGTTCAAGCATCCTGCATCTGAGGCAAAGCTCCACAATCCTCCGTACAATGCACCTCCTCTGCTTCAACACCTGGACATTCTCCACATTCCCCATCGTAGACACATTCATCAAAATGCACCCCGGACCCCTCAATATGACTACTCCGACTCCATCCCATTGTTCTGGTCCGCTCCTTGCCGTCCAAGAAGAAATACCAGCCGCCGTGTTGAACGTGTCCTGGTACATATTCCGAAGGCAGCTAGCACAACCACCACAGCAGCTTAAAATTGAACTTTGGTCTACTGAACACCCGCTCTCTTACCAACAAGGGCCATCTCATCCAGGATCTGGTGGTGGACCATAACCTAGACCTTTTATGCCTGACTGAAAAAAGGCAAATCTGCCAACTACTCCAATCTAATCAGTTTAAATGAAGGAAATTCCAAGATCTCCTTCTGCTTTTCTCTCATCTCTAACATCACCAAACCTCCTGACTCCCTTCCATCACATCTCTACTCAGCTGACTTTTGCAACACCCTGGCTTCATTTTTTACTTCAAAAATTCACCATATGCATCAACAGCTTAACCTCTCCTCTGCTGCAACCTTACCTCCCATTCCATTTTTAAGATTGGACAACTAATTTTCCTCATTTACCTTACCCACTCTTGATCAAATCTCGACCCTAGTTAAAAACTCCAATTCCTCCACCTGTCAACTTGATCCACTGCCCACAATCCTTGTCAAAGCCACAGCTCCCTCTCTGACCTCTCATCACCAACATAATACATGCTTCCCTCACCTCTAGAATTGTTCCCCCTTCCTTGAAAACTGCTGCCGTTACCCCATCATCAAAAAAAACAGGTTCAGATCCCACTGATCTCAATAACTTCTGTCCTATTTCAAACCTTCCATTCATTTAAAAAATTCTTGAAAAAGCTGTATCCACTCAACTTTATTCTCATCTCTCTTCCAATAATCTGTATGAACTTTTCCAATCCGGAATCCGTCCCCTTCACAGCACTGAAACTGCTCTTCTTAAAATCACCAATGACTTCTCCTCCCTGCTGACTCTGGTTTATTATCCATTCTCCTTCTGCTTGATCTCAGTTCTGCTTTTGACACCATCTCTCATTCCATCCTACTGAATAGACTTTCTTCAATCAGCATCTCTGGCACCGTTCTCACCTGGTTTCATTCCTACCTGTCTGACCGTACTCAATTTGTTCAATTAAAATCCGTCACTTCTCACTCTGTCCCTATCACAACTGGTGTTCCTCAGGGCTCTGTCCTCGGTCCGCTCCTCTTTATCATCTACCTTCTTCCACTTGGTCATCTTTTCCAGAAATATCACATCAATTTCCATTGCTATGCAGACGACACTCAGCTGTACCTTTCCTGCAAACCCTGCTCCACAACTGCCTCCATCAACCCTGGTCGACTGACTGTATCGACCAAGTCAAATTTTGGTTCAACTCTAACTTTCTCAAACTCAACAGCAATAAAACTGAACTTCTCCTTGTAGGCACCAAATCCACCCTCTGTTCTCACTCTCCATCAATGGCTCCACCATCTCTCCCTCCCCTCAAGTAAAGAGTCTGGGTGTCATTCTCGACAGTAGTCCTTCTTTCACCGCTCACATAAACACCATCACCCGCTTTGCTTATTTTCATGTACGCAACATAAAACGTCTCCGGCCCTCCCTCACTCCTCAGTCCACGTCTCCGGCCCTCTCTCACTCCTCAGTCCACGTCTCCCTCTCTCACTCCTCAGTCCACTGCTATACTCATTCACAGTCTTGTAACTTCCCGTCTGGACTACTGTAACTCTCTTCTGTTTGGTCTTCCACAAAAAACTCTCCATAAACTGCAACTGCTTCAAAATTCAGCTGCTCGTATCATCACACACACTCCCTCCATTAACCACATCACACCCGTCCTACAAAAACTCCACTGGCTCCCCATTCCATACTGCATACAATACAAAATCCTGCTCTATGCATTCAAATTATTACAGAGCCTTGCACCTCCATATTTTTCTGATCTTCTTCATGTTGCCGCACCTGTTTGCTCTCTCCGCTCCTCCTCCTCTATTCAGTTTTCTGTCCCCACCGCCCGTCTTGTCACTATGGTGAGCAGAGCTTTCAGCCACTCTGCTCCTCATCTCTGGAACTCCCTCCCTCCTGACCTCCGCAACACTAACACACTCTCACATTTCAAATCTGGGTTAAAAACTCATCTTTTCCAACAGGCTTATTCTCTTTCTTAAATCTATGTGTTTGTACCGATAAACTTTTTTAATTTGTATGTATTTAATATTTTATGTTGTTTTTAACTCTTACTGTATTTCTTTATATTTTTAATGTGATGTTCGGTGACCTTGAGTGCCTAGAAAGGCGCCTTAGAAATAAAATGTATTATTATTATTATTACTGTAAGTTTAAATAGTTAAAATGACCGTCTCTCAAAAAACTTTAACTTGAGGAGAATCTCATTTTGTTTTGTTTTTCTGTTCAAAATTAAAATAAAGACAATTGAAAAAAAAGTCGACTGTCGGTATTTATTGTTGAAGACACGTAGTGTTTCTACTAATAGTTTTGTTTAGTCTTCTGAACCCCCCTAATGTGGTCAGGAGGGGACTGTAGCCTATCGCTATTGGTTCAAACTGAGAGGCAGGATACACCCCGAACAGGTCCCAGTCTGTTGCGGGGCTCAAATTATTATTAGGTCGTAAAACAGTAGGAAACGTTTCTAAATTAAAATGAAAAAAAAAATAGCTTTTTAGTTAAAAAAGAAATATCACTGATTTTTTTTTTTTTTTGTCTAAAAAGTTGCAAAAAAGTTGTTGGGTTGTTGTTGTTGTTGAAATGTCACAAGAAAGTCACTTTTATGTCAAAAAGTTCCAAAATCAAAATCGGGGAATCTCATGATGTACGACATAGGGCAGCTGCGGAAGACGTTATCAAAAATGAAAAAAAAAACTAACAAATAAACTAAACCAATTTAAAATAAATAAACAAGACTCCTGGAACCACAACCTTTACCGCAAGGAGAGTGCATGCGCAGCAGAGTGGCGCAGCGGAAGCATCCTGGGCCCATAACCCATAGGGTCGAGGGATCAAAATCATCCTCTGCTAATTTCGGGAGGCTTTGCCTCAGTGGTGAAGCGTCCATCGTTGGGCCGGAAGAAGCCAGCTCAAATCCCACTGACGCCCGCCCCGCCCCCCCAGGTGTCCATGGAGCAGACACCCTACCTCCTAGGTGCCCCTGGTGCAGACACACCACCCCCTAGGTGTCCGTGGAGCAGACACACCAACCCCTAGGTGTTCCTGGAGCAGATATCTAATTCTGTGGGTGCTCCCACCAATGACGCTGTCATGGCTGCAGCTGCGGTGCAATGCAGCTCAGTGAAGGATGAATAAATGACATCAAGACTTGTTTTGAGACATGTTTTTATGTGATCAAAAGTCACAATTAGACAAACATGGAGGGGGGGGGGAGTGGAATGACTTTTATAAAGGAGTCAAAAACAAAGTAAAAAAAAAATGTTAATTTTTTTTTTTTGTTGAAAATTTTTGACAAATAGTAAAAAAAAAAAAAAAAGCAAATTGTGAAAATGTAAACAAAATATTACTGATCAAGATAGGAGAGATCCAGATGCAGGTCAACGGTCACAAAAAAAATAATTTATTAAATAACAAAAGGAGTCCTCATGGAAGTGAGGAAAACAAATTTATCACCATATTTTCACAACCATAAGGCACACATAAAAGTCTTAGATTTTCTTCAGAATGAGGGCGCGCCCTATCGTGTAGTGCGCCCTATATGTGAGGTGTGTTTTGGAGACTGGACGGATTTTCCACGCATCACTGTCGCTTCTAATTTATGACTCAATGCTCATCTCACTGCCGACATGAAAAAACAAGTGAAGCAGATGAACACTACGCTTGCTGTGATTCCGGGAGGTCTGACAAAGGAACTCCAACCGCTGGACATCAGTGTGAACTGGCCGTTCAAAGTAAGGCTGCGAGCGGCGTGGGAGCGATGGACGACTAGAGGAGACCACAGCTTCACGAAGGGTGGAAGGCAGCGCCGGGTGAGTTATGCCACTGTAGATGCTTGGGCTAACATACGAATCTGCTGGCTCTATTGTCCGAGCTTTCGCAAAGCAGGCATCATTTCCGAGCAGCCGCACGGTACAGAAAGTTACTCTGACTGCAAGGAAAGTAAACCTACTAGGTTGGATTTTGCACACCTGTTAGATTCTGAAACAGAGGATGAGGACTTCGATGGATTTGATTAATGACTATATGACGGCCGTAACTAATATTTAAATTATAATTTTTAAAAAAACCTCAGCTTTACTCCCGATCTATTATTAAATATGCACACTTGTCTGATCCACGCGGGTGGTAATGACGCCAGACAGACACAGTCAGAGGTTCTCAAATCAAACGTAGAGTCGGTGTGTAAGTTAGCTAAGTCGATGTCACACACTGTAATTTTCTCTCGTCCCCTGCCGAACTTAGTCAATGATGAAATGTATAGTCGCTTTTCATCATTCAACCGCTGGTTAGCTAGACGGTGCCCAGAGAACGGCATTGGTTTTGTAGATAACTGGAGTGCGTTCTGGGGGAAGCCTGGTCTCATGCGGAGAGATGGTATCCATCCCACTTTGGAAGGTGCCGCTCTTCTTTCTAGGAACATTTGTGACAGCCTTAGTCGTTCAACCTGACAATCCAGAGACGAGACCAAGGCACAGAGCTGTAGTTTAAAACTCTCCTCTGAGCTTCCTTCTGCGCTGGTGCAAACCCAACACAGGCTTAGCTCAGCAGGACCTAGCTTTAGTTTATACACAGAAAGACAAGTGAAAGGAGTGAGACCCAGAAACTTAAAAGTGATAACCACCAACAGTCTCAATAACAATGAGCAGAATTATGATATAGTTAAATGTGGCCTACTGAACATCAGATCAATTTCTTCAAAGTCCCTTCTAGTCAATGAACTAGTTAGTGATAACAAACTTAGTCTACTAGCGCTAACTGAAACTTGGCTACGACAAGATGACTATGTAAGGCTAAATGAAGCAATGCCTCCAAGTCACAATAACTACCTAAAATCCAGAAGCTCTGGGAAAGGTGGTGGTTTAGCAGTAATATCACAGTCTAGCTTACTTCTTACCCCTAAAATAAAAAACACATATAATTCCTTTGAAAGTATCGTACTATCTATTAACCAGCAAAACCGGAAAAAACAAAAAGCAATTTTATTTATAATTGTCTACCGTCCGCCAGGACCTTATTCAGAATTTTTAACTGAGTTCTCTGATTTTCTGTCCAGTGTAGTTTTAGTTTCTGATAAAATAGTGATAGTAGGAGATTTTAATATTCACGTTGATGACTCTAGCGATTGCTTAGGAAATGCTTTCACTGCTTTACTAGATCATGTTGGTTTCACACAAAATGTAAATCAACCTACTCACTGTCACAAACACACCTTGGACCAAGTTCTAACCTATGGTGTAGAGATTAGTCAGCTTAGCGTCTTTCCTCATAACCCTGTACTTTCAGACCATTTTCTAATTAGGTTTCAGTTTTTATTAAAAAATGTGTCCGCCCCAATGAAAAAAACACAACTTAGAAGAAAATTATCTGAGCGATCTGTGTCTGAGTTTAAATGTCAAATTCAGACAATACTTAGTACCATACTAAATGAATTTACTGACAATACCTCTTGCAGCTCTAGTCACAGTATTCATGACCAGTATGTCTATAGTGCTTTCCAAAGTCTTAGGGACTCACTAGATTCTGTCGCGCCTTTAAATTCCAAAGTTATTAGACGGGACCGAGTGCCACCTTGGTTTAACTCTGATACACGCTCTCTTAAACAAGAAACCCGTAAGCTAGAAAAAGAATGGCGGCGTTCTGGATCAGAGCAATCTCAGAACGCCTGGAAACATAGCCTCCTAGATTATAAAAAATCTTTGCGTAAAGCTAGAAACCAGTACTATTCAACTTTAATAGCGGAGAATGAAAATAATCCTAGATTTCTTTTTAGCACTATAGCTAGGCTGACCAGCAGTCACAACACAATAGAGCCTTCCATCCCAGTTACTCTAAGCTGTGAGGATTTTCTTACATTTTTTTAATGATAAAATCTCAAATATAAGGCATAAACTGAATGAACTTATTCCTACAATTAGTCCAGAGCAGGCTGAAGCTGCAGAAATGAAAGCTTCTCTAAAAACTTCTGTAACATTAGATTGTTTCACTGCTATAGACCAAACTGAGCTAACAGATGTTATTACATGCTCCAAAACATCAACCTGTCTTTTAGATCCAATTCCAACTAAGCTTTTCAAAGAAACACTACCTGTAATTAACAAACCTATTTTAACTATAATAAATTCCTCCCTAGAAACAGGATATGTTCCACAGTTATTTAAGCATGCAGTTATTAAACCGCTTCTAAAAAAGACCAATTTAGATCCCAGCATTCTGGCCAACTATAGACCAATATCAAATTTACCTTTTATGTCTAAAATTCTAGAAAGAGTTGTAGTAAAGCAGCTGAATCGTCACCTGCAGGACAATAGTCTTTTTGAAGAATTTCAATCAGGGTTTAGATCACACCACAGCACAGAAACTGCGCTAGTTAGAGTGACAAATGACCTTTTATCAGCCAAAGAAACGGGACTAATTTCAATCGTAGTTCTCTTAGACCTTAGTGCAGCCTTTGACACTATTGACCACAGCATTTTACTTCAAAGATTAGAATATGACTTAGGGATCAGAGGAGCAGCTCTTCAATGGTTTAAATCTTATTTATCTGATAGATACTACTTTGTTCATGTAAATGATCAGTCCTCTACGTCTCCCAAAGTTAGTTTTGGTGTCCCTCAGGGCTCAGTTCTTGGACCTATTCTGTTCATGCTCTACATGCTGCCTCTGGGAAACATAATCAGAAAACACAGTATTAATTTTCACTGTTACGCAGATGATACACAACTGTACTTATCAGTCAAACCTGACCAGAGTGACCATATAGAAAAACTTAATACCTGTATCAGGGACATAAAGACTTGGATGACAATCAATTATCTCCTTTTAAACTCAGATAAGACTGAAGTTATTATAATACGTCCTAAAAATCTGAGAGATGTTTTTACTGACCAAGCAGTCTTCTTTGACGAAGTAACTGTGGCCTCTGGCCTCACCGTTAGAAACCTAGGAGTTTTATTTGATCCAGATTTATCATTTAAAGCTCACATAGCACAGACTTGTAAAACTGCATTTTTTCACCTTCGCAACATTTCTAGAATCCGAAATATCTTATGTAAAAGTGATGCTGACAAACTCATCCATGCATTTGTTACATCGAGATTGGAATATTGTAACGCTTTGCTCGTAGCATGCCCTAAGTCTTCCCTAAAAAGTCTTCAGCTGGTTCAAAATGCAGCAGCACGACTATTAGCAGGAACTCATAGAAGAGATCATATTACTCCTGTGCTAGCGTCTCTCCATTGGCTTCCTATTGAGTTTAGAAGCAAGTTTAAAATCATTTTACTAACCTACAAGGCCCTAAACAGCATGGCTCCATCTTACATTAGTGAACTTATAGTACCTTATCAACCAAGCAGAACACTCCGCTCACAAAATGCAGGGCTGTTGGTGGTTCCTAGGATTTCAAAAAGTACAGTTGGAGGTGGAGCCTTTAGCTACCAAGCTCCAGTTTTATGGAATAAGCTCCCAGCTCAAGTGAGAGAGGCAGACAGTGTTCCTACATTTAAAGGAAGGCTTAAAGCATTCCTGTTTGAACAAGCTTATCAACAGGCCAGATAGAAACAGATTCAATTAGCTGATATAATTACTAGTTGGCTGCTAGATAGTAAAAGCTGGGGAAAGTATGGTACATTGGGGTTCTGTCCTCTAATTCTATCTACTATTCTCTGCCAGACTGCCTTGGCTCTTTCCCCGTACCCCCTACTCTAAGCCTCTACCCTAAACCCCTGGCTTTTTTTCTCATTCATTGTTCTCAATTGTTTGTTTATTTACAATTACACTGCTAGTTGGTACAATACAATTCACATGTTGTCCACCTCTCTCCCTCCTCTCTGGGAGAGAGCCCCATCCAGGACTCTGCGTTCCTATCCTGGGCATGGCCACACCGAGGAGACCTCCGAGCTTCTTCATCCCCGCTCCATCAGGATGAAATCCATCCACTCATCCCCGTCCAGGGCATCGCTGGGCTGAGGAGTCCCCCGTGTTTCCATCAGGATGAAGAACATCTACTCATCCCCGTTCTGGACATCTCCGGGCTGAGGAGTCCCCCGTGTTTCCATCAGGATGAAGAACATCTACTGACTTCTTTAGATATTTAGCTGTAGATTAGAATAAGCTAATATTTAAACAATAATCTGTGACACATTTTTTGCTCGTCTCGGGGAGGGATCTCTCTTTCACGTGGATCCCCATGAGGTTTCTTATTTTTCCCCACTGATGGGTTTTTAGGATTTTTTCCTCACCGAGAAGGAGAGTCTAAGTGCATAAATGTGCTAGTCTTGTTTAGTTAGCATTTGTTAGTTATTTTTCTTGTTGTGTGTCTGTGTTAATACATTCCTCTTTTTCTTGTGAAGCCCATTGAGACGGACATTCTGTGATTTTGGGCTATACAAATAAAATTGAATTGAATTGTGTGTGTGTTGTTGTAAGGCAGATGTACGTAGTAGAGGATACGTACTGTATATAAAACTCGTGCCCTATCATGAGATGCGTCTCATGCGTGTGTTAAATACAGAGCACACGGAACTGGGACTGCGCCTTTTAATACTGTGCGCCTTTTGGTCATGAAAATACAATAATTAAGAAAAAATGTCCTTGTGGAAGTGTGGACATTATTAGTGGGCTTCAACCCACTCCTTTTCAGGATTCATTAGTGAAATTTTGATTCAAACTTGTAAAGAGAATTGATGGAATGGATATTTTGGTTGATGATAGAGGTATTATTCCTCATGGCACCCCTGGGAGGGTGGTGGAGAAATGGCGGAGACCATGACCGCCATCTTGACTACAGTTGGGTGCCTCTCAAAATGTTCCCTTCATAATACTGTTATTTTGATAAAAACCTATTTTTTTAAACACCTCATCTAAACGGGAATGGAAACCGGGGCGTGTTTGCGTGTTTATTTCATTTCTTACCTCAAAACCTAACCCCTTACTCTTTGCTCAGATTTACACTGGTACATATTAATGAAAACAAACAGAACAATTTTAAATGTTTGTCTTTTTATTTGCCGATGCTTTTTAGAGAAGACAACTCAAAAGTTATGCTGAACATCTGAAGGAATAGACGATGGAGTGAACGTGTCCTCATGGATGGAAAGTTTCTCCTAAGCAGTCTGATCCTCCGTCTCATGAAAATCACATGGCTAGCAAAACTCTTAATGGAAATAAAGGAAATAGAAATGAGGAATAAATCACATGTTTAACCTTATTTGGAGAAATAATATAAATGAGGAGTACCTTTATTGGAAAAAAAGGTGACGTTTTCGGGTTTTGATTTTTGCCTTTAAAGACATCTCCTTAAATTTTCTTTTTGCCTCAGCTGTGACTTCCAGGCTGCGTGCTGTGAATTCAAATTTTAATTTGCAACAGTTATTAACTGCACATTACTGCTTCATAAACATCCATATCAATACAAATAATTTTACTCAGAAGGAAAGTTATGATGTGGTTTTCTGTGTCCAACTCCATCAACGAATGAATCAAAGCATAATCTTTGTTGATTTCAACAACGGTAAATGTATGCTTTGAGAGGTCCTCAACTGACAAAAAGAGAGAAGCAAAGAACAATGAATGTCAGTTTATTATTTTATGATGTGTGTAAAATACTGACCTTCTTTCATGATTGTTCCAGGCACAATGCCGAAGTTGTATTCTAAATCATTAATCCTACAATGTCCATTGAGTCTGTGAAGCGATGAAACTAACTTAATATTCAAACACAAATTAATGCTAATGAACAAAATGTTGCTCTTTGTTCTTTTGGACTCACTTCAGATTCCTTTCTTGGATGGTTACCTCTTCGTTTTTACCTAGTATAAATATTATTTTTGCAATATTAAATTTGTTTTTGCCCTTCACAAAGTACTTTTCATTAGTGGCCTCCGCAACCTGGTACCAGTCTCCTTTAATCTGTAATGCAAAGACAGAAAAAACACAAATCAGTCAAAACTAGCAAAACATGCCGTCATCAACATTAAAGAAGGCAAGGAAAGGAAAGTTTATTTATATAGCACAATACATACAAAACGTAATTTAAAGTGCTTCACAAGATATAAAAATGCATTAAAATCCCAAAACATAGAATCAAAATGTTTGAAAAAAGATAAAATACATGAAATCATTAAAACAGATAAAAAGAGTAATTAATCAAATGCACAGTAAAACAGAACTTTTTTCAACCTAGATTTAAACATGGTCACAGTAGAGGCCTGTCTCACAGCCTCAGGAAGTTTGTTCCAGACTTTTGCAGCATAAAATTGAAATACAGCTTCTCCATGTTTAGTCCTGACTCCAGGCTCCAGCAGGAGTCAGGCCCCAAAAGTCGTCAGAGTTCTAAATGGTTCATAAGGTTCATAAGGTACTAACATATCACAGATGTACCATAATTTCACGATCATTAGGTGCACCGTACGAAAAGGCGCAGCCTCAGTTATGTGCGCCATTGCTGTATTTAACACACACATAAGGCGCACCGTATTTTTTTTACTGTTACACACCGCCTTACAACAACACAGACGCAAACATGCAAATGTGTGTATTAAAAAAATAGATCGGGAGCAAAACTGAGATTGGTTGTGTTTTATTTAAGTAGTAACAATACTAAACACATTACCGGTAATAGTCTTTATTCAAATCCGTCATCCTCTGTTTTGGAATCGAACAGCCGCGCAAAATACAACAGAGCAGGTCCATTTCGCTCCTCACTGTCAAAGTCACTGTCTGTACTGTGCGGCTCCTCAGAAAGGATAGCAGCTTTTGGGAAAGCTCGGATAACAGTACCAGCAGACACGTTAGTCCAAGCATCTACAATCCATTGGCAAACTGTAGCGTAACTCGCCCGGCGCTGCCTTCCACCCTTCGTGAAACTGTGGTCTCCTTCGGTCATCCATCGCTCTTACGCCGCTCACACTTCACTCTTTAACGTTCTCATGCCTTTTCTTTCAGGTCCGCCTCGCCTCACGGGCACCGCTTTTTCTTTTAGGTCCGCCTTTTCTCACACACAAGGTGCACCGCACGAAAGGGCGCACCACTCATTTTGAAGAAAATCTAAGACTTTTATATGCGCCTTATGGCCGTGAAATTACGGTACTTTGGTGCTGGATCATGAAGAGATTTAAACACAAGTAGAGCAGCTTTAAAGTCTATTCTCTTAAGAAGAATTTAACACTTTGGTTACAGAAAGATCAGAAGAAATAAAGTCTGTGTTAGTGTTTTACAGGTATAAAGTGCACATGCTTCCACATGTCTGTGGCTGGACAGAAATGATTGAGCTTCAGACTGATATAGAGCTGCATGTAGAGCATTTGAAATTAAACCTGAAAATCTGTATGCCAATTATCTGGAGAAAAGACATGTTTATAGCATCTGGTGGGAATTATGTTAATAGGAGAGAATTTTTTTTAACATGTGTATGACTAATTTTGTCAGAAAAAAAGAAATATAGTTTCAAAAGTATCGTACCAGACTTGGGTTAAAGTTTGCTGCAGGTGTGGGTAGAGCAGAAACATTCAGAGAGATTTTTTGGAGAAAGTTGTGTTTAATCAAATACATGAGTTTAAAAACAGACACAACATTTTAGAAAAATATCAGTCTGGTTTTAGGACAAACCACAGTACTGAGACAGCCATTTTAGAGATTGTTAATGATCAAAAATGTTACATGGATGCACAAAAGCTCTCTGTCCTCATTCTCCTTGATCTCAGTGCAGCGTTTGACACAGTAGATCACCAGATTTTATTAGACAGACTTAGGAGTCTGGTGGGCCTCTTTGGTACTGTTCTTAAATGGTTTTACTCCTATCTCACAGATAGACAGTTTTATGTCTATCTGTGCCACTCAGGAATTTATCAAATTGAATGTGGGGTTCCCCAAGGATCAATTTTAGGCTCAATACTTTTTAAGCTGTACATGTTGCCTGTTGGGGATGTAATCAGGAGACATGGGGTTGATTTTCACAGCTATGCTGATGATACACAGTTTTACATTGCTGTGTCTCCTGATGACCTAGAACCTGTTAATAATCTTTTAAATTGCATTTTAGATATAAAGTCCTAGATGGCAGAGAACGTCTTACAGCTCAACCCAAAGAAAACTGAAATTTTAATTGTGGGATCTGAAGACAAGAGAGAGATGATTTTACCCAAACCTTGTCATTGTGTCAGAAATTTGGGCATTCTATTTGACTCTGAGCTGAATTTTATTCCATATATAAAAAATGTCACAAAGACGGGATTTATCATCTTAAAAATATAGCCAGAGTCCATCCATTTCGCTCCAAAATCACAGAGTTTCTGTCTCAATGGGCTTCACAAGAAAAAGAGGAATGTATTAACACAAATAACTAGCAAATGCTAACTAAACAAGACTAGCACATTTATGCCCTTAGACTCGCCTTTACGGTGAGGAAAAACTCCTTAAAAAAAACATCAGTGGGGAAAAAATAAGAAACCTCGTGGGGATCCACACAAAAGAGAGATCCCCCCCCGGGACGAGCAACCAATATGTCAAAAAATATTGTTTAAATAATCTTTAGCTGAGTTGTCAGGTTGAACGAAATGAGGAGCTTTCATTTCTGTAGAGCTGTATTGTACTCTACAGCTAAATATCTAAAGAAGTCAATAGATGTTCTTCATCCTGATGGAAACATGGGGGACTCCTCAGCCCAGCGATGTCCAGTACGGGGATGAGTAGATGTTCTACATCCTGATGGACACATGGGGGACTCCTCAGTCCAGCAATGCCCTGGACAGGATGAGTAGATGGATTTCATACTGATGGAGCGGAGATGATGAAGCGCGGAGATCTCCTCAGTGTTGCCATCAGGAATCTAAAATGGGGCTCTCTCCCAGAGGGAGGGAGAGAGTTGGACAGCATGTGAATTGTACTGTACCAACTAGCAGTGTAAACCTAAATGAACAGACAATAGAGAGCAATGAATGAGTTAGAAAGACAGGGTTTAGGGAGGGGGTCAAGGGGATACAGACCTTGGTCAGGGTAGGGGTAAGGGGAAAGAGGGACACAGACCCTGGTTAGGGTGGGAAGAGGAGGTACAGTTCTTGGTTAGGATAGGGGGAAAGGGGACAAGGAAGTCTGGCAGAGAATGTAGATAGAATCAGAGGACAGAACCCCAATGTACGATACTTTCCCCAGCTTCTACTATCTAGCAGCCAACTAGTAATTATATCAGCTTAATGTCTTTGTTTCTAGCTGGCCTGTTGATAAGCTTGTTCAAACAGGAATGCTTTGTACCTATCTTTAAATCCAGGAACAGTGTCTGCCTCTCTCACTTGAGCTGGGAGCTTATTCCATAAAACTGGAGCTTGGTGGCCAAAGGCTCTACCTCCAACTGTACTTTTAGAAATCCTAGGAACCACCAACAGCCCTGCATTTTGTGAGCGGAGTGTTCTGCTTGGTTGATGAGGTACTATAAATTTACTAATGTAAGATGGAGCCATGCCGTTTAGGGCCTTGTAGGTTAGTAAGAGGATTTTAACACTAGAAGCCCCAGCATTTTTTCAACCTCCTATCCACATCATCTGACCCTCTCTACCCGGCCAGCACCCTGAGGAGCAGTGCCGTTCAAAGTTTTTTGTTATTCAATAAGAGTCGTTAGCTCGTTAGTACTCTGCTGCCTTTCTCACTTTGGTCTTATGTGCATGTGTTCTTTCAATACAGGATTTAACTTTTGGGAATCAGATCTCACTTCAGCTGTCTCAAGGCACAAACCTACAGACTCAAAAACAAATTTCATTCATCAAATCACAGTTTATGGGCAATTTACTAGAGCCATCAGGCCATGACAAGCCTTGGATTTGTTAACTTTGTGCCCCAATGTATCTGAACCTGGCTTCAAATAGTATGTCCTGTGCCTATGCTGAGATATTTATAAGTTGGTAAATATTAGAAAAATATGATTCCTACCATGGACTTAGCGCCACCTAAAGTTGATGACAATTTGTAGTTAAAATGGGTTTGTTAATTACAGGTGAAGTTTTTTTAAAAAGCTTAGTTGGAATTGGGTCTAAAAGACAGGTTGATGTTTTGGAGCATACAATAACATCTGTTAAGCTCAGTTTGGTCTATAGCAGTGAAACAATCTAATGTTACAGAAGTTTTTAGAGAAGCTTTCATTTTTGCAGCTTCAGCCTGCTCTGGACTAATTGTAGGAATAAGTTCATTCAGTTTATGCCTTATATTTGAGATTTTATTATTAAAAATTGTAAGAAAATTCTCACAGCTGAGAGTAACTAGGATAGAAGGCTCTAACTGTGTTGTGACTGCTGGTCAGCCTAGCTATAGTGCTAAAAAGAAATCTAGGATTATTTTCATTCTCCGCTATTAAAGTTGAATAGTACTGGTTTCTAGCTTTACGCAAAGATTTTTTTATAATTCAGGAGGCTACTTTTCCAGGCATTTCAAGATTGCTCTGAACCAGAATGTCGCCGTTCTTTTTCTAGCTTATGGGTTTCTTGTTTAAGAGAGCGTGTTTCAGTGTTAAACCAAGGTGGTACTCGGTCCCATCTATTAACTTTGGAATTCAAAGGTGCGACAGAATCTAGTGGAGCCTTGGGTGCTCTAAGGTAGTACGTTCAGCAAAACGCTTCTTATTCTTCACCGGTACAAACCCATCCAGTGTATTCCCCGGCTGCCGGGGAGACGCTTGGGTAGAAGCTAACTGGGCACGGCTGGCACTCCTAGTAACAGCCTGGCTAGCTGTCTTAGCTTCTTTTGTGCACAGCCGCGTTTCTAACTCTTTTAACCTGGCTTCCAAATCTAAGAGACGGCTACACTTTACACACCTGTCGCTATCCTCACTACAGGAGCCAGGATCCTCACTAAACATATGGCACATGGAGCAGGAGAGAGGAGAAGAAGCAGAGGAAGAAGCCATGCTAATGCTAACAGTAGCGCTAAAGGTAAACAACAAAGTCGCAAGCTAAATGTCCCTTGGACAGCAAAGGGTTAAACAGCGGGTTTTATGTTTAGAAAACTAAAGACAGTATTTAGATTATTTATGATCTAAAAACAGATCAAATCAATGAATTAAATGTTGAGTTAACAGCAGCACAAGGACAAAAAACTTTCCAAACTGAAAGCTGACTCACATGGAAATGAACCAGAACAGAAAATCTGGTCACGATGTCCCCCGAGCGCCTCGCTAGTGAGGTGTTTCGGGCACGTCCCACTGGGAGGAGACCAAGAGGCAGACCCTGGACATGCTGGGAGTTGGTTTGTATGTCCCCCATACGAGGCTTAGGGTAAGGGTTAAAACAATTCTTATTGCTCGTTTTTGGATAAGAGAAATTGGAATGATATTTGTTTTGTACATGTTTGCCCAAACCTCCCCACAACAAGTAATATACAATAAAATTAATGAATTATATAAAACACATAATGCCTTTTCATTCAAACATTCTTTAACTTTTGAAATAATCAGTAATGATTTACATAGTGTTGTTTTTACAAATTTTATGTGATTTTTCCAACTCAAATTGTTTTGGATGATTATTCCTAAAAATTTGATTTCATTTATTTGCTCTATCTCTGCATCTTGAATAAGGACTTTTCTATTCACATTTATACTACAATTTGTAAATATTATCAATTTTGTTTTCTTTAAATTCAGAGTTAATTTTTTTTCGAGCCAAACCAATTCTTTAGAAGTTTTAGTTCTTTTTCGACCTCATCAAGTAATACTTCCTTAAGAATATCACTTATGTAAATATTAAAAAGTTTTGGTCCCAAGACAGAGCCTTGGGGAACACAACAAGTAATACTAAGACTCTCAGATGAAGTAGACTCTATTTGTACATATTGAGTTCTTTCAGATAAATAGCTTTGTATCCATTCCCCAGCGATTCCCCTCAGCTCGGGTCCATGTCATTTTTGAAGTAGTATTCCTTGATTGATTGCATCAAAAGCTTTCTTTAAATCTATAAAAATTCCGATTGCATAATTTTTACCATCTATTGTGTTTGTAATTCCCTCTGTTTGCATCAAGTATAGTCATTGAGGTTGTTCTTATCGTCATAAATCCATATTGTCTTTTGTTGATAATTTCATGTTTATGTATAAAGTTGTCCAGGCGTGTATTGAATAGCTTCTCCAGTATTTTTGAGAATTGAGGTAGCAGAGAAATCGGTCTCTGCTGGAATGTTAGACGGATTTCCTTCAATATCATTTTTACAGACACCAACTCAGGACCAACATTTACAAAATATTGATTAAAATAATTTGCCACATCTATTCTGCTTTTAACTTTGTGGTTTTCGGTATCAAAGTACTCCAAATAATCTGACTTTTTTTTTTTTTGTTTAGGTAAAGTATTCAATACATTCCAATTTTTTTTTTTCATATTATTATGAAATATTATTTTATTATTTTTGGTTTTCAAAGAAATTGATGAGTTATGTAAAATATATAATGCCCTTTTATTCAAACATTCTCTTACCTTTGATATAAGTGCTAATGATTTACATAGTTTCATTTTTACTAATTTTATGTGATTTTTCCTACTTAATTTGTTTTGGATTATTATTCCTAAAATTTCATTTATTTGATGATGTGTTTCTGATGTGTTTATTTACTCTATCTCTTTATCTTGAATAAGAATTTTTCTATTCACATTTATACTATGATTTGTAAATATTATCAATTTTGTTTTCTTTACATTTAAAGTTAATTTGTATGAATCAAACCAGCTTTTTTGAAGTTTTAGTTCTTTTTTTACCTCATCAAGTAATACTTCCAAATCAATGCCACAGCAAATTATATTTGTCTCATCTGCAAATAATATAAGTTGTAAAATTTTTGACACCAGACAAATATCATTAATGTGAAGAATAAAAAGCACTGAACACTAACCACTCAACACTGAACCCTGAGGGAGGCCACATGACACTGTTACACGGTCTGAACCAATTCTATTTATGTGAATATATTGTAATCTATTTTCAATATAACTTTCGATCCAAGAGAAGGCCACACCCCTAATTCTGTATCTATGTAACCTTTTGAGTAGTAGATTGTGATTAACTGTGTAAAAAGCTTTGGTTAAATCCAGAAAAACTTCTATAGTATATTGTGTATTATATGGTTTCAATTAGATCTGTTAATGCCAATGTAGTGGTTCTATTTGGTCCAAAGCCATATTGCTGTTCAGAAAGTATCTTTTGCTTTTCCAGGTAGAAATGGTAAGATCTAGGGAAGGGAAATCCGACGCCTCGCGACTCATCGAGCAACTTCAAGCATCTGCGAAAAGTCGACACGAGGAGTCGGCACATCTGCAGGCTGCGCATGCGTAGATGAAAAACAAACCCCAAGGAAAAAAAAAAATCTACCCCTCAAATTTTGTCTTACTAGAAGATGAAATGTGAGTTATTGTTGGGCAATAAGTCTTGTACTTTTTTATTTTTATCATGAAATGAGATTATTGCGCTAATCCGTTGCCATAGTAACAGTTACCTAAACAAATCCATGTAGTCCCTCATTCATCCAGGAGTGATCCATAGTAGAAAAAGTTTCAAAAAGGTCTTCTGGACAGTTTAATTCTTCAACGAGACGTTTCGACTTCCATCCGGAAATCATTTTCAATCTGAATGAAATGGACTGAAACCTGGATCCATTTATACTAACCTGAGTAACAGGTAAAAAATAAGTAAGAAGGGCTCGACCAATGAGCCTGTGTTACCTATGATGGCCGTGAATGGCTCCTATTGTAGCCACAGACCAGTAAACAAACCTATTATAAAAATGCTAAAAGCCTAGTGAGTAGAGAAACCTGCTAACGAGAGGCGTGAAACTGAGTCACGAGGTGTCATCTTTAGTCCATGGCTTCAAAAGGCTGCTATAGATACCGGGCAAAACGTATCTAACGCCTCCACTCCGATTCAGTGAGGGATTTTCTTTCATCACAAAGATGGCTTCTTTCACCCCTCTTTCAAACCAACCTTTCTCTCTACTTAGAATCTTCCCCTCACCTCACAAGTGTATGTTGATGACACTTTTGTGAAGATCAACAAGCAAGATCTGGAAGCCTTCACTTCACACATCAACGTTGTGGATCCTAACATCAAGTTTACACGTGAAGACTCCAAGGACAACCGGTTGGCCTTTTTAGACTGCGCTGTGATCATAGCAGAGAACGGGAATTTGCAACTGGAAGTATACAGGAAACCCACGCACACAGACCAATACCTACAGTTTGACTCTAATCATCCATTGCAACACAATCTGGGCGTCATCAGAACTTTACAACACAGGGCCGAGGAGGTACCCACGAGCACAGAGGCTAAGGAGAAGGAGACACAGCATGTCCAAAAAGCCCTCTCGGTCTGTGGATACCCCAAATGGGCCCTGAATAGGGTGAGAGCGTCCAAGAAAAGTGAGAAGAGGGAAACAGAAACTGAGAAGAGAAAAAATGGAGTCTCTATTCCCTACGTGTCAGGACTGTCCGAGAAGTTACAGAGAATCTTCAGACAACATGACATCCCGGTTTTCTTTAAACCGGTCAACACATTACGGCAGAAACTAGTACATCCTAAAGACAAGATGCCTACAGAAAAACAAAGCAATGTAGTTTATTCGATCCGGTGCAGTGAAGGGAGCTGCAAAGAACACTACATTGGGGAAACGAAGCAACCACTCCACAAAAGACTTTACCAACACAGAAGAGAAGCCTCTAGTGGTCCACAGTCTGCCGTACATCTGCATCTTAAATCCACCAAACACACTTTTGAGGACAGCGAGGTGAAGATTCTAAGTAGAGAGAAAGGTTGGTTTGAAAGAGGGGTGAAGGAAACCATCTTTGTGATGAAAGAAAATCCCTCACTGAATCGGAGTGGAGGCGTTAGATACGTTTTGCCCGGTATCTATAGCAGCCTTTTGAAGCCATGGACTAAAGATGACACCTCGTGACTCAGTTTCACGCCTCTCGTTAGCAGGTTTCTCTACTCACTAGGCTTTTAGCATTTTTATAATAGGTTTGTTTACTGGTCTGTGGTTACAATAGGAGCAATTCACGGCCATCTTAAGTAACACAGGCTCATTGGTCGAGCCCTTCTTACTATTTTTTTTATCTTTTACTCAGGTTAGTATAAATGGATCCAGGTTTCAGTCCATTTCATTCAGATTGAAAATGATTTCCGAATGGAAGTCGAAACGTCTCGTTGAAGAATTAAACTGTCCAGAAGACCTTTTTGAAACTTTTTCTACTAAAGTTACCTAAACAATCAAATTTCACTCTGTTATTGACAATGTAATTAAATGTTCAATAACGCACACACTGACACACTGTTTTGTCACTTGAATAACTACAGAGGACCGGCTGATAGAATCTTATGGAAGAGAAAATGAACACACTGATACAATTTAACAGAAATGTTTTTGTGGCAGCGGACAGTGGAAAATTTTATAAAAATAGTTTGGTTTTGAGAGAGTGGGATATTTTCACTTGTGTCCAATTGGTTGTTCTCACAATTAAATAAAGTTTAAATAATAAAATCTGTTTTGATTTTGTTATTTTAATCTAAGGCCCTTTGTAATGTTTTGGTTAGAGAAATACTGTATAAATTAAATACGATTTGAATCAACAATCTGTGACACAAGCAGCAACATTTATGGAAGACGTAAGAGAGTCTCTGCGGCTCTAATACAGCGCAAAAGAAAAAAAAACTGAAACAGGACTATTGCAAATGTTTTGTCGTAGATTTTTATTTAAAAATGAAATCTTTTCCACGGTGCTTGGCTTTAGTCTGCTCCTCTTCAGACTGACTACCTCTCCCACTTTGGATAAGACCCGCTCACATGGCACCGGGGATGCTGGCGGGGTTGCTGGCGTGTGGCTATTATCGTATTTTACAAAAAATTATCGTACACCCATTAAAACCACGCCCACTGACAAAATAACACCCTTTACATGCACTCGTAAGGCAGTGGGAGTGAAGGAAACACACAGGAGGCAAAATCCTTGGATTCTTTTTCTAAAATTTAAAAAAAAAAAAAAAACAAACAAAAAAAAAACAGGGAAATGAGATTTTAAGAAACCCAGAAATAAACCAGTAGGGGCGGGACTTACGAGACGGTGTATATATATATATATATATATATATATATATATATACATATATGTACATATCAGGGGTTTTTTTTATGTTAACCCAAACATCTACATGATACAAAATCTAAGCGATGTGTAGTTTTAATCTCCTCAGTCAGTCTTTATAAACTAATCAATAACATTTTGGATGCTTTTAAGCACAAATACTTCATCCACTACTATTTATGGATTAATCAGTTCAATTAGCTTTTTTAAGATAAAATAGTGCATCACAGATCGAAATTATTTTTTATAAAAATACCATCTACAACGTTTTCAGCAAAGACGTTTTCATTGACTGCAGACAGAAAATAATAAAGAGATTTTTTTTCTTTGCTGTTGTTTTTTTAAAACTGATAATTCAATTAAAAGTTCAGTTTTTCAGCATCAGAAGAACGCTTTGATTTCCGAGCCCACAACAAGCCTCAAACACGGAAATTGAAGTCCCTGCTCTTTAAAACTTTGTGGGCGGGGCTACTCGCCCCAACGTATGCAACCGTTAGCCAGAATGATTGACTGGACCTATCAGCCAATCATTCATCTGTTCCTTTGTTTGATGCATTCAGGGTTCATTAAAAAAAAAAAAACTCCGACAAACAGGTGCGTTAGATGAAAACAACTCACACAATAACACAGACAAGAAACGTTCAAATTATCGTATTTTGAGCATTTTTTACAATTATTGATCGTACATCGTACGGAGGGCAAAAAAATCTTACAAATACGATAATTATCGTACACCTGGCAACGCTGCTTCTGACTGATTGACCGACCCGCCCCTTCAAACTTTCCGAGCTCTTCAACACCTGGCTCCACGTGACAGTAGCTCGGATTTTGGGTCGCGCAATGTTTGGCATTCCGACACATGGAATCGGAGCAATTCTCGCGATACTTTTGTGTCACTCTGTTCGGCTCAGCTCGAGCAAACAGGCTCGAGCTGGCCATCCCTAGTAAGTTCCAGTGTGTACATACACTCAACAAAAATATAAACGCAACACTTTTGTTTTTGCTCCCATTTTTCATGAGATGGACTTGAAGATCTAAAATTCATTCCAGATACACAATATTACCATTTCTCTCAAACATTGTTCACAAATCTGTCTAAATGTGTGATATTGAGCACTTCTGCTTTGCTGAGATAATCCATCCCACCTCACAAGTGTGCCACATCAAGATGCTGATCTGACATCACGATTAGTGCACAGGTGTCCTTATACTGCCCACAATAAAAGGCCACCCTGAAATGTGCAGTTTTGTCTCACAGCAAAATGCAACACATGCCACAAGCATGAAGGAGCGTGCAATTGGCATGCTGACAGCAGGAATGTCAACCAGATCTGTTGCTCGTGCATTGAATGTTCATTTCTCCACCATAGGCCGTCTCCAAAGGCGTTTCAGAGAATATGGCAGTACATCCAACCGGCCTCACAACCGCAGACCACGAGTAACCACACCAGCCCAGGACCTCCACATCCAGCAGGTTCACCTTCGAGATCGTCTGAGACCAGCCACTCAGACAGCTGCTGAAACAATTGGTTTGCATAACCAAACAATTTCTGCACAAACTGTCAGAAACCGTCTCAGGGAAGCACAACTGCATGCTCGTCGTCCTCATCGGGGTCTTAACCTGACTCCAGATCGTCGCCGTAACAGACTTGAGTGGGCAAATGCTCACATTCGATGGCGTCTAGCACGTTGGAGAGGTGTTCTCTTCACGGATGAATCTCGGTTTACATTGTTTAGGGCAGATGGCAGACAGCGTGTGTGGCGTCGTGTGGGAGAGCGCTTTGCTGATGTCATTGTTGTGGATGGAGTGGCCCATGGTGGTGGTGGGGTTATGGTATGGGCAGGCATCTGTTATGGACGAAGAACACAGGTGCATTTTATTGATGGCATTTTGAATGCACGGAGATACCGTGATGAGATCCTGAGGCCCATTGTTGTGCCATACATCCAGGAACATCACCTCATGTTTCAGCAAGATAATGCACGGCCCCATGTTGCAAGGATCTGTACACAATTCTTGGAAGCTGAAAATGTCCCAGTTCTTGCATGGCTAGCATACTCACCGGACATGTCACCCATTGAACATGTTTGGGATGTGCTTGACCGGTGTATACGACAGTTCCCACTAATATCCAGCAACTTCGCTCAGCCATTGAAGAGGAGTGGACCAACATTCCACAGGCCACAATAGACAATCTGATAAACTCTATGCGAAGAAGATGTGTTGCACTGCATGAGGCAAATGGAGGTCACACCAGATACTGACTGGTTCTGAGTGCCCAGACCGCCAATAAAGCAAAAACAAAATGCACATTTCAGGGTGGCCTTTTATTGTGGGCAGTATAAAGTACACCTGTGCACTAATCATGATGTCAGATCAGCATCTTGATGTGGCACATCTGTGAGGTGGGATGGATTATCTCAGCAAAGCAGAAGTGCTCACTATCACACATTTAAACAGATTTGTGAACAGTGTTTGAGAGAAATGGTAATATTGTGTATCTGGAATGAATTTTAGATCTTCAAGTCCATCTCGTGAAAAATGGGAGCAAAAACAAAAGTGTTGCGTTTATATTTTTGTTGAGTGTAGTTATCACCAATGGTGCAACATAACCAAAAAAACTCATGTTGCATTTGAGTTTGAATCCTAAGAATCGAATGTTTTAAAAATTGTCATGGTTTTATGATGAGGAAAGAGGAGATTCCAATTACAAGACATCAAAACAGGGTTTATTAAACAGAAGACAGGTACGTTTGTAAGGCAAGAGGCACAGGATTACCTTAGGATTCAAAAGTTCAAATACTATAATAACAGAGTTCAATCATGGTCAGACAACCAGTGAGACCTGGCTGGAAGGGATGGTAATGACCCTACATGGAAGTTAGGTGTGATTGCCCTTAAATAGGCAGCAGGGTCCACAGGTGCGTGGCATCAGAATAATCACACTCAAGTGTCTCTATTCAGGTTGATGAGGAAGGTCCAGGGCTCCTCTGGCAGTAGGAGGGGTTCATGACAAAAAAGACAAAAAAAAAAAAAAAGCGGATGTTTTTGTTTATTTAAATGAAGCAAATTATACAAGAGAAAATTTTGTTGTTTCTTTTTTAATATTATCTTCAATTGTCATACTTTTCATTAAAATAATTTGAAGAAAAGTCTCACATCATGGAAAACATACTAGCATGCCGAGGTTTGTGTGGACCCCACGCGTACTGGTGAGGGTTAAGAATCCTCTTTAGGCCATGAGGTGAGAATGTTGTAATGTACTCCAGATAAGTTGTTTCTTAAGCCTCCGTTTCTGTTGAGAGAAGTTTTTTTTCTTCACTTTGTCCACCTCTCTTCTTCTTCTTCTGAACCCTATTCCTCTTCTTTTTCACTTCTCCTCCCACCCTACCTCTCACCTCAGTATTCCCTGTCAGGTCCAACAAAATGAACCACGGAAAGCCGGACATTTTGGATGCAAAGCATTTATAATGAACAAATTAAATCGGGTTGGGACATGGTGCTGACGCTGGTAGAGCAAACCTGTACAGATCACCATTCTGCTTGTCACAATACCGGACAGGACCGGGTAAAAAAAAAAAAAAAAGGAAAGCTGGGGACCTTTGACCGACAGGTCTTCATCAGTGGTTCTGGTTTAGAATCCACACCAGTTTTTTCTTACAAGATTCTGGTTCTGCAGTTCTTTGTTCTCCTTCTTTGCGGACCTTCTTTTCCCCACGAGGTTGGAATCCACTGCAGCTTGTCGTTTCTCGAGCAGCGGCGCTGGGCGCAGATTTCATGGGTTTTGGGTCGGTGGTTCTGTCTGCACATGCTGTCAGGAAGAACAGCTCTGGACCCTGGACCAGAACTGAGACAGAACACGGTCCTCCTCTTCACTCCTCGACCACAAGACCTGGAGCACTGAGAGCAGGTAGAGTTAAAAAAAAAAAAAAACAGAAAAATAAAACATGAAACACTGAGAAAAAAAGATTGCAATGTGTTACAGCAGAAACGAGCCGCTGGAATACCGTATTTTCACTACTATAAGGCGCATCTAAAAGTCTTAGATTGTCTTCAAAATGTGCTGCGCGTCTTATAGTGTACTGTGTGTGTGTGTGTGTGTGTGTGTGTGTGTGTGTGTGTGTGTGTGTGTGTGTGTGTGTGTGTGTGTGTGTTGTAGAGAACACCGTAAGAACCTTGAAGGGTGAAGTGTGGCCGTGGGTCGTTTATATAAGAACCGGTATATTCGTTAAAACATTGTTGTTTTAACAACCCTGAAAATGTCAAAGAGACACCGTTTAAACAGAAGGTCATCAGCTTGTGTGTGTGTGTGTGTGTGTGTGTGTGTGTGTGTGTGTGTGTGTGTGTGTGTGTGTGTGTGTGTGTGTGTGTGTGTGTGTGTGTGTGTGTGTGTGTGTGTGTGTGTGTGTGTGTCAGTGTGTATCGGTTTGTGTGTATTGTTGCGTGTTAGCGTCTGTGTGTGTGTGTATCAATGTGTGTGTATCAGTGTGTGTGTATCAATGTGTGTGTATCAGTGTGTGTTTGTGTCTGTTACTATTTTTCTTCTTTTGAAACAGCGCAAACTCAGAATAAAAGAGTAATGTTTAAGTTGTTGATTATAAATTACGGCTGTAAATTAAATGAATTTGTAACACACTTTGTTGTAGTTTGTTTGCTTGTTTAGATTTTTTCCACCTATGTTTAAAACCATGTGAGAATGAAATGAAGTGTAGTTAGTCAGAAATGAATGAGTTTTGCTTCTTCCTTTTCAGTCTCATAAAAAGGATAAATATTGTTTATATTGACATTTAATGCAAACGTCAAATGGGACAGAAATAAAATAAACTGAAAATTATTCCTGCACATGACCACAAGAGGGAAGCACAGGACTAGTTACCATGGTAGCAAACCGATTTCATTATTCTGCCAAATTTGATTGGTTGTTAATTTCATTTCAGTAGAGCAATAAAAGGTTTGATGATAAACCTTTACACCCTCAGACATAATGAGAAGGTACCTGAGACCAGGACGCGGTGGCCCACTGCGGTGGGCAAGTGTGTGTGTGGCAGATCTGTGTGTGGGCAGGAACCACAGTGGGGCAGAATGAGGGGGCAACACTCTCCTCTCTCTGGTAGCTCACTTTCCTGAAACAGCGCAGCATCCTGGTCTGATGACCCCCTCCACAAGAATGACTGCAGGGTCCCCATGCCCCACTATGCCAGCTGTGGAAGAGGTGGGCAGGGGATTCAAACACAAAGTTTTACAAACATAAACCACGAATGATGAAGTCATAAAAATTCTGCAGATAAATCGCTTTAAAGTGTTTTCTCGACAGTGTGTTTGATGATCGAGACGTTTCGACTTCCATCCAGTAATAATTTTCAATCTGGTTCTCCCTGATATCTCCAACTATGAGACATAGTTGGGGTTATTTAACCCCTGGTGTCCACCACTCTGATGTCAGATTTTGTGCTGCTCTCCAGCTGCAGCCATGATTGTGCCCTTCACATCTGGTCCATCAGCTTAATGTTTCCCCTTTCAGTGGCTAGCTGTCTGGTCCTGCCAGCCAAGCCTGCCCAGGATGGATTCCAGGATGCATATGATTACCCCTCTTCCCTAACCCATGATTAAATGCAATAAACTGGTTAAAACTGTCTTTGCTTCTGGGTCCTACATCTGCACCTTCACTACCACAAGACAGTTCAGTTAAAGATCTTTGTAACCTGACCCTGTACTGGTTACAAATACTGCTGAGCTTCAGAAACACATCAGATACTTTTCCTCCATCTTTTTATAACCTAACCATCAGCATCTGGCTCCGTTTGGCCAGATGCTGATGTGGGTTCTCTCCCTCCGTCCATCTCTTCACCCGTACTACCGTCTCCAAAGGGGATTTTCTTCTCCTTCTCATCCCCCCAATCTTTCCCTCTGTTTCTCCTTCATCTGTGTCCCACCAGAAAATAACTGGTCTGGCTTTCAGTGAAGGAGGACTGAGGTTCGGGGAGGGGCTGTGTGGGTCCGAGTGGGTGGTGGAGGGGTACCCGAATTTAGGGGGACTGTGTGCACCCTCGACCGGTCAGCAGCAGAAATACAGAACTTACAAAGCAGGGCAGGGCTGTGTGTTGCAGAGCTGAGACCCCAGCCTGGGTTTACTGCGGGGGTCACACATGCTGGAGTTCACCTGGTCTCTCTGGTTCAGCAGACAGATGGCCTTGGTGGAGATCCGGCCTGCAGAGAACCACAGACATGATGCCAGAGAACTTCTGAAGGACGGATTCAGTTCAGTTTAAAGACAGGGATGAACCCCTTACCTCCAGCACAGGTAGCAGAGCAGGGGGAGCGGACCAGGTTCCAGCGGTACTCTGTCCTCCTGGGGGAGCGCGGCAGCGTGTACTCCCACTCCACACCTGGGTTCTTCCCCTGGAGGAGGATCTGTGAAAACATAAACTGGAAACATTGAGAAAAGAAGGAACCCGGTACTGATTTCTCTCAGGTGACGGTTTCTGTGCAGTTCACAGAGGCAGGCCCATCCTTCTTAATCCCCCCCCCTCCCACCATCGTTGTATTCCTTCTCTCTCTAGAGACAATGGAGTCTGCACGAGGTGCTCAGTTTTACAAGTAGCCTGTCGATATTGTCTAAGCTTCATGTACTAGATGAAGCAAGTTGTGGCGTGGCAGTACCTCATTAGGTAGTACCTGATTGCAACCCTCTTTTTACAGAATGGCCGCCCTAACCATGGAGACAGCCTTCCCTCAACCTGCCAGCAGTTTTCAGCCAACATCTCTGGATTAGTTTTCAGGATTTTTCACATTCCATCTGGTTTTCCTGAAGAGCATTTTGACGCTTGTTGCCTGAAATGTTTATAAAGAATAAAGATTAGACAAACAAGCTGCAGGACTCTGCTCTTCTTACTACTCAGAGGATTTAATCTGCTGTGTTCACAGATTACTGTCACTCTCGAGTCATCTGGCGGGTGATCAGAGATCTGATCTGACTTCCGTCTGACAGGATGTTCAGTCACTAACGAGCGTTTCTGCTCTGTCGCAAACATTTGACTGAATCTCCCTGAAAACTCTGCAGACTTTCCATCTCCCACATCAACATGTAGCTTTTTATTTATTCTCCCAAGCTGAAATAGATTCTGTTTAGTTGTTGAATACCTTTTAGTTAAAAGTAGAAAAAAAGATATCAAAACTGATTTCAAAGAAATTTTTTACATTATTTTGAATTAAATTTGAACAATTTCATTAATTTTTCTGTTTTTCTAATTGTTTATTACACATTAAGAAACAGAGCAGGTAGGTGCAGTCACAGATGATGCTCTGGTTGAAATGTTTCCATTTTCCAAACTAGAAACTCGCAGAGTTCAACTGAGGAGCAAATAAAACTTAGACCCACTGTTGGATCTCTGTCTGCTCGCACTGATCTCCTTTCAAGTTCATTTACAAGATCTTTAATCTTTTAATCCTGATGCCTTCAATCCATCGCTGCGACTCGAGAGATTAATCCTGTACATCTGGAGTCGCTTTGGATTCTGGCGAGGAGAGGAAATACCTCCTCAGCCAGACACCCACCTCCCTGCGGCCAAGGGGGAAAAGGTGTGGACGTACCTGGAACACCAGCGTCTCATTGGTGGGCCCGGACGCGTAGAGACTCTCCGGCTTGTTGGACGAACGCCGATAGACAAAGACAGTCCCACCAAAGAAGAACTTTCCAGGCCAGTCTGGCATCCAGTTCCCGCTCAGATGATATTTGTTGTTCAGAGAGCGTACGGCCAAGTAGCTGTTGGACACGCCCATCTCCTGGACGTGAATGCTCCTGGCACCCGCAGGAACTGTCACCATGGAGTAATACTCTGCAAAAAGAATCATTTCAGGACCTGCTGAGATATCCCGGTGTACAGTACATACCGTTAGCACGGTGCTGCAAGGTGTACCGGCCCCTGAAGAACCGGCAGGTGTTGTTGTTCCCTCTGCAGACTCCACAGGCATCCACGGAGGCCTCAGAACCTAGAACCTGGTCACAGCCCACATTCTGAGGAGCACAGAAGCACATGTAGAACCAGCATGCATGGACACACAGCGGAACAGGATCTTTGTACCTCACAAACTCCGTCCACGCAGACCCCACGGTCCAAACAGGACGTTCCGTCGGTGACTTTGCTGGACAGAGCGAAAAAGAAACCATAATCTTCTGCCACGCAGTAAAGCTTGCAAATGTTCTCTTCTGGAGGGAGAGAATGGAACAGAATATAAAACTTAATGTGTCTGACATAATGATCCAGTTCACACATGACTGCTAACTATTCTTTATCCAATATAATCATCATAAATCACACCTGTAACACCAGCTTGATCTCCTTCCCACCCCAACCATACTTTTAGAACTCCATGTACAGATCATGTAAATTTCTTCTGGGGGAAGGATGGCTCGGTGGGTAGGGCGACCGCTCCGTAACCGGAAGGTCGCAGGTTCGATCCCCTGCCCAGAGTCCATGCCGAGGTGTCCTTGAGCAAGACACCGAACCCCCAGTTGCTTCTGATGATAGTGGTCTGCGCCTTGCATGGTAGCTCCCATCATCAGGAATGGATGTTGTGTGTGTGAATGATTGTATGGAGTGAATGAATAATGCATATATATATATAAATGTAAAGCGTCTTTGAGTGTCTAGAAAAGCGCTATATAAGTTCAATGCATTATTATTATTATTAAATGCTGTCATGCATACGTAATGTATTCAAACAAGCCATGGTGCAGCCATGGTGACGTCTCCCACAAATAAAAGAAAGTGTAAGGCAGTCACTTTGGAAACCCTGTGAGTGGCACACACTGATCTATCACTGAAATAAACAGAAATGTTCCAACATTAAAAAAGAAATCTGCTCATCAGAAATCTATGTCAGTCACTCCAAGTAATTCCCAGCTTTATTAATAATCTTTATGTGCAGGATGTGAGACACCAAGTGGCAGTGTCTCCACAACAACACACGGTTTCAACATGGTGGTTAACTAACAATCTTTTCTTGTGTACGGTCCTACACTGACAGGCATTTGTTTCTTCACTGCTTCAAATGCTTCATTTCACTTCATGTGTTTCTCGTGAAATTTGTTGTATGCATGTTTTCAGAGCGAATTGTCAGCAGGATGTTTGTGTTCAGGATCGTCACCTGGTCTTTCCTAAGTTGTGACGGTGAAGAACCTACCTTCCACCTCCGTGTAGGACCTCCACCTGTAGGACCAGCCTCGGAACGGCCTGCTGTTGTATGCAGCACATTGCTGGTCTCGAAAATCTCCAACGGGGGGTGCACACGGACGCATGCTGCACAGCTGGTTCATACGGTCAGAGCCTGGACACACGTCCTCACCCTGTTCTGGCCTGGGAGGGAGGGAGAGAGCGGTAAAGCTGAAGACAGAGGGGTTGCTAGAAGTCAACAGGACGACCTCAGAGGTTCAGAGTCAGGAGTTCTTGCTAAAGAACAGGAAGGTTCGGGTCAGCAGGTAACACATCTTTGTGAGTGTGCACGTGTACCTGGTGCATGTGCGCCGCCTGTGCATGACTCCTCCCCCACAGGTACGGGAGCAGTCGGACCAGGAGGACCAGGTAGACCAACCAGAGGAGCCAACACACCATCCTTTCCGACACCACTGCAGAGAAAAAAATGAGACTGCTTGGATTTACGTTCCACAGAAATATGATCCGGGTTCTGGTAAGAGATGCGAGTCTGAGTCCACACGGTTACGTGCAGACGCGTGAGGGAAGAGCGTTCTATCCCCCTTAAAACATGCTGCCCTGCTGAGCCAGAACTACACGAAGACTTGTCACTCCTTTGACAGCAGTGGACCTCTCTGATGCCGTCAGAGTTTCCGGTTTACATTTGCTTCCTCTTTTATTTTGAAATAACTAACCCATTTCTCGTTTCCTGTGTCTCATCGTCTCTCCCTCCCTTCCATTTTTAACGCATGTGTTACCTTCGCTCTCTGACAGTTTGTTTCATTCAGTTGTAACTATTTCGATTACCGGTTTTGGAATTTGGAGTGTTTTTGGCTTTTTCGTTTTGTCTTCTAAACCGTTTATCCCTGCTGGGGTTGCGGGCGTGCAGGATTCTATTCCAGCTGGGTGGGAGGAAACCGGAGAAAACCTACAAAGACATAGCGAGAACATGCAAACTCCACACGGAAAAGCCAGTGTTTCAAGCCTCGCCCTCACACCGGGACTCAAACCCCAACCTTCTCGCTGTGGTCAATGCTCAAAGGAGGATTCGGAAATCATCTATAAAACCCACTAGTGATGCCCGCTGATCCGTACATGGAGGAAACGGCAAGATCGTTCCACACCGGAATCGTACGTAATTCCTGGAAGAAAGAAAAGTTCTGACCATGTCGGGTCCACAGCTGGTTCCCTCTGCGGCCGGCAGGAATTTGGTCTCACAACGAAGCCCCTCACGCTGGCACCACAGAGACCTGCAGATGTCCTGCAGCACAGACAAGTTTTAAGAGACAAGGCGTGTTTATTTGTGTTCAAACACAAGGGAATTAAAGTGTTTTCAAGACAAAAAATTGCATTAAAATCACAAAACATTCAATTAAAATGAAAAACAATAAAATGAGTGATCTTCAGTCAAATGCACAAAAAACAGAAGCGTTTTCAGCCTAGATTTAAATGTGGTCACAGTGTCTGTCTGTCTGTCTCACAACTTCAGGAAGCTTCTCTATGTTTAGTCCTGACACTAGACCAGGCATGGAAAAACTACGACCCACGGGCCACATGCAACCCGTTAAACATTGTAATCCAGCCCACCAAACTTGAACAAATTAAATAAATAAACCTCATAAATGTTTTATTTTTCTGTAACTCCAATGTTTCGTCACTAGACGGCGCCAAAGATACAACACTGCTCCCATTAAAATGTGTGTGTCTCTGTGATGCGCACGCTGTCAAAATAAACAGTGTACACAAATATGGAAAGCCATCGGGGTCAATACACGTAAACAAGCGTGTAAGATGTTAAAACAAGCAAAATGATACATAAAGCAATTAGATTTCAAACCTAGTGCCGCTAAAGGCACATTTTTAAGCACTATCGCACTAAATTTCAGACCTAGTGTCGCTAGATTTGAAATTTAACGCTCTTAATATAACATTTAGCATGCTTGTTTAGAATCTAGCACGCCATTCTATCAGTCAAATCTAGCTGTTACCAAAACATGCCATCCATCTGCCCCTGTTCTGGCCCGCTTGTCAAATGTTAGAACTCAATGTGGCCCGTGAGTCAAAAAATTTACCCACCCCTGCTCTAGACACCAGTCCTATGGGACTGGTGTCCAACCATCGCACTAGAAATGTTTGTGCTTCTTAAGACACAAATATTTCACACTTAAACACAAGCAGAGCAGACACCAAACCTCTGATTTTGGCTGTTTTTAAAGGAATAAAAGACTGATTTGACTTTTAGAGGATCCTGAAGAGAGCTAGTCCTTAGATCCACGTCCCGGGACAAAAACCACACTGTTCCTTCTCAATTCCAGACAGACCATCCTCTCCAGTACCCCTGAATAGATGCTGAGGAATTTGATCCCTCTGTGGTTGAATTAGACCCTCCGCTGCCCCTTCTTACGAAGAGGCACCATCCCAGAAAGCCAATTGGGAGGCCCTGTCCCTGATGTCATGCGATGGTGTAAAGACGTGTCAGCAAGGGCAGCCCCACACCATCTAGAACCTTTAGAATCTCATCTACACCGAAAGCCCTGCCACCGCTGAGTTTTTTGACCACCTCAAAAACCCCGTCCCATCCGAGCAGGGGTCCGATCCTGGCTGGTTAGCAGGTGCACCCTGCAACACCCAGAGAAACCGGGTTCCTTGCCTGACCCAGTCCAGATGTTTCAGAAACAGAAAGTTGGTACCTTTAGAAACTGAGGGCAAAGTTTGGCAGCAGAACCAAACTGCCAGCGGCATTGCGTGTTGGCGTCGTACTGCTGACCCGGGAGCTTCTTGGGGAACTGGTACTGTCCCATCTGTTTGGGCTCATCCCTCAGACAGGAGGCCTGGGGAGTTCTAGAAACAGAGCAGAAGAGGTGAGACAGAGAGGGGGTCGGAGCAGGGCAGAGAGGGCGGACCTACCCCAGGAAGCGGCGCAGGTCCTTGCGGCTGCAGGCAGACCAGGAGAAGTGGCTTCCAGCCAGCGTGGGAGCCATGATGCTACCTTCTGTCTGACGGCACGCGTTCCCCTCCCCGTCGTGGACCATCCCCAAACTGAAACACAAACTACAGCTGAAAAAAACATTCTGGGGTTCCGCCCACACAACTGGAATCTCAGTCTTTTTATTGGTCATCAGCTGATTTTTGAATGAGACCACGGACCTGTGTCCACAGTGCGTTCAAGGGCCCCTTACCTGTGTCCAGACTCGTGCGCAATGGTGAAGGCCACTCCCAGGCCCGTGTCCTCGTTGATAGTGCAGCTCCGGTACCGACTGCACATACCGCTGAGAGGAGCGAACCCTATAGAGGAAACACCTGCTGGTTTCTCCACATCCAGATCCAGAGGTATTTAGTGGGTCACGGGGTACTTACCCAGAGTGTCGCAGGGCCAGTTCCCCCAGGAGCAAAGGTCCGTCCCCGTCAGCAGGACTGCATGATCGTGGTTCCGAGCTCCAGTCCCTTGCAGACCAGACTGCCACTGGCAGAAACTACTCAGCGACCGCTCCGCGTGGTGGTTTAGATTCAGACCCGGCTATGGAGAGAGGAGGGGGTTTAGACCCAGATCGATCCAGAGGATCAGAGTGTACTGGTCAATGTGCATTTCAAGATGTGAACGTTCTTTATGAAATGATTTATCAAATGAATTCAAATCCTGTAGCAACCGAAGGCAGGAATAATGATGAAATATTAAGATGAGAGCGACTGACGCCCTCAGCATTGTGAGTCAGACGGAAAGGGGTGTGGGATCAGAAGGGGTGTGGGCTTGTCCAGTGTCATGTGTGGATGAGTGAAAGGATTGACGTCATTGTAAAGTTCTGTATTTAATATTTCATACGGTTCTAATGCAGGGGTGGGCAAACTTTTTGACTCGCGGGCCACATTGAGTTGGGTCGTTGAGGCAAAGGCTCGGGCTTGGGAGGAGTTCGGCGAGACCATGGAAAACGACTACTGAATGGCTTCAAAAAAAATTCTGGCCCACCATCCGACGGCTCCGGACGGGCAAGCAGTGCACCATCAACACCGTTTACGGTGGGGACGGGGAGCTGCTGACCTCGACTCGGGACGTTTTGGAAGGAATACTTTGAAGATCTCCTCAATTCCACCAACATGTCTTCCGATGAGGAAGTAGAGTCTTTGGAATCCGGGATGGGTCTTCCTATCTCTGGTGCCGAGGTCGCCGAGGTGGTAAAAAAAGCTCCGCGGCGGCCGGGCTCCGGGGATGGATGAGATCCGCCCAGAGCTCCTAAGGGCTCTGGATGGTGTTGGGCTGTCCTGGCTGACACGCCTTTGCACCATTGCCTGGACATCGGGGACAGTGCCTCTGGATTGGCAGACTGGGGTAGTTGTCCCTCTTTACAAGAAGGGGGATCGGAGGGTGTGCTCCAACTACCGAGGGATCACACTCCTCAGCCTCCCTGGGAAGGTCTATTCTGGAGTACTGGAGAGGAGGGTCCGTTGGATTGTCGAGTCTCGGATTGAAGAGGAACACTGTGGTTTCCGTCCCGGACGTGGAACTACGGACCAGCTCTATACCCTCTTCAGGATCCTGGAGGGGTCATAGGAGTTTGCCCAACCAGTCTACATGTGTTTTGTGGATCTGGAGAAGGCATTCGATTGTGTCCCTAGGGGACTCCTGTGGGGGGTGCTCCAGGAGTACGGGGTCCCGAAGCCCTTGGTACGGGCTGTCCGGTCTCTGTACGACCGGAGCCAGAGCTTGGTCCGTATAGCTGGCAGTATGTCGATTCCATTTCCAGTGAGAGTTGGACTCCGCCAAGGCTGCCCTTTGTCACCGATTCTGTCCATCACCTTTATGGACAGAATATCTAGACGCAGCCGAGGCGTTGGAGGGATCCGGTTTGGTGACCCCAGGATCGGATCTCTGCTTTTCGCGGATGATGTGGTTCTGTTGGCTTCATCGGACCGTGATCTCCAGCTCTCGCTGGATCGATTTGCTGCCGAGTGTGAAGCGGCCGGGATGGGAATTAGCGCCTCTAAATCCGAGACCATGGTCCTCGCCCGGAAAAGGGTGGAATGCCCCCCTGCTGGTCAGGGACAGGGTTCTGCCCCAAGTGGAGGAGTTGAAGTATCTCGGGGTCTTGTTCAAGAGTGGGGGAAGGATGGAGCGGGAGATCAACAGGCGGATCGGTGCGGCATCAGCGATAACTAGGACGCTGCATCGGTCCGTCGTGGTAAAGAGAGAGCTGAGCCGAAAAGCAAAGCTCTCGATTTACAAGTTGATCTACGTTCCAACCCTCACCATGGTAACCAGGATCTAAGTTCCTACCCTCACCATGGTAACCAGGATCTACGTTCCTACCCTCACCATGGTAACCAGGATCTAAGTTCCTACCCTCACCATGGTAACCAGGATCTAAGTTCCTACCCTCACCATGGTAACTTAGATCGTACTGCTAAGTTCGATCACGTAGGAGGTTCCTACCCTCCTAGGAACGTAGATCCTACGTTCCTACCCTCACCTATGGTCACCAGCTGTGGGTGGTGACCGAAAGATTGAGATCGCAGATACAAGTGGTTGAAATGAGCTTCCTCCGCCGGCTGGCTGTGCTCTCACTCAGAGATCGAGTGAGGAGCTCTGCCATACGGGAGGAGCTCGGTGTTGAGCCACTCCTCCTCCAGGTCGAGTGGAGCCAGATGGGGTGGTTTAGGCATCTGGTCAGGATGCCCCCCCGAGCACCTAGCTGGTGAGGTATTTTGGGCATGTCCCACCGGGAGGAGACCGATAGGCAGACCCCGGACCATGTGAGGTGGAGGATGAAGCGGGTGAGAGAAGCCTGGGCTTCCCGTCTGAGGCTGTTGCCCCAGATGAGCAGAAGATGACGGAACGGGCCACATTGAGTTCTAACATTTGTCAAGCGGGCCGGAACAGGAGCAGATGGATGGCATGCTTTGGAAACCTCTAGATTAGAATGGGGTGCTAGATTTTAAACAAGCGCGCTAAATGTTATATTAAGAGCGTTAAATTTCAAATCTAGCAATTTTTCTAGAAATCTAGAGCGATAGTGCTTAAAAAAGGGCATTCAGCGGCGCTAGGTTTGAAATCTAAGTGCCTGATGTAACATTTTGCTTGTTTTAACATCTTACACGCTTGTTTACGTGTGTATATTTGGCCCGATGGTCTTCCATATCTGTGCACACTGTTTACTTTGACAATGTGGGCATCACAAAGACACACACATTTTAATGGGAGCAGTGTTGTTTTCTCAACAAAACCAATATATCCAGAGTGTGCCATCTAGTGAGAAAACATCAAAATTGCCAGGGAAATAAAACTAACAAGGTTTATTTATTTAATTTTTTCCAAGTTTGGCGAGCCGGATCACAACGTTTAACGGGCCGCATGTGGCCCGCAGACCGTAGTTTGCCCATGCCTGGTCTAATGTGTTGTGATGAGGTTAGACAGGATTCTCCATGCACAATGATATTTGCAGATGACATTGTGATCTGTAGTGAGAGGAGGGAAGAGGTGGAGGAAAAGCTGAAGAGGTGGAGGTTTGCACTAGAAAGAAGAGGAATGAAGATTAGTCAGAGTAAAACAGAGTACATGTGAGTACTCTGGTCAGTGAGTAGGGTGACCGCCCTGTAACCGGAGGGTTGCCGGTTCGATCCCCTGCCAGGAGTTCATGCCGAGGTGTCCTAGAGCAAGACACCGAACCCCCAATTGCTCCTGATGGTGGTTTGCTCCTTGCATGGAGGCATCCCCATCAGGTATGAATGTGTGAATGGGTGAATGTGAGCTACACTGTAAAGCGCTTTGAGTGCCGACACAGGTGGAAAAAGCACTGTATAAGTGGAGTCCATTTACCATTACATGTGTGTGAATGAGAGGGATCCAAATGGAAAAGTGAGGTTACAGGGAGAAGAGATAATTCAATTCAATTCAATTCAATTTTATTTGTATAGCCCAAAATCACAGAATGTCCGTCTCAATGGGCTTCACAAGAAAAAGAGGAATGTATTAACACAAATACACAACAAGAAAAATAACTAACAAATGCTAACTAAACAAGACTAGCACATTAATGCACTTAGACTCTCCTTCTCGGTGAGGAAAAACTCCTAAAAAACCCATCAGTGGGGAAAAAATAAGAAACCTCATGGGGATCCACGTGAAAGAGAGATCCCTCCCCCGGGACGAGCAAACAATGTGTCAAAGATTATTGTTTAAATATTAGCTTATTCTAATCTACAGCTAAATATCTAAAGAAGTCAATAAATGTTCTTCATCCTGATGGAAACACGGGGGGTCTTCAGCCCGGAGATGTCAAGTACGGGGATGAGTAGATGTTCTTCATCCTGATGGAAACACTGGGGGACTCCTCAACCCGGAGATGTCCAGTACGGGGATGAGTAGATGTTCTTAATCCTGATGGAAACACGGGGGACTCCTCAGCCCGGAGATGTCCAGTACGGGGATGAGTAGATGTTCTTCATCCTGAAGGAGACACGGGAGACTCCTCAGCCCAGCGATGCCCACGGCAGAGATGAGTAGATGGATTTCGTCCTGATGGAGCGGGGATGAAGAAGCGCGGAGGTCTCCTCGGTGTGGCCATGCCCAGGACAGGAACGCAGAGTCCTGGATGGGGCTCTCTCCCAGAGAGGAGGGAGAGAGGTGGACAACATGTGAATTGTATTGTACCAACTAGCAGTGTAATTCTAAATAATCAGACAATTTAGAACAATGAATGAGATAGCAAGCCAGGGGTTTAGGGTAGAGGGTTAGAGTAGGGGGTAGGGGGAAAGAGCCAAGACAGTCTGGCAGAGAATAGTAGATAGAATTAGAGGACAGAACCCCAATGTACCATACTTTCCCCAGCTTAAGAAGGTGGAAGATTTTAAGTACTTAGGATCAACAGTCCAGAGCAATGGAGAATGTGGAAAAGAGGTGAAGAAGCGTGTGCAGGCAGGCTGGAACGGGTGGAGGAAAGTATCAGGTGTGAAATGCGACAGAAGAGCTTTCTTTCTTTTTATCTTTTATTTCAGTCAAATTGTACATTTACAAATAAATAAATTTACATTTTTTCTGAACTTATATATACCAAAAGGACCGAAAAGGTGTCGGCTGAAGCAAATGCTTGTTACGCCGACCCTTTTGAAAACAACTCATTACAAATAATTACTATCATTATGAAAACAAAATGATATAAATATGAAGCAGTTAGTTTCAGCTAGAATGAAAGGGAAAGTGTATAAAACCGTGGTGAGACCGGCCATGCTGATTGGTCTAGAAACAGTAGCACTGAGGAAAAGGCAGGAAGCAGAGCTGGAGGTTGCAGAGATAAAGATGCTGAGGATCTCTCTGGGAGTGACCAGGATGGACAGGATCAGAGGAACAGCACATGTTAGAGGTTTTAAAGTCAGAGAGGTCAGACTGAGATGGTTTGGACATGTGCAGAGGAGAGAGAGAGAGTACATCAGAAGAAGGATGCTGGGTTTGGAACCACCAGGAAAGAGGACTAGATGAAGACCAAAGAGGAGGTTCGTGGATACAGTGAAGGAGAACATGAACCCAAGAGGGTGCAGGGAACATGATTAGGTGGAAGAAACTGCGTCGTTGTGGCTACCCCTGATGGAGAAGAAGACGAATGTGTTGTGATGAGTGGGTAGGAGGGTGTTTAGAATCAGTAAAAGTGTTTGGTTCACCTCCTCTTTTCAAACCGTTTCCTCATTGTACTTTTATGTAATCATGTAATGTATAATGTGCAGGTCTAATCTACTAACCGGGTCCTGGTCCAGAAGTAGCAGGCCCACCACCACGATGCTGATCTCCGTCCCGATGGAACCGTCTTTAAACAAACCGGAGACCTACAGGACTTGTTTAGTTTAATTGTGCAACCATAACAACCATCAGCAATCACTAATGTTTTTGTTTGGCTGCAGCCATTTTTAGTTTGTTTTGTGCCATTTGAGAAGTTTGTTTGTTTTTTTAATACTCAAAAATGTACAGAAATTCTCTGCAAAAATTTTTTAAAATTTTATAAATTGTGAAAACTTAAAAAAATTCACATTTTTTTTTTTAAATTTAAGATCTTTTTTTCAATGTGCGAAAATTATTAACATTTTTTTTTTTTAATACTCCAATTTTTTTTTTCTCTCACCATGTTCATGATGGTGAGGATGTAGGTGGTAACGTTGTCCCGGCCATGTTTCTCCACCATCTTCCGGTCTGCCACCACCAGGGTCTCCACAGTCAGTCTCCCCACCCCGGTGGGGGATCTTCTCTTCCTGCCTGGGTCAGTGGTTGCGGCACCCCACCCAGGAGGTCTGGCAGCGTCTGGGATAAAGAGGAGGTGAGGGAATGAAAGGAAAAGAGTCTGTGCCCATCTGTCTGGTATATCTCTATCCAGATGCTCATCCAACAGTGGGTTGGCATGTACAGATTACGTGCTGTAATCCTGCTTAGAACCAATTAAGTCTCTACTCTAACCCTAAAGCCCTGCTCACATAAAATGAGATGCATTAGCATCTCGGAAAATCACAAGGATTTTCCTGTAAGTGTGAATCACGTGTGATGAAAAGGGTTGCGATAGGTGTCGCTCACATTGGCATCATGTCTACGTTTGAATTGATAGATGAAGTCATTTAAATCGACCGCATAGCGGTAGAACAGCAAACGATGCTCTCTTGCCTGTATGGGGACAATCAACCGTAGAGCACTCGATGAACGGCTCTCATTGGGCGATGCATTGCAAACAAAATTGAATTAAAAATACTTTATTGATCCCCAAAAGGAAATCTTAATGCTGCAGTGAAAATAGAAAGACAGGATGACGAAAGGATGAAAGGCCTTTTAAAGATGGAGGCCGGCAGAAATGATTCAATACAATACCGACCAATCGGTGACGTCCCAGCTAACAATTTAATGTTCTCAGAACATTCTGGGGAGGTTTTTTCAATGGTTAGCAGAACATTCTTTGAAAGTTATCTTTGGTTCTCTAAATTCTAAATGGAAAGTTTTATGATGGTTGCAAAACATTTTTTTGTTTTCAGAATGTTCCTTTAACCTTAATTTCAACTATAACTTTTAGAATTTGGTTCTCTCAACGTTCTAGGAAGATTAGGTTCTAACATAACCACCTACTAACGTTTAGGGAACGTTAGTAGGTAGGTTAGTAGGTTAGGGAACAGGCTTATTCTCTTTGTTAAATCTATATTTTTATACTGATAAATGTTTAAATTTGTATGTATTTAATATTTTATGTTGTTTTTAACTATTACTGTACTTCTTATTTATTTTATTATATTTCTAAATGTGATGTACTGCGGCCTTGAGTGCCTAGAAAGGCACCTTGGAAATAAAATGTATTATTATTGTTAGTTTTTGGTAAAAACAAAGCTTTAGAGAACTTCAGACTAATGTTTGCTCGGGTATCCCCTGTACGTATGCGATGGGAACGCCTTTAATATATTACAGTGGGTACTTCACAAGTTGAACATTGCACATATTGCTAGATGTACATATTGCTGCGAGCATCACAATGTCGTGCTGTGTTTGGAAGTGGGCAAGCTAATGATGCAGTGTGATAAGACGTCTATCCTGAATTTCACAGCACATCAGATCTACACTCAGAAGAATTTAAATTTTTATTCATGGCACCTGACATTAGTTTGATTGTTAGGACACAATCGTGCAACTATGACACTCATCTACAATTTATTGCCAGGTGATTAGAGACATGTTGGCGACTAGACGACGACGTGTCTTTAATCATGCAAGTTTGTTAAATTAAAGGCACATTTTCTACCGAACATAAACAGATTATTGCAAGACGTTCGTCTGATAAATGTACCCAATTACCTGTTATTAAATCAATCTATCTGTAGGTAATCAGTTAACAATCACACGACTTTTCCGACACATCACCGCCCCACCGCTTTTTATGTTAGATGGGTGTAAGCTGGTCTCATACAGCTCCGGGACTCTTTATCAACCAGAGAAAACCAGCATTGTCATGACAACAGCCATCTGATTTAATCCTGCTTCTAGCTACCAGGAGAGAAGGTTGCTTACATACTTTGCTGGCACTGCCCGCAGAAAGACCCGTTGCTGTGTTGATGAGGTTGACGGTACTGTTTTGAGCTTCTTGTGTGAATCACGTGTTCTGCGGAACGTTTGTACAGCACATGCTGTTTATCGCCGCTGGGGGCAGTGTAGTTATGCAGCTTGGCCAAATGTGGCGGCAGCGGTGCGATCAAATACTCCATCTTCGCCACACGGATCAAACCAGACTGGAACAGAAATAAAACAGAAACACTCACAGGGACGGGGTCAGCTGCAGATCCTGGAGCCGGGACGTGCCAGCGATCTGTTATTTTCATTGGCCCTTACTAACGAGAATCCCCTTTTTAGGGGATCAATGAATTAATTGTCTTTTCTTTGTTGTCTTGCCATGAAACGTGCATCCTATGGGTAAACAAGAGTTATTTTCTGTCAGCTCTGACTATTGTGCATCTCTCAAGACATTCTGTCTTTGTCTATCTCGAAACTTGTTTCCTAGAGCTCGATTACAGTGTACCACAATGACAAAGCACGCACCTTTCAAATGGCTTCGTTTACCACCTTCTGATTGGCTGAATTTGTTGTCAATATTGTATTAAAAGTTATTGCCTATTGGTTTTCACAAATAAAATGAGGGGAAACTTGTGTAAATAGACTAATCCCAGTGGATTGGTCTGTTTGCACGAGGAGTATGCACAGACCAATCCACTGTGCTTTGGTGCACTGTGCAAACTAAAACAGATGGTACACAAAGACGAAAAAAACGTTTAATGTTTTTTACATCAAAAAATGTCTAAACAGGTGTTCAAACACGGTGCCTGATTTTCTACTAAAATTACTCTAATTCTGTAAAAGTTTGTCTAATCACTTCCAAAATTTGCAGAGATAATGTTCGAATCTTGTTTTTTCAATTTTAGGAAGTAAAAATATTATGTTTGCAAATTCAAAAGAGTATTTTATAATAAAATATGTTTTATCATGAAGTTTATCCTGGCTGATCTCAGGCAAGAGGCAGGATACACCCCAAACAGGTCGCCAGTCTGTTGCGGGGCCACACACACACTCAATCCAAGAAATCGCTTAGTAACCATTGCGAGGCAACTCGGGTGAATATTTCTAAAAGCTTCAAAAATGAGGGCGAAGAACCAAAAGAACACCCCAAGAAAATCCCCTCTGAGTGTGAACCCTCTGAGCCTGTACCCGTAAACCCCAAAACCCTGTAACCAGGGTAGGACCTACCAAACCGCTGCAGGTGGAGACGGTTGCCATAGAGTCCGACTGGTTCCTGATGGATCCCTGGAACAAGCAGGGGGGGAACCCAGTATGAGCCGTTACCATGGAGATGCCATCAGGTCCGAGAACCCGTACATCAAACCCAGGAGCGATGAAGGATGATGGGACCAGGTCCAGGAGGAGGTTCTGTCCGAAAGCAGAGACCAGGAAGTGACGGGACGGAGAGACCGACCTTCTGCTGCGGGGAGGAGGAGGCACCTCTACCGGGGTCACCAAGGCGTAGTCTGAGGGGGTGAGGGGCCAAAGGTTAAGAAGTGCAGACGGGTGGGAGGGGAGTTTAGGGTAACACAGGAAAGAGGGAAGGGGAAAAAATTGAGCAGAAAAAAATTTATTAAAAAAAATCATATAAAAAACACACACAAAGGTGGGGTCTGTAATCACACGGGGGGGTGTCACACAGGAAGGTTTGGGGGTCTCACCGTGATTTAGTCCGCTGGTGCGCACGCGAAGAGCATGCGCAGTCTGCAAAGAGAGAAAAGTTTAAAGTTTGCAGCAGGTGTACAGGAGAGGAAGGGAGGAACACCTGCCTGCAGAAAGAAGCTCCAGGTGAGGGAGAGGGAGTTAGTCCAGGTGAGCAAAGCGAGCACGCGCACCGTAGCGCTCGCGAGTTGCAGCAGCCAGTCCATGGTGCGCGTGCTCGCTTCTATGAGCGCGCACATCAGAGAACGAGCTGCGTTCAGGGATCCGCGGAAATTCTAAGATTTCCCAACAGAGGAAAGTATGACGATCTTTCTGTGTGTGTGTGTGTGTGTGTGTGTGTGGAGAGGAGGGGGGAGGAGGGGGGAACTCAAACTATCCCGTTTATGCTTTTTAATGCTTTTAAAGTAACGTGTGAAAATAAAAGGACTTAAAGGGTTAAAAATGACAATCAATGTTTACATTAAAAAAGAGCAGAAAAATAAAATAACGGAAAATGGAAAAATAATCTAAAATCAATATAAAGTGCAAATAAAAATGATGAAACCAGTTTTTTTTTTTTTTTAGAACCATTAAAAGAGTGCGTCCTTCAGTTCCTACCTCACCCTGAGGGGGCAGGAGCGGTCCATCCCAATCATCCTTGCTGGACTTTCTAACAGGTCTCACCCGTGTCTCATTGTCCCTCCATCCACTCTACACGCTGTCTTATATCCTCACTAAGCTCATAGGTCGTCTTCATTTGTGAATATTTGGATGATATTTTTTGGAGTGGTTATTTTTATTAATATACTTTATTAACCCCTCACCGGGAAATTCATGTGCTGCAATACACCGCAGCAGGCTGCCACCTATGACGGCGCTAATGGTGGGAGAAACAGGGGTTTAGGTGTCTTCTCCAAGGACCCTAGACGTGAACTCAGTGGGATGCGAACCCGTGAACTTCCGGTTATCTTCCGGTCCGCGGGCTCCAACCACTGAGCCACCGTCTCACCACCGATCTATCTATTTACCTATCTCCCCTTTATTTGTGACTTGTCTTACTTTAATCTTCTCGTGGAGTCTTTGGAACAAAACTGTTGTTAAAAGTTGCCAACTTTGCAGTATGTGTGCCCAAACGCCCGCACTAATCAACAGATTTTATCTTCTTCATGGAGAGTTTCTGTCATGATCCTGCTCTTATTTGGAACACTTCCTCCCTCCTATCCTGTACGTGCCTTAAATTTGGAAAACATCGTCCCAATCCTGAGGTGGGTCTAACCCTCCAGATTATTTAAGCCCTGGTGTCCCTCACTTCCTTGTTGGACCCTGCTCCACGGGTCTGCAGTGCTGCTGTCATTCAGCCATGATGGTTTCCCTCCATGTTTGGTTCCTCGCCCTGCTGCTGGTGCACCCTGTTATCCTGGTTGCTCATCTTGCTGACCTCATGCCTCTGGTTCCTCACCCTGCTCCTGGTGCACCCTGTTATCCTGGTTGCTCATCTTGCTGACCTCATGCCTCTGGTTCCTCGCCCTGCTCCTGGTGCACCCTGTTATCCTGGTTCCTCATCTTGCTGAGCTCATGCCTCTGGTTCCTCGCCCTGCTCCTGGTGCACCCTGTTATCCTGGTTCCTCATCTTGCTGAGCTCATGCCTCTGGTTCCTCGCCCTGCTGCTGGTGCACCCTGTTATCCTGGTTGCTCATCTTGCTGACCTCATGCCTCTGGTTCCTCGCCCTGCTGCTGGTGCACCCTGTTATCCTGGTTGCTCATCTTGCTGACCTCATGCCTCTGGTTCCTCGCCCTGCTCCTGGTGCACCCTGTTATCCTGGTTACTCATCTTGCTGACCTCATGCCTCTGGTTCCTCACCCTGCTCCTGGTGCACCCTGTTATCCTGGTTCCTCATCTTGCTGAGCTCATGCCTCTGGTTCCTCAGCCTGCTCCTGGTGCACCCTGTTATCCTGGTTCCTCATCTTGCTGAGCTCATGCCTCTGGTTCCTCACCCTGCTCCTGGTGCACCCTGTTATCCTGGTTCCTCATCTTGCTGAGCTCATGCCTCTGGTTCCTCGCCCTGCTCCTGGTGCACCCTGATATCCTGGTTCCTCATCTTGCTGAGCTCATGCCTCTGGTTCCTCGCCCTGCTGCTGGTGCACCCTGTTATCCTGGTTGCTCATCTTGCTGACCTCATGCCTCTGGTTCCTCGCCCTGCTGCTGGTGCACCCTGTTATCCTGGTTGCTCATCTTGCTGACCTTATGCCTCTGGTTCCTCACCCTGCTCCTGGTGCACCCTGTTATCCTGGTTACTCATCTTGCTGAGCTCATGCCTCTGGTTCCTCACCCTGCTCCTGGTGCACCCTGTTATCCTGGTTACTCATCTTGCTGAGCTCATGCCTCTGGTTCCTCAGCCTGCTCCTGGTGCACCCTGCCACCCTTCTGATCAGCCATCCCAAGGAGCTCTATATCTGATTTTTCTTCTTCTTTTATCTTTTATTTTGGTCAAATTGTACATTTACAAATAAATAAATTTACATTTTTTTCTGAACTTATATTCTGAGTTTCTACAATAAACTGGTTACAAGTGGCTGTGGATCTGGGTCCTGGTTCACAACCATCAGGACAGTTTATGGGTGTTGGCCTTCTTCTATCCCCCCAGGTGACCCCACCAGCCCCCACCACATGACAAGTTCAGGGTCCCTGTAACCGTGGGCATGTACGTATGAAAGCACACAGTTAAAACTTGTCCTGAGCAAAAAGCTGAAACTGTCTGATGGTTTTAATCCTCTTTAATTCTAATTAGATACGGTCTGGTAGTGCCTGGCTCACTGGCAGCAATCCAACGCTTCACACAGACCCTACTCATGAGAATGGGGGCAGTTCTCTGTGCAGGTAGACCTCCTAGATCCCACTGTGGGCCCCGGGTGGGTGATCCAGCTGTGCTTGGGACTGGGTGGAGGAGGTTCCAGCAGACCACAGGGAGGTCCACTGACAGAGGAAGGAAGACCCACAATTAAAGGTTCTGTAAAAATAGACCAGTAGAGAAACCTGGTCCCTGTGCTGCGGTTCTCAGACTATAAATATGAAGCAGGATGTGGAAAAAAATGTATATTTATTCTGTTTATTTTAAAACTAAAAACAATAAAAAAATGTTAAAAAGAAATGCAACATTCAATTAAAAAAAAAAAAAAATCTGTTTTTATTGCAGCATAAAAACATAAAAAGACACAAAGGAGCTTCTGGTTTTTAGTTTATATATGCTGTGGGGTGAACATGACCCCCCCCACACACACACACACATTCCCCCGCACACATACACACACTCTCCCCCCTACACACACACTCTAATGCTTACCCACTATCCCTAATGGGGCAAAGGGACAAGACAAACGGAGACGGCCATGTTGACTTTTCTAACGTGTGTGTGTGTGCATGTGAGTGTGTGTAAGTGGTGTGTGTGTGTGTGTGTGTGTGTGTGTGTAGTGTGTGTGTCCATGTGGGTCTGTGCAAGTGTGTGTGTGCATATGGGTCTGTGTGAGTGTGTGTATGTAGGTCTGTGTAAGTGTGTGTGTGCATGTGGGTATGTGTGACTTTGTGAGTATGTGGGATTGTGTGTGTGTGTGGGGGTCTGTGTAAGTGTGTGTTTGCATGTGGGTATGTGTGAGTTTGTGAGTATGTGGGATTGTGTGTATGTGTGAGGGATTGTGTGTATGTGTGAGTGTGTGTGGGATTGTGTGTATGTGTGAGGGATTGTGTGTATGTGTGAGTGTGTGTGGGATTGTGTAAGTGTGTGGGATTGTGTGTATGTGTGAGTTTGTGGGATTGTGTGTATGTGTGAGTGTGTGTGGGATTGTGTGTATGTGTGAGTGTGTGTGGGATTGTGTGTATGTGTGAGTGTGTGTGGGATTGTGTGTATGTGTGAGTGTGTGTGGGATTGTGTGTATGTGTGTGTGTGTGGGATTGTGTGTATGTGTGAGTTTGTGGGATTGTGTGTATGTGTGAGTGTGTGTGGGATTGTGTGAGTGTGTGTGGGATTGTGTAAGTGTGTGTGTGGGATTGTGTGTATGTGTGAGTGTGTGTTTGCCCTTCCCTCCATCTGATGAGACTCGTTCTCTGACAGGAGGATCTCGTGGTTTGATTTTCGTTGTGTTTTTTTTGCAGGTAGAAAATAAAACTACGTTTACAGATGTTACAGATGTTTGCTTTACTTACAGTACACCTGTGTTTTTTTTGCAGGTAGAAAATAAAACTATGTTTACAGATGTTACAGATGTTTGCTTCACTTACAGTACACCTGTGTTTTTTTTGCAGGTAGAAAATAAAACTATGTTTACAGATGTTACAGATGTTTGCTTCACTTACACCTGTTTTTTTTTTTTTTTATCTCCAGATTTTATCTTAACTCTAAAGTTTAAAAAAACAAAGTTAAAACTTTTTCTGAGCTTTTTTTTTTTTCGGTCATCTTTTATTTGTTTTTGAAAAATATAAATTAAAAGCAGAAATCCATTTTTTTTTCAGACATTTGATTTGATTTCATTTCCAGCTTTAAATCTACGTATGTTTACGTTTTATTTTACTAATAAAATGAAAATCTTTTTAAATTTAAAGTTTTCAACTTCAAGTAAAAAAAAAATCTCTGAATTAAAAACATTCTTTTGATTGTTTTAAAATAATAAAATCCCAGGTTTGTTTGGAGACTTTATTTATACGTCAAAACACAGATCATACAGATACACACACACACACACACATACACTGATATAGACACACACACACACACACATACACTCATATACACACACACACACGCACACTCATATAGACACACACACACACACATACACTCATATAGACACACACACACACTCATATAGACACACACCCACATACACTCCTATAGACACACACACACACTCACATACACTAATATACTAGACACACACACAAATACACTCATACACACACACACACACTCATATACACTAACCCACATACACTCATATAGACACACATACGCTCATACACACACAGATACACACATGCACAGATAAACACACCCACAGACACACACACAGATACACATACATACACTCATGACACACACACACTAATATTCACACACATAGATACACATATGCACAGATAAACACACCCACAGAGACACACACATACATACAGTCACACACACACATACACAGATAAACACACAGCCATAAAGACACCCACACAAATACTCACACAGAGAGACACATACACTCACTCACACACATATAAGCACACACAGATACACACACGCGCAGACATACATACATACACTCACACACACACATGCAGACATACACATACACTCACACACACACATGCAGACATACACATACACAGATAAAATCATCCAGATACACACGAAGATATTCACATACAGATACACACACAAACAAGCAGACACACACACAGATAAACACACACCCACAGAGACACACATACAGATAGTCACACACAGACACTCATACATATACAAACAAACGCGCGCGCGCACACACACACACACACACTCCTCTGGAGGCCCTGATCTTTTACAATAGAAGCTTAACTTGGTTCCTCTGATCCTCCGACTGCTTTAAACTGCTGCCAGGACCACGGTTACTGCATGTGGCACTGTGTGTGTCTCTGTGTGTGTGTGTGTGTGTGTGTGTGTGTGTGTGTGTGTGTGTGTGTGTGTGTGTGTGTGTGTGTGTGTGTGTGTGTGTGTGTGTGTGTCCCTTGTTCCTTAATTTTCCGCCCTGATTGGACTGAATGAACAATATTTTGTTGCTCAGCTGAATTTTCAGCCGGAAAAGTGACATCATCTTAGATTTGACGTTTGATGAGGACGAACACACACACAAACACACACACACAGAGACACACACACACACACATACAAACACACACAGACACACACACACACACAAACACATACAAACACACACAGACACACACACACACACAAACACACACACAAACACGCGTTTTTAGAGGCATTTTTTTTAGAGGCCGTGGAGCCATGAAAACTTTTTCCTGCCAGAGTTTCTCTTCATGTTGAAACTAACTTTTTTCTACAAATAAAATAAACTGTTAAAAAGTTATTTTTAATTATTTATTGTTTTTAAAACAAACAAACAAAAAACTGCAAGGATGTTTGTGCCATCTGGTGGCAACACGTGGAACAGCCTCAAATATTTTATTTCTTACGTTAGAAAAAAAACCTGAAACTTTATATCACAAAAAAGTTAATTTCAATCAAAAAGATGAGCTTTGATTGGTCCACCTGATTGTTTGAACCGTCACCTGAGCAACGACCAATCATCTGTGTCCACCTTAAAGATTTAAAAAGAAATTTGTCTTTTTTAAATCTTCAGTATAAAATATTAAGATTTTAAGGACAGGTGTGTCTGTTTACTGAAACCATGGCAACCTCTTCTCCGTCACTACTGACACGCCCCGGCATTGTTTTTAAAATAACTTCCTGTTTTATTTAAATACTTTTTATTTGACACCAAAAACCTCACCAAAGAAAAAGTGTTCAGTAAGAGGGTGGCACACTGGGGCAGTGGGTAGCAGTGGCCTCACAGCAAGAAGGTTTGGGGTTCAAATCGGTTGGGACAAGGCTTGGAACACAGGCCTTTTTGTGTGGAGTTTGCATGTTCTCCTCGTGTATGCATGGGTTTCCTCCCACCCTCAAAAAACATGCATGTTAGGCTAATTGGCCACTATGAAATTATCCCTGAGAATGAGTGTGTGTGTGTGTGTGTGTGGCCCCGCAGTAGACTGGGGTATTCCGCCTTTCACCTGAAATCAGCCGGGATAGACTCCGGCCCCCTCAGAGACCCCGTCAGGGAATAAGCAGCTGAGAAGATGAATGTTCGGTAAGACATTCTGATGCAGCCACACGAGTCTTTTTGAGCTGTTTGGAGGTTTGTGTCCGAGTGTCGAGGATCGGGTTAGAAACGATGCTGCTGACCTGCTGGATGGGAGAAAAAGAGGAGGATGGTGTTTCCGTCAACAAGAGAGAGACGAGGAGCAGTCGCTTCTCTGCCGAGACAGGTTTTTATTCTTTGCTTTATTATTTTTAATTTTTTTCATTCACACAAAAAACTAATGTTAAATAAAATCTGAGAGAACATTTTTTTTTACATTCTTTTTTTCTCAAATTCACACACTGGTCATGCACAGGTGGGGAGGGGGACGATGTGTGTGTGTGTGTATGAGGTGGTAGAGGATTTCTAGCAATTGTAGTATGTGTGTCTCAGTGCGTGTGTGTGTGTGTCTCAGTGCGTGTGTGTGTGTGTGTGTGCTGGTGGAGGACCTCTAGCTACCGTGACATGCACGTGGGTGGGCGGGGTCCCCCTAACTAACGTAACACGGTTCGTCTTTGCAGGGTTTGAGTTCTCCCCGCAGCAGCTGGGTCATGACAGCGTGGGTCAGGTAGCTACAGGTCCCCTTCTTTCCTAGTGGGGGTGTGTTGTAGAAGGCCTCCATGTCATCCTGTAGAGAGGAGAAGTGTGAACAAACCAGAGGAATAAAAAGGGGAGGGGGCGGAGGGGAGAATAGAGCGGTCCCGACCTGTTTATTTTTTTCTTCTCTGCGGTCTTTCTGGAATTCAGCGATTGCATCTTTTACCAAACAATCCACATCCACCTTCTCCACAAACTCCACCTCAGGATTTCTCTCCAGAACGATGGACACCACCATCAGCAGCTGGGGGAAACGATCAATCAGAGATGGGGAGGGGGCGACCGTCTGGCAGGGTGTTGTGTGTGCGTGCAGTACCTCCACAATAACCTGTCTGTACTCGGGAAGGACGATGTTCTTCAGCGTGTCGTCCACCAGCAGAGAGAAGTTCATCTCGTACATGGTCATGTCGGACAGAGTCGGTTGCTGCAAAAAATAAGAGTATCTTATTATGCAGTGTGTGTGTGTGTGTGTGTGTGTGTGTGTGCATGTGTGTGTGCGTAAAGAGGAGCCATTTTAATGGGAGATCTTTTCAAGAGGTGAAAGATGGACTTCACTCAGTAAAAGAAACGCATATCTAAAGAGTGTTTGATGACATCACTGGAATCCTAATACCCCAGGGTGGGTTACCTGTGGGAGGTGGGTTAGCTGTGGGAGGTGGGTTAGCTGTGGGAGGTGGGTTACCTGTGGGAGGTGGGTTAGCTGTGGGAGGTGGGTTAGCTGTGGGAGGTGGGTTACCTGTGGAAGGTGAGTTACCTGTGGGAGGTGGGTTAGCTGTGGGAGGTGGGTTACCTGTGGGAGGTGAGTTACCTGTGGGAGGTGGGTTAGCTGTGGGAGGTGGGTTACCTGTGGGGGGTGGGTTACCTGTGGGAGGTGGGTTAGCTATGGGAGGTGGGTTACCTGTGGAAGGTGGGTTACCTGTGGGGGGTGGGTTAGCTGTGGGAGGTGGGTTAGCTGTGGGAGGTGGGTTACCTGTGGGAGGTGGGTTAGCTGTGGGAGGTGGGTTAGCTGTGGGAGGTGGGTTACCTGTGGGAGGTGGGTTAGCTGTGGGAGGTGGGTTACCTGTGGAAGGTGAGTTACCTGTGGGAGGTGGGTTAGCTGTGGGAGGTGGGTAACCTGTGGGAGGTGGGTTACCTGTGGGGGGTGGGTTACCTGTGGAAGGTGAGTTACCTGTGGGAGGTGGGTTACCTGTGGAAGGTGAGTTACCTGTGGGAGGTGAGTTACCTGTGGGAGGTGGGTTACCTGTGGGGGGTGGGTTACCTGTGGGAGGTGGGTTAGCTATGGGAGGTGGGTTACCTGTGGGGGGTGGGTTACCTGTGGGAGGTGGGTTAGCTGTGGGAGGTGGGTTAGCTGTGGGAGGTGGGTTACCTGTGGAAGGTGAGTTACCTGTGGGAGGTGGGTTAGCTGTGGGAGGTGGGTTACCTGTGGGGGGTGGGTTACCTGTGGGAGGTGGGTTACCTGTGGGGGGTGGGTTAGCTGTGGGAGGTGGGCTACCTGTGGGAGGTGGGTTACCTGTGGGAGGTGTATCCCTGCCACCAGGATGCCGTTAGGGGTCCTCTCCAGGATCTGCCAAACGCGATCATAAAACCCTGCCGGCGTTCTGTTCAACGCGCCATCAATCTGACGTCTGTTCAGCCAAGAGCGAAGACTACGGGACATCATCACAGAGTCAGGGGAGTGTCCCCTCTCGTGAGTGTGTGTGTGTGTATACCTGTCTGGAGGGTGGGGCTGCAGGACGTCCAGCAGCAGCTGCTTGATGTTACTCGGTGAAAGTTGGTAAATATTCTGAGAGTGAAGATCTCCGGATTGAATTTTCAGCTCATGTTTCATCGCCTGGACGATCCAGCTGGAGGAGGAACAGAGGGGGAATCAGAGGCACGCCCACCGCTCCCATCTCTCCATCGTCAGGGTTGCCAAGTAAACGATAACTATCACATTTGTACAATATTTATGCCCTTTGTACAAAAAAACAATCAATATCGTAAAAAATGCCCAAAATACGATCATTTGAACGTTTCTTGTCTGTGTTTGTTTTATTCATTTGACACGATGAACCCTGAACGCATCACGAACGTCCCACAGAAACAGAAGAATGATTGGCTGGAAGCCATGCTGTCATTCTGACCTGTCTCTACTGATTGCTTCTCTGGGTTTCTTACACTCTTGCGACTGCATGTGTTTTTTGACAGAATAGACCAGGGGTGAACAAACGTTTTGGTTTGTGGGAAACATTGAGTTCTAACAAAGGGCCAGAACAGGATCAGATGGGTGGCATGCTTTGGTAACCTCTAGATTAGACCGATAGATTTTAAACAAGCGCTAAGTGTTACATCAAGAGCGTTAAATTTCAAATATAGCGGCACTAGGTTTGACACGTCACGGAGACACACACATTTTAATGGGAGCAATGTTGTTATATCTTTGGCGCCATCTAGTGACGAAACATCAGACTCCCAGGAAAAATAAAACTAACAAGGTATATTTATTTTAATTTTTCAAGTTTGGCGGGCCAAATTAAAACGTTTAACGGGCCGCAAATTAAAACGTTTAACGGGCGGCTGTGGTTTGCACATGGCTGGACTAGAGACAAAACCTCATCAGTAAACATGGTATTATTTGGGTTTTAACGGGTGTAAATTACAACAATTTAATGTCTTTTGCACGATAATCCTACATCTCCCACTTGGAAACACGTCTCCTCTATTCCCTTCCCCTCCTTACCCGACCCGTATCTTCAGCATGCCAATGAAGAGTTCCGGGTTGTTGGAGATGATCCAGCCGATGTGGATGACCAGCTCCTGCTGAAGGACCGCCTCCGGCTCGCCGCCGTGCACCGTGCATCGGTCATACAGGATGGACTGGATCTCTCCGGGAGACAGCGGGTTAGAGATCACCTCCTCCTCCTGGCCGAACATGCCCAGCGTCACCTGGTGGAGAGACGTAGAACTGCAGGCACCCGCTGTGTGGAACAGGTCTAGTCTGGTGGCGCTAATCTGTCGGCTGGTGTCTAATCCGTTAGCTAATCTGGTGGCTAATGTGATTAGCTTGTAGCCAATCAGTTAGCATGTGGCTAATGTATTAGATGATAATCTATTAAATGATAATCCGCTAGCCACTGATGCTAATCTGTTAGCTGCGAGCTAATCTGTTAGCATGTGGCTAATCTATTAGCTCCAGATGCTAATCTATCAGATCCTAATCTATCACGTGCTAATCTACCAGATGCTAATCTATCAGGTGCTAATCTATTAGATGCTCTATCAGGTACTAGCCCCAGCAAATAATTGGGTGGGTGGGGCAAAGTGAAGATGGCGTGCGGTGGAGGACGTTATGAATGCATGCAGTGAATACCAGCAACATGCATGTTGAGATGGAGCCATGAAAATACCCCCGCCAGGAGAAGATGTTAGGAAGCAAAGTGCTGCACTTCCACAGGATTCCAGCAGAAGGTGCTGTCTCCATGTAAACCCTTTGTGGTTAGTGTTAGCGGGGGACAGCTGTGACTGCGTACACTTACCTGCTTGCCATGCACTAAAATACTAGTTATACTGGGGGCGAGGCTGTCCACTAGCTTAGTTAACAGGCTGGCAGCGTGTCGGACAACAAACCTAGTGGGAGACACAGGAACAATCTTCACACAGACTGACCACAGGAACATTAAAAACAAACTTCTGCAGAATCGTTTGGTTTACTGGAACATTCTAACGACATTTCAACGACGTTCTAACAACATTCTAACGACATTCCAACGGCGTCGACATTCCAACAGCGTTCTAACGACATTCCAACGACGTTCTAACAACATTCCAACGGCGTTCTAACGACATTCCAACGACGTTCTAACAACATTCCAACGACGTTCTAACAACATTCCAACGGCGTTCTAACGACATTCCAACGGCGTTCTAACAACATTCCAACGACGTTCTAACAACATTCCAACGGCGTTCTAACGACATTCCAATAGCGTTCCACCGACGTTCTAACAGCAGTCCAACGGCGTTCTAACGACATTCGAATAGCGTTCCACCGACGTTCTAACAGCAGTCCAACGGCGTTCTAATGGCCAAAGTTCTGACCCAGAGGCTGATTTATTTCATGTCACCGGAGGAGAAACTGTCTCATTCCTGAAGTGCAATTTTATACAGAGTAAGGATCTATTTCTACCAATTCAGCTCCCGCATGTTCTCAGGTCCCTTCTTTCAGATTGAAAATGATTTCTGGATGGAAGTCGAAACGTCTCGATTATCAAACACACTGTCCAGAAGACACTTTGAAACTCTGATGTGCATATTGGGATAAATTTGGAATAAAAGGATCTGCTATGACCTCTTTGCTGTTTGCTATGGTGATGGACAGGCTGACAGACGAGGTCAGACAGGAATCTCCATGGACAATGATGTTTACAGATGACATTATGATCTGTAGTGAGAGGAGGAGGGAAGAGGTGGAGGAAAAGCTGGAGAGGTGGAGGTTTGAAGATTAGTCAGAGTGTGTGTGAATGAGAGGGATCCAAATGGAAAAGTGAGGTTACAGGGAGAAGAGATAAACAAGGTGGAAGATTTTAAGTATCTAGGATCAACAGTCCAGAGCGATGGAGAGTGTGGAAAAGAGGCAAAGAAGCGTGTTCAGGCAGGCTGGAACGGGTGGAGGAAAGTATCAGGTGTGATGTGTGACAGAAGAGTTTCAGCTAGAATGAAAGAGAAAGTTTACAAAACCGTGGTGAGAGCGGCCATGCTGATTGGTCTAGAGACAGTGTGGTGAGAGCGGCCATGCTGATTGGTCTAGAGACAGTGTGGTGAGAGCGGCCATGCTGATTGGTCTAGAGACAGTGTGGTGAGAGCGGCCATGCTGATTGGTCTAGAAACAGTAGCACTGAAGAAAAGACAGGAAGCAGAGATGGAGGTGGCAGAGATGAAGATGCTGAGGATCTCTCTGGGCGTGACCAGGATGGACAGGATCAGAGGAACAGCTCATGTTAGAGGTTTTGGGGATAAAGTTCGAGAGGCAAGACTGAGATGGTTTGGACATGTACAGAGAAGAGAGAGAGAGTACATCAGAAGAAGGATGCTGGGTTTGGAACCACCAGGAAAGAGGACTAGAGGAAGACCAAAGAAGAAGTTCATGGATACAGTGAAGGAAGACATGAAGATAGTTGGTGTGACTGAAGAGGATGCAGCAGATAGGGTTAGATGGAAGAAACTGACTTGATGTGGCCCCTAAAGGGAAATGCAGAAAGAAGAAGAAAAATATGCTGCACATGTGGCTGTAGCAACAGATAACCCAGTTCATCCCATATGAGACTCACACACACGTTTAATGTTTCTGGGACTCTCTGGAGGCTCTCGGCTCATATGTCTTTGGGGGTGAATATAAGTTATTCTCGGTGAGCAGTAGGGGAGGGCATAGCTGAGGTAAAGCGGGGTTCTGGCTGGGATAGCTGCGGTAAAGCCGTTCTGGCAGGGATAGTTGTGGTAAAGCAGGGGTCCGGCAGGGATAGCTGAGGTAAAGCAGTGGTCCGGCCGGTTAATACGGGTAATAACAAACACCTAGCTAGCTCTGGCAGGTTAGCATCGCTGCAGCACACCTTTAATTTCTCTTTATGTAAAGTTTTTTTTTCTCTGCAGGATGAGACGGAAGCCATGATGACAAATCACTGCAAAATGATCTGATTGGTGTTTGAATGGACAACGATGGAGGGGATGCTAACCAGCTGGCTAGCCGGTTTCCAGACACACGCTAAGTTTACCTGTTTGCCGTTCACCAGAATAGTAGTGATGTGGGGCGCTATAGAGCCGGCAAACTTCTTCATAATGCCAGCCGCTTGGCGTACGGCCAGCCTGCAGCACAGTTTCATCATTTACACTCCGGAACACACTGATAACACACACGTGTGTTGTGTGTGAGGATGTGTGTGAGAGAGGGTGTGTGAGTATGTGTCTGTGTGTGTGAGTATGTGTCTGTGTGTGTGAGTATGTTTCTGTGTGTGAGGATATGTGTCTGTGTGTAAGGATGTGTGTGTCTGTGTGTAAGGATGTGTGTGTCTGTGTGTGAGAGAGAGGGTGTGTGTGTGTATGTGTGTGAGTGTGTTTATGTGTGTAAGAGTGTGAGTGAGCCTCAGACCAAAGCTTCCTGGTTCCGGCTCTTCGGTAAACCTGCTCCAGCTCGTCCATCAGGTTCTCTGAAACACAAACACACTTTATCAGACACATTCTGACACACACACTGGTTCTCAAACTGGGGGTCACGATCCATCCAGAGGGCGCTGTAAGCATGTGTCTGTGTGGGAACACGGTCGCAGCGTGTCTCAACACCTCCGGCGTCGCAAAGAGAACATAGAAGGGAAAAAAAAGAAGCTACGAGATACAAAAAAAAGTAATAATGAAGAATTTTGAAAGCAAATGATTTAATGCCGTGTGACATTGTCGTTCTTAAAGGAGGTCAAATTATTTGTTCTAATGTTGGTTTGAGAAAATTTGTAGAAAACAAAGAGAAGCTTAGTTTTTCTCCCTTTCTGAATTACAGGAAACCCTTGTTTTTTTGCGGGTCATTCCAAAAAGAACCCGTGATGGGGAAAATCTGTGAAGTAGAAACCTTTATTTTTACAATTATTATACAAATAAATACTCAATAATACATTGAAAAGAACCTTTAGAAACATTTTTTTTCAACAAATAACTTCTGTGCTGGACAGAAGGTTTCAAACTGCGGAGATTAGCCCCGTCCACCGCGGCTCGTTATGGAACGAACGGAAGATTGATTAAATCCGTAATGCCAACCTACAGCCGCATAGCTATTACCTCCCCGTAGCATGTCCAGAAGTTTAACTTTATCTGCGATAGATAGCATCCTGCACTGCCTTTTGGGCCCTGCTGCAGGTGCTTCTGTTGGTCCAGAGCGTTTTGTCGACATTATACATTTTAGAGAAACTCATGTACTCACGTATAAGAATTTGCATGTACGTAATGTAAATTTGGCAAGCTGTTTTACGTACGTGTACATATTAAACTGTGATGTTATTGACGCGCAGGTAGAGAAGAAGCAGAGTGACTTTTTAGCCAATCAGGATGCAGAACACAATGCACGATGCAAATCCGTGAAGTAGCGAAACCGTGAAAAGTAAACCGCGTTATAGCGAGGGATCACTGTAATTATGAAATCAGCAGGATAATAATAGACTGTATAAACAAAACGCTGATTAAAAATATTCTCATTATTTACATGAGAAACTTTCTCATTAAGAATTGTTTTTAATTATAAACCTTTATTTAACGAAGATAAAAACTCATTGAGATTTATAAAACTCTTGGTCAAGAGGTAAAACACAGACATGACGTTAACGCTCATACAACACACGCACCACCAAATGACAAAGAGGATCCAATTAAAACATTTGCAAATTGAAAGAATGGGATGGGCTTCAGCTAATGGTGGGAGGAACAGGGGTTAGGTGTCTTCACCAAAGACATTTAGACATGAGCTCAGTGGGATTCAAACCCCCGAAATTCCGGCAAACTTCCGGTCCATAGGTGAACACTGTAGCACTGAGCTGTCATGTGCTTTCATAAAAACTTCAATCCAGGTCTGGAAGATAAGCTACTGGAATGAAGCTGCTTTGAACAGCATCCATTCATCACAGAAACCCAGTGGAAGAACGTAACGAAGTAAATGTACTTCATTACTGTACTTAAGTCAAATTTGAGACCTGTACTTTTTACTTTTACTTCACTACATTTTAAAGCAAATACTGTATGTGTACTTTTACTTTGCTACTTTTTAAAAGTATGTTTTGCATTTTTTGTTACATTTTCGGTCAGGAATTTAAAAAATATACAGTGTTTTTTTTTTAACCAATCTTGAAGCCGCATCACCAAAATCAACCTGTAGAGGGAGCAGTTGATCACCTGTGGTCTCCAAGAGGGAGAAGAAGTAATGAATCCAGGACTAATCAGAATGGAGAGTAAACATTTTCATTCACTGCCAAAAACTAATATCAAATATAGAACAAATTGAAAAAGATTGTTGTTTGTTGTGTTTACTTTTAAATAAAAAGTTGAGCCATCATTACACAAAATATTTATCTATGACCCTACAGCACAAAAAATAACATTTGAATTATGGTTCAATACTTTTACTTTTTAATTAAAAAGTAGAATTGACACCAATTACTTTTGTACTTTTACTTCAGTAAATATTTTGCCTAATTATCTGTAATTTTAATTACGTACAAAAAGTGAGTACGTCATCCACCACTGCATAAAACTTCTGTTTTAATTCACCTGCCAGTAAAACTAGGAGCTGTTCTAGACGTTTCTATCCAGGCTTAAATAAAGTCATGGAATGTTTTCTGACATAAGTTTGGTGAAAAAAAAAAAATACATTGGTTCAAACATTATGCTTTTTTTATTCTGCTCAGGCAGATGCATATGTGTGTGAAACGGTCTTAAAAAGGGAGAGCGTGAGGAGGGGTGGGGAGAGTTAGAGGTCTGAAAAGTCTGAAGACAGCTGCTCTAACACACACACACACACACACACACACACACAAGAATGTTTGTCTCACCATCTTTATAAAAAAACTCTGGTCCTTCCCTCCTCAGCAGGATCCGGGCGAGCTGAGCCTGGCTCGCCAAGCAGTGGCATTCCTAAAAAAACAGCAACAAACACATACACACGTCACTGCAGCACAGGGGTGTGTGTGTGAGGGCATGGCGTGTGTTTTCTCCACCTACAAAGAACTTCTCCAGGATTTCTTGGGTGGGTTTGTTTCTCCAGTCGTCCACATTGATCTCCGGGGGCTGGTCCTGTGTGGAGGGGTTTGGCGTGCTGGTTTGGCGTTTGACTTTGGAGTGTTTAGGAAGCTCCAGCTCTGCAAAACTTTTAAACTCTGGAATCCTGTGGAAGGCGGCGCAGCGTTAGGCCTGATCCAACCAGAATCTGCATCTGTGTGTGTGTGTGTTTGGGCTGCTGCTACAGTAACCACGGTGCTTCTATCGGAACACTCACTCTGCCTCGTAGAGTCGCAGAAAATCCAGCTGCTCCACAATCGCTCCAGAAACCAACGTCTAGCATCAGAACAGAAAGAACAGACGGTGTGATGGGAGGAGAAACGGTTGCTAGGGAAACGCCTGCAGAATGAGAGGGTGGGGGTCGATCACCTGAAGTCTGTCCACGTGAACTTTGACCCCTCCGATGTTGCCCTTTCTGAAGGATGCCAGCATGTCCAGCACCGGATTAAAGCGGCTCCCCCTGTGGACGGACAAAACTATCCCATCACATCTTGCAGCGGCGTCAGATGAAAACAGCTGATTAAAAATCCGAGGTGGCGGTAAAACATCAGAACACAGCTTCCTCTGAGAGAATGAATTCAGAACCGAACTATTAAACTTTTACCAGCTGGATCTGCGAGTGGTAAAGTTTAGTACCCTCACGGATCACCATATGGCAGACATACCTGGTCAAGACATTCCTCCTGCTTACCATACTGGACGGGCATTCATGCTGTACTAAGTAGGTACGGCACGACAGCAGAGCTAGACAGCCAGTCTAGCTCTGCCTGCGCTGTGACATAAGAGGAGGTAACCAGTCTAGCTCTGACTGTGACGTAACGATGGTTTGGTAACCTCACTTTGAGAAACTTAAGGAAGGATGCCTCACTGAGTAGGCCGACCGTCCTGAAACCAGAGAGTCACCGGTTCGATCCCCCACCCGGAGTTCATGTCGAGGTGTCCCTGATTAAGACAATGAACCCCCATTTGTTCCTGATGGTGGTTTCCAGCTGGTATGGCAGCTTCCACCAACAGGTATGAATGTGTGTGTGAATGGGTGAAAAATCAGCGCAGGTGAAACAGCGCTGTAGAAGAAGAGTTCATTAAACCCTTTAAACGAAGTTGACTGTGACCCGAGGCATACAAAAGAAGAGACGCAGAGACAGACATCTTACTTGATGTTGTCCTCCCGGATTAGAACGAGGAACAGAGGACGTCCCTGCATCTTCCAGCACTGTTTAATGAACTGTAAAGCATTCTGTAGACACACACACACACACACACACACACACACACAAAGGTGCAATGTGACATAAATAATAAAAACAGAAAATCAGACATTCTTTATAATCTCAGGATTTTTCACTTTGTGTCAGAAATCATCCACAGAGATACCGAGTTTTTGGTTTCAGAAAGAGGGAGATTTTGAGGAGGGGCCAAAAAGAGGAGGGGCTATGACATAACCGCTTCTAAAAAAGACCAATTTAGATCCCAGCATTCTGGCCAACTATAGACCAATATCAAATTTACCTTTTATGTCTAAAATTCTAGAAAGAGTTGTAGTTAAGCAGCTGAACCGTCACCTGCAGGAAAATAGTCTTTTTGAAGAATTTCAATCAGGGTTTAGATCACACCACAGCACAGAAACTGCGCTAGTTAGAGTGACAAATGACCTTTTATTAGCCAAAGAAACGAGACTAATTTCAATCGTAGTTCTTTTAGACCTTAGTGCAGCCTTTGACACAATTGACCACAGCATTTTACTTCAAAGATTAGAATATGACTTAGGGATCAGAGGAGCAGCTCTTCAATGGTTTAAATCTTATTTATCTGATAGATACCAGTTTGTTCATGTAAATGATCAGTCCTCTACTTCTACCAAAGTTAGTTTTGGTGTCCCTCAGGGTTCAGTTCTTGGACCTATTCTGTTCATGCTCTACATGCTGCCTCTGGGAAACATAATCAGAAAACACAGTATTAATTTTCACTGTTACGCAGATGATACACAATTGTACTTATCAGTCAAACCTGACCAGAGTGACCATATAGAAAAACTTAATACCTGTATCAGGGATATAAAGACTTGGATGACAATCAATTATCTCCTTTTAAACTCAGATAAGACTGAAGTTATTGTAGTAGGTCCTAAAAATCTGAGAGATGTTTTTACTGACCAAGCAGTCTTCTTTGACGAAGTAACTGTGGCCTCTGACCTCACCGTTAGAAACCTAGGAGTTTCATTTGATCCAGATTTATCATTTAAAGCTCACATAGCACAGACTTGTAAAACTGCATTTTTTCACCTTCGCAACATTTCTAGAATCTGAAATATCTTATGTAAAAGTGATGCTGACAAACTCATCCATGCATTTGTTACATCGAGATTGGATTATTGTAACGCTTTGCTCGTAACATGCCCTAAGTCTTCCCTAAAAAGTCTTCAGCTGGTTCAAAATGCAGCAGCAAGACTATTAGCAGGAACTCATAGAAGAGATCATATTACTCCTGTGCTAGCGTCTCTCTATTGGCTTCCTATTGAGTTTAGGATCAAGTTTAAAATCATCTTACTAACCTACAAGGCCCTAAACGGCATGGCTCCATCCTACATTAGTGAACTTATAGTACCTTATCAACCAAGCAGAACACTCCGCTCACAAAATGCAGGGCTGTTGGTGGTTCCTAGGATTTCAAAAAGTACAGTTGGAGGTAGAGCCTTTAGCTACCAAGCTCCAGTTTTATGGAATAAGCTCCCAGCTCAAGTGAGAGAGGCAGACAGTGTTCCTACATTTAAAGGGAGGCTTAAAGCATTCCTGTTTGAACAAGCTTATCAACAGGCCAGATAGAAACAGATTCAATTAGCTGATATAATTATTAGTTGGCTGCTAGATAGTAAAAGCTGCGGAAAGTATGGTACATTGGGGTTCTGTCCTCTAATTCTATCTACTATTCTCTGCCAGACTGTCTTGGCTCTTTCCCCGTACCCCTTACTCTAACCCTCTACCCTAAACCCCTGGCTTTCTATCTCATTCATTGTTCTCAATTGTCTGTTTATTTAGAATTACACTGCTAGTTGGTACAATACAATTCATATGTTGTCCACCTCTCTCCCTCCTCTCTGGGAGAGAGCCCCATCCAGGACTCTGCATTCCTGTCCTGGGCATGGCCACACCGAGGAGACCTCCGCGCTTCTTCATCCCCGCTCCATCAGGATGAAATCCATCCACTCATCCCCGCCGTGGGCATCGCTGGGCTGAGGAGTCTCCCGTGTCTCCATCAGGATGAAGAACATCTACTCATCCCCGTACTGGACATCTCCGGGCTGAGGAGTCCCCCAGTGTTTCCATCAGTATGAAGAACATCTACTCATCCCCGTACTTGACATCTCCGGGCTGAGGAGTCCCCCGTGTTTACATCAGGATGAAGAACATCTACTGACTTCTTTAGATATTTAGCTGTAGATTAGATTAAGCTAATATTTAAACAATAATCTTTGACACATTGTTTGCTCGTCCCGGGGGAGGGATCTCTCTTTCACGTGGATCCCCATGAGGTTTCTTATTTTTTCCCCACTGATGGGTTTTTTAGGAGTTTTTCCTCACCGTGAAGGAGAGTCTAAGTGCATTAATGTGCTAGTCTTGTTTAGTTAGTATTTGTTAGTTATTTTTCTTGTTGTGTATTTATTTTAATACATTCCTCTTTTTCTTGTGAAGCCCATTGAGACGGACATTCTGTGATTTTGGGCTATACAAATAAAATTGAATTGAATTGAATTGAATTGAATAACATGACGTCACATTTGCCAATAGATAACACCCGCCATGACAGTTGGCGTAAAAAAAAAAATTCAAAACATGAGAAAGCAACTGGTAAATTGTGCGTCTTTCGTCTGTTACCACCTAGCGTTATGAAACAGTACAAAGAGGAATTACCACCAGGAATACACCCCTGTACTGCTTGGTCACGCTTTGTTTTTCAGCTCAGGTAGCATCAAAGCCACAGCTAGCTTCAGAGGTGCTAGCTGTGATGCTAGCACCACATCATCACAGTGGTGATGCTACCTGTGACAGCAAGCATCACAGGTAGCATCACAGGTAGCATCACAGCTAGCATCACAGCTAGCATCACAGCTAGCATCACAGCTAGCATCACAGCTAGCATCACAGCTAGCATCACAGCTAGCATCACAGCTAGCATCACAGCTAGCATCACAGCTAGCATCAGTAAAACTGTGAGACGTGGGGAGGATCAGAGGACCTGGAATTGGACGGAACTATACTGGCTGGTGGTAAGGGGCCTGAGACATCTGGCTGGTGGTAAGGGGCCTGAGACATCTGGCTGGTGGTAAAGGGCCTGAGACATCTGGCTGGTGGTAAAGGGCCTGAAACATCTGGCTGGTGGTAAGGGGCCTGAGACATCTGGCTGGTGGTAAAGGGCCTGAAACATCTGGCTGGTGGTAAGGGGCCTGAGACATCTGGCTGGTGGTAAAGGGCCTGAAACATCTGGCTGGTGGTAAGGGGCCTGAGACATCTGGCTGGTGGTAAGGGCCCTGAAACATCTGCGTTCTGAATCGTCCATCTTACCGTGATGTCATCGATCAGCAGCATCACGTCTTGAGACAAATAAAAGTCACTCAGATCAAAGACGATGGGATAGCAGACCACCGTCTTTCCCAGGATACGGTAGATCTGAAACACACACACACACAGATACACACACAAACACACACACACACATATACACATACACCCCCACACAGTAATACACACACACAGAGTGATACACACACATACACACACAGTTGGAACCGCCGTGTTTTGAGAATAACGCAGGATTCTGTTTGCTTTGTGTGTGTGTGTGTGTGTGTGTGTGTGTGTGTGTGTGTGTGTGTGTAGTACCTTAGAGGTCCCCATGCACCCCACAGGTCGGTCAGGACGTCCACTGAGCCCCAGTTTCTTATTTACAGCCAGAAAGCTGTAAGCCTGTTCTCACACACACACGCATGCGCACACACACACACACACACACACACACACACACTCATTACAACATATTATTATTGCTTCTTTTTCCATAACAACCAATCAGCGCCCACCGGGTAGCTGTAGGTACGAGGATACCAACCTTTACCAGCTCTTTTTGAGGCCAGATCTGGATGGGCTCCACCTGCTGGGGCGTCTGAGTCTTAATCCCATAGGTGTTTAAAAACACCTGCAGCCTGCAAGATACCCGAAGTTACCCGCTGATAGAGATACCCACTGATGGAGATACCCACTGATGGAGATACCCACTGATGGAAATACCCGTTGATAGAGATACCCACTGATGGAGATACCCACTGATGGAAATACCCACTGACGGAGATACCCACTGATGGAAATACCCGTTGATAGAGATACCCACTGTTGGACCCGGCTCCCACCCTCCCCTTTGAGAGGTCAGAGTTCAGACGGGCCTTACCTCTGACTCTCTGCGATCAGAGAGACATGGATGATGGTGTCGTTGTCCAGCGGACCCTGTGGGCACAGACACAGAGAGACAGACAGATGTTTGTATGGACATTATGACGGGCATCATAATAGGTGAAGGATGTCTCAGTGTTTAGGGCGAAGGCCCAGTATCCGGAGGGTTGCTAGTTCAATCGCCCGGCATGAGTTTATGCCAAGGTGTCCTTGAGCAAGACACCGAACCCTCAATTGATCCTGATGGTGGTTTACACCAGGCATGGCAGCTTCCACAATAAGTTATGAATGTGTGTGTGTGTTTTTATATGTGCGTGTGTGTATGTGTGTGTGCGCGTATATGTGTGTGAGTGTGTATGTGTGTTTTTATGTGTGTGTGTGTCTAGATTTGAAATTTAACTCTCTTGATATGACATTTAGCGCTTGTTTAAAATCCAGCGGCTCATTCTATCGGTCTAATCTAAGTCAAATGTTAGAACTCAATGTGGCCCGCGAGCCAAAAGTTTGCACACCTCTGCTCTACGTTGTTGTATTGTGCCACCCTCCGAGATATTCTCGAGGTAATAACGGTGCCAGCCAGCCTGCGTTGGTGAGAGCAGAGTATTTTCACCTGGTTAGAGTAGCGCATGCTAACGTTGCGCTGGTCCTTGCCGGGTACGTAGCGGTGGATCGGGTCGATGTCTTTAGGACTGATTAATTCATCCACTGAAAAACAAGGGCACAGCTCGGTTTCCATGTCAACAGAACCTCACAGAGAGTAGAAGACGGGCACGTACCGAGCAGCCTGGCGATGTTATAAAGGGCCTGCCCCCACAGGAACAGCATCCCATCACGCCCGACGTTGCTAGGGTAACGCTTCTGGCTGCCATATTTACGCTGCTCCGCCTCCACGAAGTCGGCTGGAACGTAGTAGTACTCCGGGATAACGGCGTGGCCTGAGGGGGCAAGGGATTGGAGATATAGGTACCCAGCAAAGAGGGCACGCCCCTTTCTACCTGTAACCATAGCAACCCTCCTTATCTGTAACCATATCAATGCCGCTCCCTACCTGTAACCATAGCAACACTCCCACCTGTAACCATAGCAACACTCCCACCTGTAACCACAGCAACGCTCCCTACCTGTAACCACAGCAATGGTCCCCACCTGTAACCACAGCAACGCTCCCTACCTGTAACCATAGCAATGCTCCCTACCTGTAACCATAGCAACACTCCCACCTGTAACCACAGCAACGCTCCTCCCTACCTGTAACCACAGCAACGCTCCCTACCTGTGACTAGGTAGATAGGAGCCACCTAGGTAACCAGGTACCCACCTTCATAGGTCTGGAAGATGATTGGTTCCAGTAGGTCCTGGTACTCTTTCACCTGTTCCTTGTTTCCTCTGAACATACCTGAAGCAGAATGAGACGTTAGATACCTAGGGGCGGATCCAGGGAGGGGCGTAGAGGGGCGCATGCCTCCCATTTCCCCTTTAAGTCCACAAAGAAAAAAAAAAAAAAAAAAAAGAAGAAAGGAAGGGGACTTGTCAATCTATCTCTGGCAGGGCCCGCAAATGGGCCACCAAAATGCCCCCAGCACCCTCATATTGGCTTTGTCAATGACCTCACAGCCCCCCCCTTAGAAAACCCTCGTTCCGCCCCTGACCCCCCCACTTTTTGTTCCAATAAATAAAATGGTTTTACTCTTTTTTACCAAGATGTCCTAAAACTATTCAAGTTTCCAGCAGGCAGATCGGACGGATCGGGTCGAACCCTTCAGCACAGATCGGGTCGGCCCTCCAGCACGGATCGGGTCGGCCCTCCAGCACGGATCGGGTCGAACCCTCCAGCACGGATCGGGTCGGCCCTCCGGCACGGATCGGGTCGAACCCTTCAGCACAGATCGGGTCGACCCTCCAGCACGGATCGGGTCAACCCTCCAGCACAGATCGAGTCGACCCTTCAGCACGGATCGGGTCAACCCTCCAGCACGGATCGGGTCGACCCTCCAGCACGGATCGGGTCGACCCTCCAGCACGGATCGGGTCGACCCTCCAGCACGGATCGGGTCAACCCTCCAGCACGGATCGGGTCGACCCTCCAGCACGGATCGAGTCGACCCTCCAGCACGGATCGGGTCAACCCTCCAGCACGGATCGGGTCAACCCTCCGGCACGGATCGGGTCAACCCTCCGGCACGGATCGGGTCAACCCTCCAGCACGGATCGGGTCGACCCTCCAGCACGGATCGGGTCGACCCTCCAGCACGGATCGGGTCAACCCTATCCTTCTAATTGGTTACAGTTGCTTTTATAAAATAAAATTTAAAAAAAGATTAAAATGTGATGAAAATTTGTTAAAATCCAGATCAATAATATTGATAATAATCATTTTTTAACCCCTTCTGGGGCAGCAACAATGGCGCCGATGGCGGGAGTAATTCAGGGTTAGGTATTTTCTTCAGGGACACTTGGGCATGACCTCGTAGTGGGAATCGAACCGGCAACTCTTTGGCTTAAAGATGGCCATTCTACCACCGAGCGACGCATGCCCGATGATAATAATAATCATGTTGTTAACCCGGGTGAGGAGTTCTGCCATCCGGAAGGAGTTCGGTGTCGAGCCCTTCTTCTAGGTCGAGAGAAGCCAGATGGGGTGGTTCAGGCACCATCAGGATGCCTCCCGAGCGCCTCGCTGGTGAGGTGTTTCGGGCACGTCCCATCAGGAAAAGACCCAGAGGCAGACACCGGAGAGAATATGTCTCACAGCTGGACAGGGAAAACCTCAAGATCCTTCTGGGTGAGCTGGAGGATGCAGCTGAGATGAGAGAAGCCTGGGCTTCCCGTCTGAGCCTGTTGCCCCCGCGACCCGACCCCAGATAAGCGGAAGATGACGGAACGGAATGTTGTTAACCTAATAAACACATAAACAGACTGAACCGTATCAACCCTCACTGAGCGTCATGGCGACCTATTGATCCATCTCCATGGAAACAGTCTGACATCGCAGCATCCCTCGCTGCACTGTGGGTGGATCGTTCCTCTCTCGTGGGTACTGCCCGTGATGTACGTAACGCACCCGAACAGGAAAACCGAGTAAAAACAAACTTTTCCTGGATAAACTTTCATTTAAGAGAATGTTTGTTGGCACAGAACTCATCGCTTGGTCCACTGGACTTACAAACAGACCAAGATGGACGCTTTTGTTTGACGTCATGGTGTAATCTCTGTTTACTGATTGGCTGGTTTTTCTTCTGGGATCTCTTAGCTAATGCATGACAGCCCTGACCTAGTAGCAGAAGTGAATTAAAGCAAAGCTGTTAAGTGGTGCCACCCTGGCAAATTAATGTTAATAATAACGTATACTTAACTCATCCCTAAACGTGGAAGTTTCTGTGCTGCATTACACCACAGCAGGCTGCCACAACGGCGTCAATAATGGGAGAAACGTGGGGTTAGGTGTCTTCTCCAAGGACACCTAGACATGAACTCAGTGGGATGCGAACCCGCGGACTTCTGGTTAACTTCCGGCCTGAGGGCAAACGCTCTACCACTGAGCCACCACCTTATGGTCCTCATGTACTCATATAGACACCAATCAGGTTCTGTTTTGCGTTTCTAACTAAAGGTAAACGTGTTTATACGTAAATAATCTTTAAGAATCTTACCATCAATCATCATGTAGATAAAAAACAGGGGAAATTCACACTCGATTCCATCGAAAAGCTGCAAGAAGAAAAAACAAGGTTTTTGGGGGTTTTTTTCTGTCTCCTCATGCCTTCATTTTTATGTTGCTCCCCGCTCCCACCCTCCCCCATCCGTCCAATAGGAATCCTTCATAGAAAAGGTTTCAAAATGTCTTCAGGACAGTGTGTTTACTGATCGAGACGTTTCAACTTCCATCCAGAAATCCTTTTAATCTGATAGAAGGAACCTGAGAACTGGTTCTAGATAAACTAACCTGAGTTTAACCAACACAGAGGGACCACCTGATCACCCAATTAATACCAGGGACCATCTGATCCATCCTCAGAAGGAACCTGAGAACTGGTTCTAGATAAACTAACCTGAGTTTAACCAACACAGAGGGACCACCTGATCACCCAATTAATACCAGGGACCGTCTGATCCATCCTCAGAAGGAACCTGAGAACTGGTTCTAGATAAACTAACCTGAGTTTAACCAACACAGAGGGACCACCTGATCACCCGATCCATGCCAGGGACCACCTGATCCATCCTCAGAAGGAACCTGAGAACTGGTTCTAAATAAACTAACCTGATTGGTCCAACCCCCAAGGAGGATGAGTTCACACCAACAAACCTGTGACTATTGAAAGTTATTAAAGGTTACAGTTATGGCACTGTAACTTTTACAGTGCCATATGTAAAATGGGTAGCCCAACGGCTAGCCCCCAATGGCTAGCCCCCAATGGCTAGCTCCCAACGGCTAGCCCCCAACGGCTAGCTCCCAACGGCTAGCCCCCAACGGCTAGCTTCCAGTGTCTAGCTGGTTATATGGAGTCATTCTGCTGTTGACATGCATGTTGACATGTGCGACCAGCTGCTGGCTCTCAGAGCCACATCCGTCGTGTCTGGAGGAGTTCATTCAGTCCCAGGAGAGCTGAGGAGAAGGAGACTGTCTAGAGGAGGTGCTTCCTGTGTCTTTGTGGTTTCCATGCAAACGTCCGGTTGCTTGTTTGAGGAACTGGAGGCGCTGACTCGGACCCAGTGAAATACCGAGAGAATGCTCTTCTATACTCCAGGTAAGATGTGTTACTCTTTATATGAACCAAGAATCAGGTTCCTTCAATCAGGATGGAAGTCTAAGCTTCTCTCTCGTCAAACTGTGTGGGATCCTTCCCTCTGGAGACAATGGAGTCCGCATGAGGTGCCCAGTTTAACAACTAGCTTGTTGATTTTGTCTAAGCTTCATGCCCCTGATGAAGCAGGAAGTGATGGCAGGGCAGTACCCTGCCCAGGTTGAAGCAGGGCAGAGTCATAGGACTCCTGCTACCTTTGAGAGCAATCCCTAGTGCCCGGCTCTGGGCTTATAACTGGTATCTGTTGCTCCCCATAGTGAGTCTGCTGGGGTGACCTCCCCAGGTGCAGGCCGTGGCAAGTGGTATGGAGCTCCCGGAGAGCCCAGTATCAGGACCTTAATCAGGATGTGATTAATAACTATCTTAATCCTTCGTTTACATCGTTTAAAACAGTGTTTTCTTTGATCCCCGTTAAGATTTATTTCTGATTTAAAATCTATCTCGTCTTTCACGCCTCCGACCTTCATCTCAGCAGGTTTGTAGTGGGTGCGGTTCGGGTCCTCGTTGGCGGTTCTGTAGCCATCTCTGAGGAAACGCTTGAAACCATATTTCCCACGAAGCTTCCGAACAATTTTATCCAGAGTCTGCGCGTAGAGCATGTCGTCGTCTACGGCGAAGGCCGGATAGCTGATGGTGGGAAGCAACGCGGCATCGGTGTTCTGAAACGTACGAAAGTACAAAAACAAGAATAAAGAAATAATTACAGATAAAAACAATAATTAAATATTTAAAGCTAAGAATTCAATTAAACTGAGAAAAGTTCAGATAAGATTTGTTTTTATTAAATGTTTTTAATTATCACGTAGAATCCTCAAATCTGTCAGGACCAACCTAACCTAACTCAGTATCAGTAAAAGACCCGGTCCTGCTCCGAGGGTCCAACATGTTACAGATGCAGTCTGTAAAGACCTGCAGGCAGGCAGGGCCTCTAGGGAAGCATCCAGAAGGATTCTAGATGGACTAACGAGCCGGTGTTCTGTCGACATGTGAGATCTCGTTAAGATGAGTGACCGTCCTGACAGCGAAAGCTGTCGCTCCTACTGAGGGGAAGGAACTGTCGAGATGGGAGGTCTCATCCTACTGTTACCGACGGTAACGTGGGTAAAATAACTCCACATCCTACTGTTACCGACGGTAACGTGGGTAAAATAACTCCACATCCTACTGTTACCGACGGTAACGTGTGTAGTCTAACACCCCGTAATACTCTTACCACTACCACGGTAACGTGGGTAGTCTAACTCCACGTCCTACTGTTACCACGGTAACGTGGGTAGTCTAACTCCACGTCCTACTGTTACCGACGGTAACGTGGGTAAAATAACTCCACATCCTACTGTTACCGACGGTAACGTGGGTAAAATAACTCCACATCCTACTGTTACCGACGGTAACGTGGGTAACATAACCCCACGTCCTACTGTTACCGACGGTAACGTGTGTAGTCTAACACCCCGTAATACTCTTACCACGGTAACATTGGGTAGTGTAACTCCACATCCTACTGTTACCACGGTAACGTAGGTAGTGTAACTCCACATCCTAATGTTACCACGGTAACGTGGGTAACGTAACTCCACATCCTACTGTTACCGACGGTAACGTGTGTAGTCTAACACCCCGTAATACTCTTACCACGGTAACATTGGGTAGTGTAACTCCACATCCTACTGTTACCACGGTAACGTGGGTAGTCTAACTCCACATTCTACTGTTACCCACGGTAACGTGGGTAGTCTAACTCCACATCCTACTGTTACCACGGTAACGTGGGTAGTCTAACTCCATGTCCTACTGTTACCCACGGTAACGTGGGTAGTGTAACTCCACATCCTACTGTTACCACGGTAACGTGGGTAGTCTAACTCCACATCCTACTGTTACCATGGTAACGTGGGTAACCTAACTCCATGTCCTACTGTTACCCACGGTAACGTGGGTAGTGTAACTCCACATTCTACTGTTACCACGGTAACGTGGGTAGTGTAACTCCACATCCTACTGTTACCACGGTAACGTGTGTAGTCTAACACCCCGTAATACTCTTACCACGGTAACATGGGTAGTGTAACTCCACATCCTACTGTTACCACGGTAACGTGGGTAGTGTAACTCCACATCCTAATGTTACCACGGTAACGTGGGTAACGTAACTCCACATCCTACTGTTACCGACGGTAACGTGTGTAGTCTAACACCCCGTAATACTCTTACCACGGTAACATTGGGTAGTGTAACTCCACATCCTACTGTTACCACGGTAACGTGGGTAGTCTAACTCCACATCCTACTGTTACCACGGTAACGTGGGTAGTCTAACTCCACGTCCTACTGTTACCACGGTAACGTGGGTAGTGTAACTCCACATCCTACTGTTACCACAGTAACGTGGGTAACCTAACTCCACGTCCTACTGTTACCACGGTAACGTGGGTAGTCTAACTCCACGTCCTACTGTTACCACGGTAACGTGGGTAACCTAACTCCATGTCCTACTGTTACCCACGGTAACGTGGGTAGTGTAACTCCACATTCTACTGTTACCACGGTAACGTGGGTAGTGTAACTCCACATCCTACTGTTACCGACGGTAACGTGTGTAGTCTAACACCCCGTAATACTCTTACCACGGTAACATGGGTAGTGTAACTCCACATTCTACTGTTACCCACGGTAACGTGGGTAACCTAACTCCACATCCTACTGTTACCACGGTAACGTGGGTAACCTAACTCCACATTCTACTGTTACCGACGGTAACGTGGGTAGTCTAACTCCACATTCTACTGTTACCCACGGTAACGTGGGTAGTCTAACTCCACATTCTACTGTTACCCACGGTAACGTGGGTAGTGTAACTCCACATTCTACTGTTACCCACGGTAACGTGGGTAGTGTAACTCCACATTCTACTGTTACCCACGGTAACGTGGGTAGTGTAACTCCACATCCTACTGTTACCACGGTAACGTGGGTAACCTAACTCCATGTCCTACTGTTACCCACGGTAACGTGGGTAGTCTAACTCCACATCCTACTGTTACCACGGTAACGTGGGTAACCTAACTCCATGTCCTACTGTTACCCACGGTAACGTGGGTAACCTAACTCCATGTCCTACTGTTACCATGGTAACGTGGGTAGTCTAACTCCACATTCTACTGTTACCCACGGTAACGTGGGTAACCTAACTCCACATCCTACTGTTACCCACGGTAACGTGGGTAGTCTAACTCCACATTCTACTGTTACCCACGGTAACGTGGGTAGTCTAACTCCACATTCTACTGTTACCCACGGTAACGTGGGTAGTCTAACTCCACATTCTACTGTTACCCACGGTAACGTGGGTAGTCTAACTCCACATTCTACTGTTACCCACGGTAACGTGGGTAGTCTAACTCCACATTCTACTGTTACCCACGGTAACGTGGGTAGTCTAACTCCACATTCTACTGTTACCCACGGTAACGTGGGTAGTGTAACTCCACATCCTACTGTTACCACGGTAACATGGGTAACCTAACTCCATGTCCTACTGTTTCCCACGGTAACGTGGGTAACCTAACTCCACATTCTACTGTTACCCACGGTAACGTGGGTAGTCTAACTCCACATTCTACTGTTACCCACGGTAACGTGGGTAGTGTAACTCCACATCCTACTGTTACCACGGTAACATGGGTAACCTAACTCCATGTCCTACTGTTTCCCACGGTAACGTGGGTAGTGTAACTCCACATTCTACTGTTACCACGGTAACGTGGGTAACCTAACTCCATGTCCTACTGTTTCCCACGGTAACGTGGGTAGTGTAACTCCACATTCTACTGTTACCCACGGTAACGTGGGTAGTCTAACTCCACATTCTACTGTTACCCACGGTAACGTGAGTAGTCTAACTCCACATTCTACTGTTACCCACGGTAACGTGGGTAGTCTAACTCCACATTCTACTGTTACCCACGGTAACGTGGGTAGTGTAACTCCACATCCTACTGTTACCACGGTAACATGGGTAACCTAACTCCATGTCCTACTGTTTCCCACGGTAACGTGGGTAGTGTAACTCCACATTCTACTGTTACCACGGTAACGTGGGTAACCTAACTCCATGTCCTACTGTTTCCCACGGTAACGTGGGTAGTGTAACTCCACATTCTACTGTTACCCACGGTAACGTGGGTAACCTAACTCCACATCCTACTGTTACCACGGTAACGTGGGTAACCTAACTCCACATTCTACTGTTACCGACGGTAACGTGGGTAGTCTAACTCCACATTCTACTGTTACCCACGGTAACGTGGGTAGTCTAACTCCACATTCTACTGTTACCCACGGTAACGTGGGTAGTCTAACTCCACATTCTACTGTTACCCACGGTAACGTGGGTAGTGTAACTCCACATCCTACTGTTACCATGGTAACGTGGGTAACCTAACTCCATGTCCTACTGTTACCCATGGTAACGTGGGTAACCTAACTCCATGTCCTACTGTTACCCACGGTAACGTGGGTAGTCTAACTCCACATCCTACTGTTACCACGGTAACGTGGGTAACCTAACTCCATGTCCTACTGTTACCCACGGTAACGTGGGTAACCTAACTCCATGTCCTACTGTTACCATGGTAACGTGGGTAGTCTAACTCCACATCCTACTGTTACCCATGGTAATGTGGGTAACCTAACTCCATGTCCTACTGTTACCATGGTAACGTGGGTAGTCTAACTCCACGTCCTACTGTTACCCATGGTAATGTGGGTAACCTAACTCCATGTCCTACTGTTACCCACGGTAACGTGGGTAACCTAACTCCATGTCCTACTGTTACCCATGGTAATGTGGGTAACCTAACTCCATGTCCTACTGTTACCCACGGTAACGTGGGTAACCTAACTCCACGTCCTACTGTTACCCATGGTAACGTGGGTAACCTAACTCCATGTCCTACTGTTACCCACGGTAACGTGGGTAACCTAACTCCATGTCCTACTGTTACCATGGTAACGTGGGTAGTCTAACTCCACATCCTACTGTTACCCATGGTAATGTGGGTAACCTAACTCCATGTCCTACTGTTACCATGGTAACGTGGGTAGTCTAACTCCACATCCTACTGTTACCCACGGTAATGTGGGTAACCTAACTCCATGTCCTACTGTTACCATGGTAACGTGGGTAGTCTAACTCCACATCCTACTGTTACCCACGGTAACGTGGGTAACCTAACTCCATGTCCTACTGTTACCATGGTAACGTGGGTAGTCTAACTCCACATCCTACTGTTACCCACGGTAATGTGGGTAACCTAACTCCACATCCTACTGTTACCCACGGTAACGTGGGTAGTGTAACTCCACATCTTACTGTTACCCAAGGTAATGTGGGTAACCTAACTCCACATCCTACTGTTACCCACGGTAACGTGGGTAGTGTAACTCCACGTCCTACTGTTACCACAGTAACGTGGGTAGTCTAACTCCACGTCCTACTGTTACCATGGTAACGTGGGTAGTCTAACTCCACGTGCTACTGTTACCCACGGTAACGTGGGTAGTCTAACTCCACGTCCTACTGTTACCACGGTAACGGGGGTAGTCTAACTCCATGTCCTACTGTTACCCACGGTAATGTGGGTAGTCTAACTCCACATCTTACTGTTACCCACGGTAATGTGGGTAACCTAACTCCACATCCTACTGTTACCCACGGTAACGTGGGTAGTGTAACTCCACATCCTACTGTTACCCACGGTAACGTGGGTAGTCTAACTCGACGTCCTACTGTTACCGATGGTAACAGGAGGAGGAGGTAAGGGAGGAGGGAGAGGATTCTGAGTTCTGGGCATGCTCAGAAGCAGCTCAACTCAACAGGGTTAGTCGCTCAGTTCAACAGGGTTTGCGCCATGGGGTCAGAGTTTGATGACAGGGAGAGGAGCAGGAAAGAAGCAGGTCATGGATAACGGGTTCTTGGCATGCTCAGGGGTGCTGAGCCTCACATCTCGACAGGATGCTAGCTCAGTGAGTACAGACTGTTATTAAAGTCTGACCCACTGGAGACATGAAGTGGTCTGTTAACGGGACTGTTCACACACACGCACACACACACAGATACACAGAGTGTGTGTTTGAGCACATGGTAATTTAGCAAGTTCTCCCCCTTAAAATGCAGAGGTCTGAAAAGGCCAGGTCAGACCGGGTCAGACTGTACGCGGGTCTGCAAACTCACATGTGAGCGGGACTCCCGGGGCAGCAGGGAGGAGAGAGTTTTACGGTCTCTGTTGTGGGCGTCGAGATCCACAAAAATCACAGACCAGGAGCATCCCTGCAGAGAGACAGGAGGAGAGAGAGACAGGAGGAGAGAGAGACAGGAGGAGAGAGAGACATCCTGATGAGAGACTGTCTCATACCTATGTGTGTGAGACAGGGAGAGAGAGACAGACAGAGAGCCTCAAGGAGACACCAGCGAGTTTCTGCTGATGCTCAGAACAATCAGAGGGGTTCGTTAGGAAGGGTATCCAAAAGGTCATGACTAATGATCACCGTCAGTAACAGTGAAAACTGAACTGCTTTGGATGGAAGGATGAGAGGAGGAAGGTGTGTCCGCAGGGAGAGAGAGAAGCACTGAGAGTCTTGGAGTCTCAAGGACTGAGAACAGGGACTTTAAACCAGAGTCTAGGAGTTCTCAGACAGGGAAGCTTCACAGCAGAGCTTATAAAAAACCGTGTTGGACTCAAATGATCCAAAGAACCAAACAAATACCTGGTTTCCAAACAGGTTGAAGCCGTTGATGGCCTCCAAAGCAGCTTTGGCGAGTCCCACCGAACTGAAAAACACACCTAGCTTAGCACACAGAGATGGGCGTGTGTGTGTGTGGTGTGTGTTTGGTTTGAGTGGGAGTCTTTGTTTATGTGTGTGTTACCTAGAATGCAGCTCTCTGCTCCCGTTGTTGTATTTGTTGCCACGTTCCCACATGCCAAAGTCGGGGACTCTGTAGGCCCGTTCTACACAGAAGACCAGGTTCTGGATGAAAGACACCTGCAGGGAATAGAACCATCAACCCACAGAACACACGTTGCATGTTCTTAGCAGGTTCTAGGGACCGGAACATCCTGGCTCTTTGGACTGTGACTGGTTAACTTTGTGACAGACTGGGATGGATTACCTCATCTGTGTTGTAAATGATCTGCAGCCCAGAGCATATCATCTCCACAAGGTAGAGCAGGAACAGGGACACGGCATCGATCTGCACAGAAAACATACGTGAGGCTCTGCAAGTCCAGCCTGATGGAGTACCATTCCTCTACCTGCAGGTGGTTGTATTCGTTGTACGAGTAGACCTCATCGCCCGTGTCCAGATGGAAGATGGAGTGCAGACACTTTGAGGGACTCGGGGCCTTTTTAAACTCCTCCACCTGTTAAAAATAAAAACCCAGAGACAAGACGTTATCACATGAACCTGCTTTTAAATCTCCCAAGATAAACCTGCCCCTTGGCTGGCTGGCTCACCTTGGCAGACTGTCTCATGTAGCAGTAGAGAATCCCTCTCATGCACTTGATGGCAGAATGCTCCAGTTCATGAGTCCGGCCCAAATCATCATCGATGCGACTGCGAGACAGGAAATAGATTTTATACTTCCTGTATTTTCTTTTATACAAGGAAAGAACGTTCTGCAGAAAACGTGCAGATGGGCAAGATGGAACGTGTAGTATTAAACAAGACCTGTATGTGAATTCTGGAATATTTTAAGAGGTCTGTGTGACCAAAAGAGAACAAACTTCACAAGTCTGGATGCCCAGCCCGCTCAATGTGGCATGTCACTGCAGTGTGACAATGGGGAGCTTAATCAAATCATCTGGACGTACGGTGAAGCTGAAACTGTTCTTGGACTTTATGGTTTTGACCATTCATAAAAATGGAGGGTCTAAGACGCCCAAGCAGAACTCTAGCAGACTGAGTTCAGGTTTTCCCTAGAGTGTGTGTTCGCACAGGGATTCCGACAGTCAGGATGAAACGTATCAACAGGCAGGATAGAACGTACTGACCGGTAGGCAAGCGCCAGAGCCCAGGCTCCAGCAGCACAGTACAGCGAGTCACGAACTTTGGCCTCCTTGCAAGTGGAGCTGGTGTTTATTGGGAACAGGCCGGTGGTCGGGCTCTGGTAGCTCAGGATGGTTATTTTCACTGGAAAATAAAAACATGTGGCTATTTTTTTTTTTTTTTTTACAAATTTCTAAAATTTCTTTCGGCAAACATCCAATAAATTAGAAAACGTTTTGTTACCTTTTCATTTTAAACAGTATTTGATCTGATTTTCTGGAAACGGCTTGGTTTCTAATTATTGGTTTCTAATTATGATCTTAAAATTAAATGGCGGGAACGTAAACAAACCCAAAACAAAGACCGTGTTTATCATTTACCTGGAGGAACCGGGACAGACTGACTGTTCAGGTTGTTACATACGTCACATCCGATTCTAACCAGAAAGCAATGATTGGTTAAAGCGAAACGTTCCCGTCCAACACGACCCTAACACAGCGAGGTCAGTCTGTTTCCACAGAGAAGCCAGGCCAGGTTCACCCGCTGCAGAACCAGATGAAGAGTAGAAGTGAGCTGGTTACCAGGTGGGTTTCGTTAGGCAGGTCTTTTTGTGCACGTGTTTGGTCCTCATTTTTGTAGTTACGGTTCTACCACAATCATATGAATCTCAGACAGGGCTTCCAGTTATTTTCTGCCCCGCCCCTCCTAGCATGAAGAAAACAACTCGCACCCCCCTCCCACTCCTTTATTTATTTATTTATTGCCACTTCCTGTCGCCTGCTTGGTTCAAAAACCCACAGAGGTAATACTTACTCCCTGTGCACACTCTGATAATGAGAGCGCCACTGCTAACTACAGTAGTGGATATGCAACTAGACTTTAGTCAAGTAAGACCACGCTGGTCCCCCTGGCATCGCACCATGGTTAGGGGTTAGATAAAAATAATCTTATCTTTCTTATTATTTGAAAGATAAGAATGTGTGTTTGTTCGGTTTGATGGTGACCAGTCTGCATCCAAAAGCTACCCTTTTTAATGACGTGGGAGGTGTGCACATGTGGCTCAGCCTATGCTGTAGGCCGGTTTGAGCGCTGAAGGAATGTGGTCTTCCTGTTCGGCTGAGGGTCTCTCCTGGATTTTTAAAGATTTTTTCTTCTCTGAGAAGGAAGTTCTAAAGGCCAACCTTTTTCGTCCCAAGATCTACTTTTTAAATATCAAACCCCCTGAGATCTACCAATACGACGCTACCATCGCAAACCCCCGGAGATTGTTTCCAACCAGGACTCTCTCAAACACACACACGGACTTCTTCTGCGTGCACGCTGCGCTGTGGGAGGAGACAGCGACCGCAACAACAATAGACGGTGCTCGTTGATTTCACTTTTAATTATGCGATTTCCCGTCAAAGACTCCTAAATTTGTCAATAACCCTAGAAAAAGGCACAAGATTGGCGCTGTTTGGGGGAAAACGAAAACAGAGAGTTGCTAAATTTTACCGGTTCTAACAACTAGAGGGTCTTAATACTCACTACGTATAGTGATGCTGTGTGTCGCTCAGTTGACATGACTGACTTCATTTTTCCAGACACACCTGGCAGACGACTTGGAACCAGTCCACGTGCTACCAGTAGATCGTAATGGACTGGTTGGGCACCCCTGTTCTAAGGCAAGAGTCTCTAACTTGCGCCCCGCAGGTCAACTGCAGCCCCCAACTTAATATGAAAGATTAATGTTAGTGCGGACGCGGGATTGACATGAATGACACATGAGCACGTTATTAATATTTTATTTATTTATTTAATAAAAATGTATTAATAAAAATTTTATTAATTTTTAATTGATTTATTTAATTCAATATTTTGTTTTAAAAAAATATTTGAGTACGTTGAAATGTTTTATGGAAATTATGATGTGGTCCGGCCCCCCCCACACTCTGCCTCCATCGGCCCCCAGATAAGTTGAGTTTGAGATTTCGCCCCAAGCCAAGGTCTCTTGAGGGTCTATGGACCCCCAAGCCAACCGTCATCTTTATGAACAAATGTTTTTTTTCTACATAAAGGTTTTGGTTCCATCATATCTGAGTGAGATCTCCTTTTAGAGCTGGTACTACTCTATCCAAAACCAGTGCTGTGGTGTTCCTACCAGCACTGTAGTAGCGGTCCAGCTTCACCCAGAGCGGCTCATCGTCCCGCTGCAGGTTGGACAGCTTCAAGGGTTCATAGATGGAACCTGCAAATAGAGATAGAAATTACTTCTGTTTCCTCGCACGGTCAATACGGGGGTTAAAACATCTTAAAAATCTCAATTTAAATCTCTTTAACATGTGGGGACCTCCCCTCCCCACTTCCCACATCATCCTTTCCAGCAGAAACAAACAGAAAACTGTCTGAATGATGAACGAATGTAGGCCGAGCTCCTCCATGGAAAAGCAAGATTTGTTCACCTCATCCTTCATGTTTAATCCTGCAGCCCCCCCTACGCCCCTAACCTCTGGTAAAGTGGGATTGAGGTAAAATAGCGGTGTCCTGTCAATCCGAATTACCCATCCAGTCATGTCGATGTGGATAATGAATACAAACACCCGCTTTTATTACAGATGCAGCATCTGGTGATGAATTAAGTTACCTGTGAACTTTTAATGCTAATGCTTTTTCACTCAAGATCAATAAAAGGTACTTATCATTCCATCTATGTATCTACTATCTACCTACCATTCTATCTACCTACCTATCTATCCACCTACCTACTACCATCTACTATCGATCTAACAGGCTTTCTAGTAAAGTTTTTAGTGTTTTGATGTTATGTGATTTTAATGTTTATTAATGCTTTTAATCATTGAAGCACTTTGAGGTCTCCACTGGAAATGTAAAGTGCATTATAAATAAAATGTATTATTATTATTATCTACCTATCATCTACCTACCTATATATATATCTGTATTATCTACCCATCTACTTACCTAGTACCTACCAACCTATCTATTTACTATCTATCTACCTACTACCTACCTACAAATCTACCAACCAACCAACCTATCTACCTAGACCATTAAGATAAATTCTTAAATTATTTTGTCTTTTTTAAGGCACCAGATTAAATAACCTCACGACTGACGGTGTTCTGTCGAGTTGCCAAGCCTTGTTGAGATGTGCGGCTGGTCTTTCATCTCATCTTGAGGGGAACAAACTGTTTAAACTTTAGGTTGAGCTGTGGAGGTGTGTGGGAGTCCGTGTGAGGTACCACAGAGAGGTGGCTCCGCCTACTGCTCGCTAAACCCGGTGTTTATACAAACTACCCTAACCCAGGTGAACTAAAACTGGAGGATACAGCCAACCTCCTACTTACCCAGTTTTTCCTGCGTCCAACCTTGCAGGATCTGTGCCATTACGGCAGCAGCCATGATTTAGTCGATGATGAAAATCAGAAATCTACAGCAATGCAGAGGAAGCAGTTAGTAGCACGGCATCACACATGCATGAATTAACATCAATTAACATGAATTACAGGCAGCATGATGAGCACACACACAGCATGATCAGCACACACATACACACAGCATGATCAGCACACTCCCATCTACGGACCCTCATCCAGGGTCAGAAACATCAACAAGAAGCAGCCAAATCCTGCTGGAGGATCAGAGGTATTCCCTGTCCAGCAGGTCCGGGGTCTGCCTCTGGGTCTCCTTCCGGTGAGACAAAGCACCTCACCAGCGAGGGGGCATCCTAACCAGATGCCTAAACCACCCTATCTGGATTCTCTCGACCCAGAGAAGGAACGCTTCAACTCTGAGCTCTTCCCTCTATCACTGAGAGAGACCCTGCAGAGGAAACTCCTGGAGTTCCCTCGCCTGTTCAGCGTTGCCAGGTGTACAATAATGATCATATTTGTATCATATTTATGCCCTCTTTACGATGTATGATCAATCATTTTAAAACATCCACAAAACACAACAATTTGGACGTTTCGTGTTGGGGTTTTTTGATCAGGCCAGAGCATTACGTCACACAGAAACAGATGAATGATTGGTTCCTTCACTGTATTCATGAACCTCCTCTTTGGTCTTCCTCTAGTCCTCTTTCCTGGTGGTTCCAAACCCAGCATCCTTCTTCTGATGTACTCTCTCTCTCTCCTCTGCACATGTCCAAACCATCTCAGTCTGACCTCTCTGACTTTAAAACCTCTAACATGTGCTGTTCCTCTGATCCTGTCCATCCTGGTCACTCCCAGAGAGATCCTCAGCATCTTCATCTCTGATACAAACATCTCTGTTTCCTGTCTTTTCTTCATTGTCACTGTCTCTAGACCAATCAGCATGGCCGTTCTCACCACACTGTCTCTAGACCAATCAGCATGGCCGCTCTCACCACACTGTCTCTAGACCAATCAGCATGACTGCTCTCACCATACTGTCTCTAGACCAATCAGCATGGCCGTTCTCACCACACTGTCTCTAGACCAATCAGCATGGCCGCTCTCACCACACTGTCTCTAGACCAATCAGCATGGCCGTTCTCACCACACTGTCTCTAGACCAATCAGCATGGCCGCTCTCACCATACTGTCTCTAGACCAATCAGCATGGCTGCTCTCACCACACTGTCTCTAGACCAATCAGCATGGCTGCTCTCACCATACTGTCTCTAGACCAATCAGCATGGCCGTTTTCACCATACTGTCTCTAGACCAATCAGCATGGCCGCTCTCACCACACTGTCTCTAGACCAATCAGCATGGCCGCTCTCACCACACTGTCTCTAGACCAATCAGCATGGCCGCTCTCACCACGGTTTTCTACATTTTTCCTTTCATTTTAGCTTAAACTCTTCTATCACACATCACAGGTGTGACCCTTTCCAGCTTATTCTTAGTCTCTCTTATTCCAGCTTAGTCTCGCACTCTTATCAGGAGAGATGAGGTTTACCTCATCAATACACACACTGTCCTTTTGGTTTTAACGGGTGTTAAAGGATAATCCTACATCTCACACCTGGCGACACTGCTCCTGTTCTGAGGTGCCAGCTTCTGCGTGAGGAGGGGGGAGGGATTAGATCATCACCCACTTCGGGGACCACAGTCTGGTCCCACTCCGCTCTGACCTTTAATCTCTTACCCTCACACACATACAGTTACCACATCATCACAGGCGGGGTGCACCTTGTCACAGATCACAGTGCACACCATCGTCACAGGCAGGGTACAACGTGTACAGCTCACCCGTCTACTGCACCCCAATTAAATTTTCTACTTACTGTTTAAATTCAGGGAATTTGAACTAATTTTGATTTTAATTGCATTTTCAATTGATTTGGGTTTTTTTTTTCCCCTGAACTTTAAACTCAGGGTTAAATCTGGGTTCAATTCCAAGTTTGGCGGGGAAAGGGGGTTCTAAGCAGGAGGAGAGCCTGTTTCACCCTCTTTACAAGCAGAGGCAGGAATGAAAGCAGGAATAAAATCATAGATGAATTCAAACCTGATCTTTTTGCTTTAACCTGCAGGAGTTTAAATCCAGCTTCAGCAAAAGTCGCCATTTTTCATCAAATTAACTGTTCTTAGATTCACTTTCTGAGTTTCCTTCAAAACAAAATCCCATTCTAAGACTTGGTTTGGAAAATGTGTGTTTAATTATAGTCTTACTGGAGAATATATGCACTTTATTAATTATACTAATTTAATATGCTTTGAATAATGAAGAAAAAGTGGGTTTATGTTAAAAAAAACAGATGTGGAAATTTATTTTGAAGGTTTGCTTCCTGTTTCTTTTTAGACGTTAAAACTGTTGCGAAACTCAACATTAACGTTAAAAACATTCTTATATAAGATATTGTTTATGTTTCACACCTCGTCTTCTTGTTGTTGTTTTAAATTTAAACGGTTTAAACGTGTCACGTGTTGCAGGAGAGGTTTTTAAAATCCCGTGTTGTTGAAGTGACTCAAGTTTTCCTGCAGGGAGCGCCAAAGAAAGTCACTTTCCTCTACCTTTCTCCTCCATGTGGATGGATGGGTGGATGGATGGATGGATGGATGGATGGATGGATGGATGGATGGATGGATGGATGGAGGGAGGGAGGGAGGGAGGGAGGGAGGGAGGGAGAGATAGAGGGAGGGAGGGAGGGAGCGAGGGAGGGATGGATGGATAGATGCAGGGAGTACCAAAGAAAGTCCCTTTCCTCTACCCTTCTCCTCCATCAGCATGTGGATGGATGGATGGATAGATGGATGGATAGATGGATAGATGGATGGAAAGATAGATGGAGGGAAGGAGGGAGGGAGGGAAGGAAGATTTGATGGATGGATGAATGGAGGGAGTACCAAAGAAAGTCACTTTCCTCTACCTTTCTCCTGCATCAGCATGTGCAGGGGGATGGATGTTAGACAGACAGACAGACAGACAGACAGATAGATAGATGATTAGATTAGAATTACTTTATTGATCTCACACTTGGGAAATGTGTGCGTTACAGCAGCAAACAAGAAAGAAAGAAATAGACGGTATATATATACAAGAAGGAAAATAAAGAAATAATAAAATATTAAAATAATAAAATAGAAGGTATAATGGGACAAAACATTGAGGTCAATACAGACTGTAAGTGCATAAGGAGGTAAAAAAAAGTGACACAAGAAGCATAAAGCTTAAAACAGTGATGAATTACATGAGCATGAACCAGTTATTTGTTATTCTGTGATTTATTATAAAGTGTTATTGTGTTAGGAATAAAAGATTTCCGGTACCGGGCGGTTTTTGAGCGGAGCTGTCTGAGCCTCTTGGAGAAGGAGCTCCGCTGCTTGTCCAGATGTGGGTAGAGAGGATGGTCATGGTGGGCCATGATGGATAATAGTTTATTCAGTGACCTCCTCTCCACCACTGCTTCGAGCGTGTCCTGTTGGCAGCCAATGACAGAGCCAGCCTTTCTTATCAGTTTATTAAGTCTGTTGGTGTCACTGGCTGCGATGCTGCTCCCCCAGCAGATGACGGAGAAGAACAAGGTGCTGGCCACCACAGACTGATAGAAGGTCTCCAGGATCTTGCCGCACACATTGAAGGACCTCAGCTTCCTTAGAAAGTAAAGTCAGCTGCAGGTCTTCTTGTACACAGCAGTACTGTTGCTCCTCCAGTTCAGTCTGCTGTTGATGGTCACTCCCAGGTATTTGTACTCCTCCACCACCTCCACATCTCTACTCAGAATGTAGAGGGGCCGCAAGGCAGATCTGTTCTTCCGGAAGTCAATCACCATCTCCCTGGTCTTGTCTACATTGAGCAGTAGGTGATTCTCTCCCGCCCACTCCACAAATCCGTCCACCACCCTCCTGTACTCCTCCTCCTGCCCACCACTTATACACCCTACAACTGCAGAGTCATCAGAAAATTTCTGTAGGTGGCATGATTCCGAGTTGTGCTGGAAGTCTGAGGTGAACAATGTGAAGAGAAATGGAGAGAGCACAGTGCCCTGTGGGGCTCCTACACCACTCAGAACCACATCAGACAGGATGTATGTATGGTGTATGTATGTAAGATGTAACTATGTATGTATGTATGTATGATCTATGTATGTATGTATGTATGATCTATGTATGTATGTATGTATGTGTCGTGGTTCCCTCGAGCCACCACCAGAGGGAGCCAGGGATCATCTCACCTTTCCCCCAATTCTGGCTGACTGGTACACCTGCTCTGATTGAAAACACCTGCACCTACTCACCCGGCTGCCTACTTAAAGGCAGCCTCACCAGTATTTCTCGTCGGGTCTTCATTCCTCCAGCCCTGGCTGACTCCCGACCCAACTGACTTTCTTGATATTGACTTTGATATCTTTTGTTCCATCTCCTTGTTTACAGCTTTGCTGATTCCTGGTTTAATAAACCTTGTTTAGTCCTGCATTTGGGTCCTCCTCCTTCCATGTGCACTCCGCATCACAACATGTATGTATGTATGTATGTATGTATGTATGATCTATGGATGGATAGAACGATGGATGGATAGAACGATGGATGGATAGAGGGAGGGATGGATAGAACGATGGATGGATGGATAGAACGATGGATGGATAGAGGGATAGAACGATGGATGGACAGTCTTCAAAGTGTCTCCTGGACAGTTTGACAATACAGATGTTTCAACTTCCATCCAGAAATCATTTTCAATCTGATAAAAGAAATCTGAGAACTGGTTCTCGATAAAATAACTTGAGTTTGTCCAACCCCTAAGGAGGAGGAGCTAACACCAACGAACCAGTGGATATGTAAATTGTGAGCAGTGTTAGGGTAGGTTTTAGCTATATAATAATAATAAATTGAACTTATTTAGCACTTTTCTAGATACTCAAAGACACTTTACATATACATTATTCATTCGCTCCATACAACCATTCACACACACACACACACATTCATTCCTGATAATGGGAGATACCATGCAAGGTGTATACCACTATCATCAGAAGCAACTGGGGGTTTGGTGTCTTGCTCAAGGACACCTTGACATGCACTATGGGCAGGGGATCAAACCTGCGACCTTCTGGTTACGGGACGGTCGCCCTACCCACCAAGCCATCCTTCCCCTGTTTAATTTCCTTCTATCTATCTGCCAAGCTAAAAAAAAAAAACTAACAAAAACGTGCTAAACAATTACAGTGCATTCCTGCCTTTGGACTCCCCTTCTAGAAAAACCTCCAAAAACCCCAGCACAGGGGAAAAAATAAGAAACATGACGGGGATCCACATGAAGGAGAGATCACTTGACCGGGACAAGTAGACTGTTCATTAAATATTAGTTTATTCTTCTCTACAGTTTTATATCTAAAGAAATCAGAAGATGTTCTTCATCCTGATGGAAATGGGATTGTAGATCAAACACAGATGTCTCCTCAGCCCATGACAGGAACACATCCAAGAAGGTTGACTCAGTGGGTAAACTGACCGTTCTGTAACTAGAAGGTTGATGCATCAATCCCCCACCCGGGGTTCATGCTGAGGTATCCTTGAGCAAGACACTGAACCCCCAACTCCCCCTGATGGTGGTTTGCAGCTTGCATGGCAGCTTCCATCTGAATCTGAAACTCTCTCCCAAAGAGGAGAATAAAGGAGATGATGTCCTTTTGTTCCTCATCTTCCTCACTAGCAGGGTGGAAACCTGTTTCTATCGAGACGGTGGAGAAAACTGTCAGAAACCGTTGGAAACCGGGTCGAAAGTGTTTTCTACCTCCAGCAACTAATCAGAAACCAAAGATTCTCCTAATTTACAGTAACTAATCCCCTTCATAAGAGGGAATCTACCAGTGTGTTCCCACCTCACCCCATGTTCTATTTACTACAGACATAGGAAGCTAACAGAGTATTTCTAATTAAAACAAAGCCGAGTTAAAGCCGGGGAAACCTGTTTCTATCAACACTGTGGCGAAAACGGTCAGAAACTGTTGGAAACCTGGTAGAAAGTGTTTTCTACATCAGGCGACGAGTCAGAAACCAAAGACTTGGATTTAAAATTTTTCTCCTTGTGATTTCTTTGAAAATTTTCTTCAAAGTGTTTCATTTCAACCCTTCAGGTTCTTACATGTTTCATGTTCTATCTTTACAGCTCAGTAACTAAATTAAGTCATTCTTTACAAGGTTTAATTTAAAGAGAGTCCTGTGATTTCTAATTCAGAGGGAAATTAATATGTTTGAAATTCACAGCATCTAGAATAAGATGTTTTCAGGTGAAATCTACTGGTAATTCTAATAAGACAGTATTTATTGCTGTATCCAGGTATTTAAAGACCACACAACCTATAATAACCAGAAACAGATAATTGCATTTTGATCAAGTATTCAGCTAAGATTGGTTCATTCTGCATTAGAAACATTTTTTATTTGTTTGTGGGGAAAATAATGAATCTTTGGAATCTCTGATAGTTTCCACTGCTTTAGGCCTCAGAAAATTGTTTCCATGGAGATGGTAAATACTACCACGCAGCCTAGAAATAAACATTATTTAGTTCTTCCTGTGAGTTTTTACTCACAGAGCATTTAAAACCTGGAATCCCATCTCTTTGTTACTCTGTGGATGATGAACCTGGATGTGGATTGGGATGGACTTGAAACCCTGTGCCTGTCTGTTTGCACTGCTCGGCCCATCACATGCATGTAGATTTGGATCTGAACTTAGACTTGGATCTAAACCTAAAGATTTTTCAGCTGCTCAGAGGCAAAGGCAGGAAATGTATGTGTTGCTAAGCAACAGGGAGAGTTATTGTTCAATTAAATTGAGAGATTCTCAACGTAATGTGAAGGAGGATGGAGGGACGGATCTTCAGGAAGAAAGATCTTTCTGTTCCCATCAAAAACTCCAGTGATGATCAGTTTTTATTTCAGTGTGCTGGTCACACATTTGGCTGGACTTTTATACAGTTAACACATTTAACGTGGGTCAATCATCCGGGCAGTAAAACATGTTTTATTCCTCTGTGGGAACAAAAATTGTACCCAGTATGTGATCACAAGCTTGGTTAGTAGTTAGAAGACTTTACAGACGTGCAAAAAAAGGGAGTGTCAGGGTTTGTCGATGTGGAAAGAGGAGGACCCAACTGCAGGACATCAAAACAAGATTTCTTAACACAATTCAGATTAGTCTGTAAAGCAAAGGGCACAGTATTAAATCAGGATTCAAAGTTCAAATATAACAGAGTTAATCATAACCAGGAAGACCTGGCTGGAGGGGATGGTAATGACCTAACGTGGGAGTCATTACTTCCATGTAATGGATGGAATACTACCTATTTATTGCCCTTAAATAGGTAGCAGGGTCCACAGGTGTGTGGCATCAGAATAGTCATCCTCAGGTGTCTCTATTCAAGGTGATGAGGAATGTCCTGGGCTCCCTCTGGTGGCAGGTGAGGGGGTCATGACAGGAAGTGTGTGTTCAGGGAGAATTTAAAGGACATTAAAGTTCTCCTGATGGAACGGGGCTTCACACATCCAGATGTAAACACCTCTTTATCAGCAGGAAACATCTTCATTTCCTCAGAGATGTGATGATGCAGACAAGCATAGTCCTAAACTTTTATTTACTCGCTTTGGAAAGAAAAAAAAACAGCAATCATGCAGAATTCTTTTCGTTTCTTTTTGAGATTTTGCTGTTTAAATTTAAACCAACTAAACTTTGGAGCTCTCTCTTGCTCTGTTCAGAGCAACCAGACGCACATTTTCCCAATAGGGGATTGATAAATGATATCTGTCATCTCCATTTACATTCTGTCTTTAGAAGATGCAACAATAATATTCAATGTCATGCAGATAACACACAGTTGTATTACACATACTGTACCTGCCAAGGTATTCCTCCTGCTACTGAGCACGGAGAACTTAAAAACTGTATTCATCAGCCATTTTGAAAATCATAAAAGATTGTGCAGTCAGTTTCTAACGACTCAGAGTGACAGGAGAGGTAACCAGTCTATCTTCACCTGCAGCTTGGAATGTACAATACATGTGTAATATGTGTCGACAAAAACGTTGGGCACAGAAAAATGACAAAAAATGCCTAGAATGCCAGTGTGACCACAAAGAAAAACTCAAAGCCTGCATGAGACACATAAAGATCTGGATGACAATTAATTATCTAACTAATTAAACTCAGAAAACACTGAGTTCTAAAAACCTGATAGATGCTTTATCAGACCAGAAAGTCTCCTTGAATGTTGTTTCTGTTTCCACAGTCAGAAACATGCAAATTTTATTTGAATAAAATTAGTCATGAACCACTTTCTTAACACAGCTCCATAAACAGCTCTATCTGTGTAACGAACAGAATCTGAAATACTGTATCTGACAGTGATATTAAAACTAGTGGTGTCAGTCAATTAAAAAAAATAATTGAAATATTTATAGGATTGTGTAATTAATTATTTGAATTAATCACATTTTAACATCATATCTGCTGAAGGTCTCCTGATAAAGAATTTGAATTCTAGGATATTTTAAAAAATGTACTGTATGACTAATGAATATAGTAAGAAGAGAAGATTTTAAATCCAATTTATTATTGGTGAACTGTGCCTCATGAGGCCAGGTGCACCATTTAATAATAATAATAATAAAATTTTTATTTGTAACGCACTTTATATGTATCTCCACTGGATATTTAAAAAAGTAAAACAAGGGTTGGGGTTCGTTCTTATCTTCAACAATAGAAATTGGCCTGCAATCAGCAGCAACCCACTTTGTGATAGTATTTGTTAATTTCTCTGTTGTGGATTTGCTCATTCGCTTACCAAATTCAGCTAGCTTGGTTGTCGGAGCGGGCTCCCGGTAGCCACGCTAGCAACAGAGGAACTTGCCTGAACACGTTTTGCATTTAGATGTTATGTCAGGCTGGAGTTGCTCCGGTGGCAGGAGAACTCCTTGAAAAAAACTACAAATTACCACGTTTTTATTTATTGTCCTGTCTTTATTATTTTTGTATAAAAACATGCCTTTCTGTGGCTCGACTCAGGGTCAAATCCAGGATTTTCTAAAGGGGTGTGTGTGTGTGTGGGGGGGGGGGGGGGGGGGGGGGGGGGGGGGGGGCGTTGAGGAGGCAGCCCCCTCCCCCCATTCCCTCCAGAACATTTAGAAAATTAAGTAGTTTTTCTGCATTTTTGGTGAATATTTTACCTAAAGTTTATAATAATTAAAGTCCACTTTTTTTTGTGGACCAAAAGGGGTGGGGGTGTAGTGGGAGCGTGCACCCCAACACCCCGTCTGGATCCACCCTTGCTGTCTCATCCTCCTGACTCTTGTCCGTGTCTGTTGTCTTTGACCACTGCTGCCTTGTTAATTTGCCAGCGTTGATGTAGAACGACTGAGAAGACTACGGGTCCTTCAATAGGCCAAAATGCAGAAGCATTGGCTCGCCACTGCAATGACGTGATAATTATTTACTTTAATTTTTTTAACGCATTAAAATGACTGCACTAATTAAAACTCCTCCATGCGTGTGTTCCATTTAGCTTTGGTTACAGTAACAATTTAAAACGGTTAAGGCGCTGCCCTGGACGGCTGCTTGCTCCAGTGCTCTCTGTTACTTTAGCGTGTATTTGCCAACTTTCTCTGAGTTTCTGTCCTTTCTTCTGCTATGTTTTGTCTCTTTCTGAAGAGTTCATTTTGAGCGCACTTTGGACGTCATTTTGGACTTTGTATTTTGTGTCTGGTAGCTGTTTTTTTTCAAAAATTGGCCAGCTAGCTCCCAACGGCTAGCTCCCAACGGCTAGCTCCCAACGGCTAGCTCCCAACGGCTAGCTCCCAACGGCTAGCTCCCAACGGCTAGCTCCCAACGGCTAGCTCCCAACGGCTAGTTCCGCTGCTAGCTGGTTATGCAGTCATTCTGCTGTTGACAAGCATGTTGACATGCGCGACCAACTGCTGGCTCTCCTTGGGAGTTGGTTCGGTCCCAATGGAGCTGAGTAGAATGAGTCGACATGGAGGAGGTGCTTCCTGTGTTTTTGTGGTTTCCATGGAAACGTCGCTCACTCAGACCCAGTGAAATACAGTCAGGCCAGTTTGGTGTTCTTCACTGCGGCCAGGCTTTGTGGGTCCATTCCGGACTCCAGGTTTTGGGTTGCCAGGTTAGACAGAGTGCGACCGGACTGGGACGCGAGTGGATGGGGGCGGCGAGGGGGCGTTGAGGTGTTTAGGGTAGGATAACCCTAATCCTAACACCTGGTGTTTGTGATGCAGCACTCAAATTTACCTTCAGGTATTAATGAAGTATACATTCACTTTGCTGGCAGCTTGTCTTGAAAAATCTTTTAAATATTTTCCTTGTGTCCAACACGCAGCATCACAAAGAAGAAAATGCATTACCCTGAAATTAGATTTGTGGATATTGAATTAAGTTTAAAATCATTCTGTAAATGCTTTGGTCCCATCCTGCTGTACCAACCAATCAGAACACTGCAGGATACCAGTAATTCCTAGGAGTTTTGAAAGTCTGGTTGGAGGTGAACCATGTTATGGAATAATCTCCACCTCCCAGTATTGGTCCTCGTGGAATTCTATTTGTTAATGCCACAGTGTCATAGCCCATCAGCCCCTCCTCTTTGGGAACTGTTTTCCTTTTAGAAACAAGCGGAATGGCCAGGTGGGCATGCAGATCAGACCAGGTGGGTTTGCCGCTCCAGATCAAATGAAATCCCTAAAATGTTTTCTGTCACTAACAAAGCTTTCCTGTTTGTCTGGCAGGTGGTAATGGCGAGTAGAACCACCTCCTACCCGCCTGCTCGGAGGAGCAGTCAGACTTAATGAGCCAGGCTCAGATAAAGTTTAAACTGTTTCTGTATGAACACACATTATATCAGAAGAGGAGGTACACCCATCTACCTAACCTTCCTTCTTCTCATCCATCGATCGATCCATCTGTACCTCACATTCAGTTACCCTGCTGCCTTGAAGCTCTTTCTACTGCATGGAGAACACCAGAACAAGGTCTTGGCATCAAATAATAAAGGTGACCTTCTGAGGTCGTGTCGAGTCCGGTCTCAGCATGTGAAGTATGATCAGCATATGGTGAGCTGGATATCAGCACAGTTTTCGTCTGCTGTCTCCACTTCCTTTGCCCTTCATCCCACCAGGCTCATAAACTAACCCAGACGAGATAGCAGTGAAACAAAAATGAACTTTAAAGGCTTTGAATCATAGGACGGGCAAATATAAATATACATGTATATAAATAAGATGTCAACTGGAAATCCCTCCATGGAACTCCATAACCAGATGGCTAGGATGGTATTTGGGAATATATGGACCAGAAACTCCAAGGTCAAAGTGGGCACCCCAAGGGTGATAAACAATGACCGAGCCAAGATCCTGTGGGTCTTCCGGATTCAGACTGACCGAATGGTAATGATGAACCGACCAGACATGGTGGTGGTAGACAAGAAGCAGACATGGCAACACCAAGTGATAGTAACATCAGGAGAAACTGGAGAAGTACCAAGGTCTCAAGGAAGAGCTGGAGAAGGCCTGGAAAGTGAAGGTAACAGTGGAGCCTGTGGTGATCGGGGCACTCGGGGCAGTAACCCCCAAACCAGAGGAGTAGCTTCAACAGATCCCTCGAGAGACATCAGATATCTCAGTCCAGAAAAGTGCAGTCCTATGTACAGCAAGGATACGGTGCACTAACCTCAAACTCCCCGGTTTGAGGTTAGTGCACCATTACCTGAGCTTGTAATGGTGTGTGTGTGGTTGTATGTGTGTGGCCCCGCGACAGACTGGCGACCTCTTTGGGGTGTACCCTGCCCCTTGCCTCGAATCAGCTGGGATGGGCTCCTGCACTCCCGTAACCTTGTGAAGGATTGACGGTTAAGAAGGTGATGACTGATTTGAAATCAATCAGAACTTTTTAAACTTATTGCAGCAGTTTTTTTTTCTTTCTGCATACTTTTTTTTTTTGTTACTATATGAAATCAGTTTGAATTCTTTCTGTGCACACTGTTTTTCACGTGCACACTTTCGTGAAAAGCTCTGCTTTTTCTGCTCAGAAAAAAAAAAAACTACTATTCTCAGATTAGAAGTGTAAATCCCGTCTTCATCCCGTCAGCCTGGTCATCAAGAGCTTTTCACAAACACATCCACATGAGCACGTTCACACTACAAAGCACTATCTAGTTTCAGAGCGTGCACGTTGACTTTTGAACTAGTGCGGAGTTATTTAGAGGAAATGAGTAATCTTTAAAGACACACTTGACATTATTGGATCCCCAGCTGTCAGAGTGATTAAATACCAAAGAGGGGCTGTTACGGGGGGCAGCTTCATGATTGATTGAAGAAGCTCTTCTCCCTGCTCGCCGATTTATTGCAGCTTCTTCAAGAAAACTTATCTAATCCCGTTACAATCTTTTCCTTTGTCAGCTCAGGCTGCTATGATGTAGCTGCAGACTCTTCTGAACAAGTCGCTTCTCTCTAAGCACTGAGACAACACCCAATGTACTGTCCTCAAACATGGCCGATTATCTCTCCCCATCCCTCTTGGGATGCAGTGGTTTCCTTATGATCCTCACCTGTGTCCTTAGTAATCATGTCCCTAGCCCAGGGTTTGATCAGCTGCAGCTGGATCAAACGTCACCGATCTTCTATTCGGACTAAGTTAGACCTGCTTCTCGAGCTCTTAGCCCCAGTGTCTTCATGTTACTGGTCCACTTGATGTGAAGCTTTAGGGTCTTCCCGTCTCTGGTTCCCCTGTTCTTGCCTTCATAGCCCCACTCCTCTCAACACTTGAACAAGAAGATCAGGTATCTTGATTCCCCTCGTCCTTGTCTCTGGTCCTCATGTCTCTAATTTCTCCTGTTGCTATAACAACTTGCCAGTCAGCACTTTCTAAATGCTGTGTGGTCAGTTGGGATCGGGCAGCCAGATGGAAGCCATGACAACCAAAGACACTCGCAATCTAAAAAAAAAACAAAGCATACAAACTAAATAAGATTTTCAGGGGTTTTTTTACCTGGATTTTAATTCATTTTATAAATAGCTTATTCCTAATAGGGTAATGGGGTGTGCCAGAGCCTATCCCAGCTGATTTTAGGCGAGAGGCAGGGTACACCCCGAACAGGTTGCCAGTTTGTTGCAGGGTCACACACACATTCATTCCTAGGGACAATTTCATAGCAGTCAATCACCCTAACTCATGTTTTTGGACAAAACCAGTGAAAACCCACACAAACACCTGGAGAACATGCAAACTTCACACAGAAAGACCAGTGCAGGGCTAACCCAGATTAAATTACTCTGACTAAACCTATTCATATTGAGAATAACCAACCCAAACTCCTCTCCCAGCCCAAACACATTTTCATTTCAGGCACAGTTTCCAATCCGGCCACAGCTCGATCAAACATCACTGATCTGCTTTAATCAGCCCGTCGTCTTTCCCTCGTTTTTTCTTCTACATGCTGATTAGGAACAGCTTTAACTTGTCATCACGGATTGAATCACGTGTTGATTGGAAAGAGCCAGATCACCATCTAAACACGACCGTGTTGTTGCCAGACTCATAACTTTTAAAACTACACTGAGTCAGATTAAACCAATAGATTAAAGTAAAATCATCTTCATCAGAACAGATTATTGTCTCGTATCCTTTCAGTGACGCAATCTCTCAATTACCAGCTGACCGCCCAGGCCTACCAGCACATCCCTGGGTTTTTATTTAGTAACACAGCTGGAGAAATTAAAAACAGCTGTTCTTACAGTCGGTAATATGGCAGCATCCACCCCGTAAGGAAAAGACGGATAAGAAGATGACTGACTGACTGACAGTCCTGCAGACAGCAATCACACAGCAGAATCTTGTCAAGCAAACAGCCAATCACATGGCAGAATGTAGTCATCTAAACAGCCAATCACACAGCAGAATGTTGTCAAGCAAACAGCCAATCACACAGCAGAATGTAGTCATCTAAACAGCCAATCACACAGCAGAATGTTGTCAAGCAAACAGCCAATCACACAGCAGAATGTAGCCATCTAAACAGCCAATCACATGGCAGAATGTAGTCATGTAAACAGCCAATCACACAGCAGAATGTAGTCATCTAAACAGCCAATCACACAGCAGAATTTAGTCATCTAAACAGCCAATCACACAGCAGAATGTTGTCAAGCAAACAGCCAATCACATGGCAGAATGTAGTCATCTAAACAGCCAATCACATGGCAGAATGTTGTCAAGCAAACAGGCAATCACACAGCAGAATGTAGTCATCTAAACAGCCAATCACATGGCAGAATGTAGTCATGTAAACAGCCAATCACACAGCAGAATGTACTCACGTAAACAGCCAATCACACAGCAGAATGTAGTCATCTCAGCAGCCAATCACATGGCAGAATGTAGTCATCTCAGCAGCCAATCACATGGCAGAATGTTGTCATCTAAATAACCAATCACATGGCAGAATGTAGTCATCTCAGCAGCCAATCTCATGGCAGAATGTTGTCATCTAAATAACCAATCACATGGCAGAATGTAGTCATCTCAGCAGCCAATCTCATGGCAGAATGTTGTCATCTAAATAACCAATCACATGGCAGAATGTAGTCATGTAAACAGCCAATCACACAGCCGAATGTAGTCATGTAAACAGCCAATCACACAGCAGAATGTAGTCATGTAAACAGCCAATCACACAGCAGAATGTAGTCATGTAAACAGCCAATCAAACAGCAGAATGTAGTCATTTAAACAGCCAATCACACAGCAGAATGTAGTCATCTAAATAACCAATCACACAGCAGAATGTAGTCATGTAAACAGCCAATCACATGGCAGAATGTAGTCATCTAAATAACCAATCACACAGCAGAATGTAGTCATGTAAACAGCCAATCACACAGCAGAATGTAGTCATGTAAACGGCCAGTTCGACACTTTTAGAATAGAATATACTTTCTTTATCCCTGAAGGTAAATTTGAGTGCTGCAGTGTAAACACCTCGATGCCCCCACACCCTTATCCACCCGCGTCCCAGCGCGGTCGCACTGTGTCTAACCAGGCAACCCAAAAGCTGGAGTCCTGGAAGGGTCTACAAAGCCAGGCCACAGTGGAGAACACCAAACTGGTCCCTCTGTATTTCACTGGGTCCGAGTGAGCACCTCCAGATCCTCAAGCGAGCAACCAGACGTTTCCATGGAAACCACAAAAATGAATTCTTGTATCTCTTACGTGCTTTGCCCAATCTGGAGAAGTTTTTCCAGATCTGGATCTGATGAGGGTGTCTGAGTAGACGTTACCAACGTTAAGGAAACTATGCTCATCATGCTGCAAAAATTTTCTGAAACATGAAAGTGAGCGAGGAGCAGCTGAAACACAATCTCTGCTGTTTGTTTGGCCACAGATCCAGAATGAAAGCCCAATCTTGGCCCTGATCTTGATCGCAGGGGTGCCATAGCCTATCCTAGCTGATTTCCGACAAGAGACAGGACACACCCCGAACAGATTGCCAGTCTGTTGCAGGGCCACACACACACACCCATCCACACACAAACTCATTTCTAGGGACATTTTTGTAGCAGCCAATTAACCAAATATGCATTCTTTTGGACGGCGGGAATAAACTGGAAAACCACACATACACGAGGACAACACGTAAACTCCTCACAGAAAGGCCAGTGTTTCAAGCCTCCAACCACCCCGGACTCAAACCCTGACCTTCTTGCTGTGCCACCGTGCCGCCCGAATAAAAAATATACCATAAAATAAATCCCCCCGAAGATATGGCATATACATAGCAAAGCAGGGATGCCAAGTTTTTGGCTTCACAAAGAGGGAGATTTTGAGTAGGGGCCAGAAGGGAGGGGTTATGACATGACGTCTGCCAATGGACAACACCTGCCATGACAGTTGGCATAAAATAAATCGTTCAAAACATGAGAAAGCAGCTGGTAAATTGTGCGTCTTCCGTGTGTTACCACCTAGCGTTATGTATCAGTATGAAGAGGAATTACCACCAGGAATACACCCCGTACTGCTTGTTCACGCTTTGTTTTGCAGCTCACGGACATAAGCTTTCACATGACCAAAGTTCCCGGATATCTGTCTTCTTCCAAACGTTCACCAAAAATGATAATGGCAACAGACCATGCGGATCGCTACTAGCAGCTTTCAGATGCACAGCAGCAACAGGAGATGCCATGTGCTTAGCCGCATACCTAATCATGTTCCTGGAATGCATTAGAGTGTTCATCATGCAGGAGTTTTATTAGCATTGGCGGGTGAGCGTGAGATAGCTCCTTATTGCGGGTGTCTCTCACCCGGGTAAAAATCCCCCAGACAGGTCAGGCAGCGTTTATCAGTCTGATGGGAAAAACTGTCCCTGTGGCGAGAGGTCTTAGTCCGAATGGACCGTAGCCTTCTGCCTGGGGGGGAGAAGCCCAAAAAGTCTGTGGTCACCATCCAACCTGCCCGTCCCACAGTCCTGAAAGGTGGAAGATATTGGCCAATCGTCTTCTCAACAGAACGCACAGTGCGCTGTAGTCTTTGCTTGTCCCTGGCAGCGGCCCTAGTGTACTACATGGTAATGGAAGAGGTGAGGAAGGATTCAACAGTGGCGGTGTAGAACTGCACCATCATCTGACTCAAACCCCAACCATCTTGCTGTGAGACCACCGTGCTGACCACTGCGCCACCATGTAGCCCACTCTGGGTATTTATTGGATAAAATGGGGTCTTTGTAATCGACAATGATAAATAAATGTTGAAGTTTCAAGAGTCAAGAGTTCTTCTTCTTTCAGCATGTCCCTTCAGGGGGCGCCGCAGCAAGTCAGTTTCTTCCATCTGATCCTATCTGCTGCATCCTCTTCAGTCACACCAACTACCTTCATGTCTTCCTTCACTGTATCCATGAACCTCCTCTTTGGTCTTCCTCTAGTCCTCTTTCCTGGTGGTTCCAAACCCAGCATCCTTCTTCTGATGTACTCTCTCTCTCTCCTCTGCACATGTCCAAACCATCTCAGTCTGACCTCTCTGACTTTAAAACCTCTAACATGTGCTGTTCCTCTGATCCTGTCCATCCTGGTCCCTCCCAGAGAGATCCTCAGCATCTTCATCTCTGATACAAACATCTCTGTTTCCTGTCTTTGAATCAGTGACACTGTCTCTAGACCAATCAGCATGGCCGCTCTCACCACACTGTCTCTAGACCAATCAGCATGGCCGCTCTCACCACACTGTCTCTAGACCAATCAGCATGGCCGCTCTCACCACACTGTCTCTAGACCAATCAGCATGGCCGCTCTCACCACACTGTCTCTAGACCAATCAGCATGGCCGCTCTCATCACGGTTTTAGCTGAAACTTCTCTTTCACACGTCAAATGGAATCTAAAAAACAAACCATCTGTTTCATGATAGTGAAACATGAAGCTTTCACTCAGAATCAAACCTGCAGAAACTTCACGACAATCTTTGCTGTTTTCAACACGTCTGAGGATGTGTAGTTTTCTTCTTCGTGGTTGGCTGGTGAACTGCCAAAGCTGCTGGCTTATTCTTTCTGGATGTTTCTAAATGTTTCTGAAAATCATGCTTAATATACAAGTTCTACAGCCACAAAAATTAAATGTTTTCTCAAGAATCTTCAGCTGATTTTTTTTCTTTGATTCTGATTCTTCAGCTGCAGGAAAGTGACGTTTCCATCACGCAGGGTTTCAGTATTCAGGCCGAGCTGCAGAGCTGAGCCGGCTGTTGCTAAGCAACCCCTCCCTCCCTGTGAGGCTGAAAGCAGAGAAGCAGAAAACACTCACCCCGTTAGTTTGCACCTTTTCTCTCCGTGGGGGGGACGGTGGGGGCTGGTTTGCACCTTTTTCTGTGTGGATGGAAGGGGTCTCTCTGATGGGGGGGGCTGGTATAAAAGGTCACGAAGACAGCGGTGTTTCAGGAACAGAGGGAGGAAAAAATCCTGCTAAACATCTTTTTATTTATTTCCACCCCCATCCTTTAGTATTTTGCCCCCCCTACCCTGTTCCTCCCGGTCTCCTGCAGGTCTGTTTTACGCAGCGTGCACATATCATGCACATAGATCAGTCCAGTATAGAGCTACGCTGTTTGGTGGTGTCACTTATAGCAAACATGTCCACGGGAAGGAGCCCCAGCAGTTCTTCTGCTGCCCTGTGGGGCGAGGCCTGGAGTGGGATTCACAGCCACTTGGTGACCGAGGTCTGACGAGAGTCATAGTACCCCCTTCCTTACAGGGTCCCTACCTGCAGGTGGTTAAAGAGGTGATGGGGTAGACACATGGGGTGTGACCCTGGGTGTGTGACCCCAGGAGTGTGATCCTGGTGTGGAGAAACTGTGATACTGCTCACTTTATTCCATGTTTAAGAAACAGATTTTCTGTTGTTTTCTCTTTTTGGTTCAGATGCTTTCAGAGATGTGCTGTAATTAGGTTGAGATGACGAGCAGGGAACGTGTTCTGAACTGGTCCATGTTTCCATCTAGTAAATGAAGACCCCCTCAGGGAGAGAGGCAGCTGGTGAAAATCTCCATCCCAGACAAGCTTCTCTCCAGGCGTTCCAACATATCACAACGGGAACAGAACTAAATTTAGAGGAAAAGGATTCAGTGTTTTATTGGAGTCGTGTGTGTGTGTGTGTGTGTGTGTGTTTGTACTCTACACACATCCTCAGAACACTTCTCCTCTGTTCCGTATCCATGTCTTGTCTCACTGCGGTACTTCAAACATTTTTCTCTCTGCATGGATTCGGGCTGCAGTATCTCTGTTTAACTTCACTTACAGGCTTTTAGTCCTAAATATTTTATATATTTTCACTCCAGCCAGCTGCCAGGTCGGTGTTACACCTCGTCAACATTTCACTGTTTCTGCATTCCGGCTAAAAGCCTCCCGACTTACCCACGAGCCTCAGGGAGTCCTTCATTTACCCCTTTCTACAGACTTTTTAAAGAGAAATTTTATGTTCAAACAAAGTTAAGATTCTTTACATCACCAGAAAGTGCTCGTGTTAGAGTTCGGCCAATCCATCCTTTCTACTCTTTCTGGACTCTGCTGCTTTTGATGCCATGCAGGTTTTTATCCTCGCAGCTGAAAGAGTAATCACACAGACCTGATGAAGTGAGGAAAGTGATTCCAGCCAAATCAACAGACAGACAGAAAGACAGATGCACCGTAGGACCAAGAGGGGGCTCTAGAAGGACAGACAGATAGACGTGACACCTCCATGACCTGGTTGGTCTCTGTAGTGTGGCTTTTAGATGGTGAGAATGGTGATGGTGATGGGGACCAAAGCTGCTGGTACGACGCCATGTCCACAGGAACACCGCACAGGAAGCTCATGTTGGAGATGATGAGCCCGGTGGTCTGTGGGGCGCCAGACCTGTTACAGGCCCCAGAACCCAATAGAATTCCATTCTTTCCAGAGGGAGGGTCTTACCTGGACACAGACCCCTATGCAGGACCAGGCTGTGGTCCATCAGGCGGACCTCCTACCTTTCCAGTCCTCTTTCCACAAACAGACTGTTTATTTCTACAAGACCGGGCCACCAGAACCAGAGATGCAGGAAGTCTTCCAAACTCCTGGGTGGCAGGTGAGACATGACTAGTGACCTGACTGCTAGGAGAGCCAAGAGGAAACCCTCCTGGGTCTGTGTGTTGCTGAAGCCCCTCCTCAGCTACCGGAATACAGGGGGTGTCAGGGTGGAGGTTCCTAGCTTGCTGCTTCTTGTCGTCAGGACAACAAGAACAAGGACCACAGTAAGACAGGTTCTTAAGACCCATCAGGACACTGAGTGAACCCCCCCAACTAGCAGTTCCTAGTTACTCACATCATGGGTATGCTCTGTCGAAAGGAGCCAAAGCGGGCAAACGATGCAGCCCCCTGATAGCAACGCCCCACCGCCCCCAATGTCCTCAATGAACTGTTTGGCTTGGCATTCCTCATAGGAACTGTTCCCAACCTGGTTGACAACCTGGTTGGTTGGGCTAGGGCAGTCATGGGCAAACTACGGCCCTCGGGCCAAATGCGACCCATTAAACAATTTAATCCGGCGCAAAAAAAAATTAACGAATAAACCATGGTAATGTTTTATATCTCCTGCAATTCTGATGTTTCTTCACTAGATGTCACCAAAGACAGAACAACACTGCTCCCATTAAAATGTGTATGTTTCCGTGATGCCCACGCTGTCATGATAGATTGTCAGGAGATTTCAAACCTACATTTTAAACCCAGCGTGCTAAATCCACGTTTTTGCACTTGATTTTAACGATAGCGCGCTAGATTACACGTGTGTAGCGGCCCCAATGGCGCCATATCTAGCGCACTAATTTACCAAAGCATGCCATACCTCTAATCCTGTTCTGGCCTCTTGGTCAAATGTTAGAACTCAATGTGGCATGCAAACTAAAAAGTTTGCCCACCCCTGGGTTAGGGTAAGCAGCAGACATGAAGTGGCGTTGCGATGTGCTCATTTACATATCACCAAAAGCAGAAAGTCAGAATTAATGACTGGCAAGGTGCACGTTAACAAGATAAGGAGAAATCCTTACCTTGTTAACATCATTAGCTCAGATTTTTAGAGCCCACAGTTTATTTTATGGTGTTTTTTTTTTTCAGGACATCTATTTCTAAACACAAGTCCAACAAAAGAAGGATAGATTTATAAGGCTTTCCATTCCGGCTCTAAGCTGTAAGAAGCCAAGCATCGGACAGATGGGGGGATGATAATAGCTAAAGAGGGAGGAGAAGGCAGAAATAGAAAGAAGGATGATGATGGAAAGAAAGCGTCTGTCAGTGACTGAGATGAAGAGAGACACTGACAGGCAGGGCTCGCTGAGTTGATTAGTTTCCTGCTCACTTATTAGGATGCAGATTAGCTGCTTTGAGAAACATCTGGGAGCTTTTCTAAAACCCACACGTTCTGACATCTCTTTTATCACACCTCCTCTCGTTCCTTCTTTGGCTTTAACAGATCGTTTCTCCTTTTCCTCCTGCTCCTCATTTTTAAACCTTTCAGACGTTGTTTTTCTGCATTAATTCAGTCTGTTTTCCATGTTCCTCCAGCAGAATTGCCTTCTGTGATTCGCCGTCTCCAAACATCTTGTTTTCTTTCCTCCTCTTAGCTCTGTTCTTCCACTGAGTCACACGCCTGGGACACGGCATCGCTCTTTGTCCAGAAACAGATGTGACTTGAGGCCGTGTTTTTTTATTGTTAGAGTGACTGAACGGTTTATTAAAATAGCATCCTGCTCTTGTTTGTTCTGACAGCTTTAGTGTAAGAACCCCGGCTGCGAATGGGATGTCACGCAGTGAGTGGGTTCTGTGTTGCAGGATTTCTGATCATCGCATTAGGAAGCAGAGATTATTTCACTGGCAGGAAAAGAAATGCAGCCACTGTTTATCCTGCAAGAAACCTGCAAGAACCCAAACAGACTGTGTTCTGCTGACGTTAAGACTGGGTTACAGACGTACAGACTACTTTACAGACATACAGATATACAGAGTGCGTGTTACAGACATACAGACTGTGTTACAGACATACAGACTGTGTTACAGACATACAGACTGTGTTACAGACATACAGACTGTGTTACAGACATACAGACTGTGTTACAGACATACAGACTGTGTTACAGACGTACAGACTGTGTTACAGACGTACAGACTGTGTTACAGACGTACAGACTGTGTTACAGACGTACAGACTGTGTTACAGACGTACAGACTGTGTTACAGACATACAGACTGTGTTACTGACGTACAGACTGTGTTACAGACATACAGACTGTGTTACAGACATACAGACTGTGTTACAGACATACAGACTGTGTTACAGACGTACAGACTGTGTTACAGACATACAGACTGTGTTACAGACATACAGACTGTGTTACAGACATACAGACTGTGTTACAGACAAACAGACTGTGTTACAGACATACAGACTGTGTTACAGACATACAGACTGTGTTACAGACATACAGACTGTGTTACAGACGTACAGACTGTGTTACAGACAAACAGACTGTGTTACAGACATACAGACTGTGTTACAGACATACAGACTGTGTTACAGACATACAGACTGTGTTACAGACATACAGACTGTGTTACAGACATACAGACTGTGTTACAGACGTACAGACTGTGTTACAGACAAACAGACTGTGTTACAGACATACAGACTGTGTTACAGACATACAGACTGTGTTACAGACATACAGACTGTGTTACAGACATACAGACTGTGTTACAGACGTACAGACTGTGTTACAGACGTACAGACTGTGTTACAGACATACAGACTGTGTTACAGACATACAGACTGTGTTACAGACATACAGACTGTGTTACAGACAAACAGACTGTGTTACAGACATACAGACTGTGTTACAGACATACAGACTGTGTTACAGACATACAGACTGTGTTACAGACATACAGACTGTGTTACAGACGTACAGACTGTGTTACAGACGTACAGACTGTGTTACAGACATACAGACTGTGTTACAGACATACAGACTGTGTTACAGACATACAGACTGTGTTACAGACGTACAGACTGTGTTACAGACGTACAGACTGTGTTACAGACATACAGACTGTGTTACAGACATACAGACTGTGTTACAGACATACAGACTGTGTTACAGACGTACAGACTGTGTTACAGACATACAGACTGTGTTACAGACGTACAGACTGTGTTACAGACATACAGACTGTGTTACAGACATACAGACTGTGTTACAGACATACAGACTGTGTTACAGACATACAGACTGTGTTACAGACGTACAGACTGTGTTACAGACGTACAGACTGTGTTACAGACGTACAGACTGTGTTACAGACATACAGACTGTGTTACAGACATACAGACTGTGTTACAGACATACAGACTGTGTTACAGACATACAGACTGTGTTACAGACATACAGACTGTGTTACAGACATACAGACTGTGTTACAGACATACTGACTGTGTTACAGACATACAGACTGTGTTACAGACATACAGACTGTGTTACAGACATACAGACTGTGTTACAGACATACAGACTGTGTTACAGACGTACAGACTGTGTTACAGACATACAGACTGTGTTACAGACATACAGACTGTGTTACAGACATACAGACTGTGTTACAGACATACAGACTGTGTTACAGACATACAGACTGTGTTACAGACATACAGACTGTGTTACAGACGTACAGACTGTGTTACAGACATACAGACTGTGTTACAGACATACAGACTGTGTTACAGACATACAGACTGTGTTACAGACATACAGACTGTGTTACAGACATACAGACTGTGTTACAGACATACAGACTGTGTTACAGACATACAGACTGTGTTACAGACATACAGACTGTGTTACAGACATACAGACTGTGTTACAGACATACAGACTGTGTTACAGACATACAGACTGTGTTACAGATGTACAGACTGTGTGTTACAGATGTACAGACTGTGTTACAGACATACAGACTGTGTTACAGACGTACAGACTGTGTTACAGACGTACAGACCATGTTCTCCATCTTTTCTACAGTGGATTCCTGCTGACTGAATGAGGTATTACACAAACTTATTTACACATGTACTTTGATTTAAAATTTACAAAATAAAACAGTAACCCTTTAAAAACAGTAACGTTGGATTAATGAGCTTAAATAATTAAATAAAAAGATTGATATAAATCAGTCACTTTGGAAGCACATGTACCCTTCTCCGTTCCCGTCGTCAACTTCTCCTTTTGACATTTCCCTGCAGAGGGCGCCACAGCAACTCAATTTCTTCCTTCTAATCCCGTGTCCTGCATCGTCTTCGGTTCATGTCCTCCTTCACTGTATTCTTGAACCTCTTGTTTGGTCTTCCTCTAGACCTCCTGCCTGACGGTTCCTCTCTCTCCTCTGTACATGTCCAAACCATCTCAGTCTGGCCTCTCTGACTTTAAAACCTCTAACATGTGCTGTTCCTCTGATCCTGTCCATCCTGGTCACTCCCAGAGAGATCCTCAGCATCTTCATCTCTGCTACCTTCATCTTCCCTTGTTCCATACTTTGTTGAATTTGTGAGACTGGAGTTTTTTTTTTGAAAACGTAACCTGCTTCATAATTAATAGAATAAACACCAACAGGTTTATTGAATCGGCTGTCGGGTGATGCAGTGCAGGTGTAGTTTGCATGTTCTCCCAATGTATTTGTGCGTTTTCTCTGGTTTCCTCTGAAAACATGCATGTTATGTTGATTGGCTGCAACAAAATTGCCCCTAGGAATGTATGTTTGTGTGGATGGTTGTATGTGCGTGTGACTCGCAACAAACTGGCGACCTGTTTGGGATGTATCCTGGCTCTCGCCTTGTATCAGCTGGGATAGGCTCCAGTATCCCCGCGATAGCATTAGGAATACGCGGTTTAGAAGACGAAAAGAAAGGTTTGTTAAATCTGTTCAGTCAGTGGGACAAAACTCTGACAGTATCTTCCTATTATTTACAGATAAATAGAACTTAATGCCAACCAGAAGCTGGGTATCTGGTTGTCTTCATGCGCCTCTGTAAGTGTGTGTGTGGATGTTTGTCCTCTAACCTCTTCCTCTTCTTCTTCTTTCGGCATCTCCCTCCAGGGGGCGCCACAGTAAGTCAGTTTCTTCCATCTAACCCTATCTCCTGCATCCTCTTCAGTCACACCAACTATCTTCATGTCTTCCTTCTCTGTATCCATGAACCTCCTCTTTGGTCTTCCTCTACTGTAGTCCTCTTTCCTGGTGGTTCCAAACCCAGCATCCTTCTTCTGATGTACTCTCTCTCTCTCCTCTGCACATGTCCAAACCATCTCAGTCTGACCTCTCTGACTTTAAAACCTCTAACATGTGCTGCTAGATCCTGTCCATCCTGGTCACTCCCAGAGAGATCCTCAGCATCTTCATCTCTGATACAAACATCTCTGTTTCCTGTCTTTTCCTCAGTGCCGCTGTCTCTAGACCAATCAGCATGGCCGCTCTGACTACGGTTTTGTACACTTTCCCTTTCATTTTAGCTGAAAACCTTTAAATTAGATAAAAACAGCTCAAATTTAACAGTTCTTTATTTCCAGGATGTGAATGTTCGTCTTACTACATCAGTCCAACATACCAGAAGCTCGATCTGTTTCATTCGAAAATCTAAGTTTTCATTTTTTTCTAAAACACATGTATAATTTAACCATTTCAGAAATCTTAACAATTTACGTCTGTCTTTTTACGTTCAGATTTAGACTTAAGTAGGCCTGATAAACGAGACCCCTGCAGTTATTTGTGTTGTGTGCATTTTTACACCTTCTGAGTAAAGTGTGTGCTGGAGCGTACACCATACGTCACAGCAGGAGGATTTCATAGCAGAAACAATCTATGATGATATGACCCACATACCTAGTTTGGCTGTAACCGGTCAGTGTGAGAAACAGAAGTCTTTGTCTCGTTTTACTGGACGCCGTTTTTTTGTGCGGTACTTCAACTCAGAGTATTCAGGTAGGAATTTGGCACTACGGCAAAAGTACTTTTTTCAGGCATTTTTCAATTCAATTATTTTTTAACAGCCAAATATAACAAACAATCGTTTCAAAAGGATTCACTTTGTCAATAAAAAAACAGAACAAAAAGATAAAAGACCAAAAAATATGTAAACAAAAAAGCTAAAAAACAATTTCAGTCCTTTTCCTGCCCTTTGAACCCTCCTTCTTGGTGAGGAAAAAATTGATACAAATGAAACAGAACCAGAGACAGAAGACCAGAAACTTTTGAGCCTCATTTGACTTGATTTTCGGATGAGAACACAAGAAAATCAGTGCTGCTAAGCCCGTTACATTCTGTTTTGAAATCGTCCGGCTAGCTCTCTACAGCTAGCTCTCTACAGCTAGCTCCCCACGGCTAGCTCCCCACGGCTAGCTCCCAATGGCTAGCTCCTAACAGTTTAGCTCCCTTCGCTAGGTCATTCTACATTCTGCCATGTGATTGGCTGTTTAGATGACAACATTCTGCTGTGTGATTGGCTGTTTACATGACTACATTCTGCCATGTGATTGGCTGTGTAGATGTTTACATTCTGCTGTGTGATTGGCTGTTTAGATGTTTACATTCTGCCATGTGATTGGCTGTTTAGATGACTACATTCTGCTGTGTGATTGGCTGTTTAGATGTTTACATTCTGCTGTGTGATTGGCTGTTTAGATGTTTAGATTCTGCTGTGTGATTGGCTGTCATAAAACTAAGTGATTAATTGAATCTTTACAAGAAAGGTTCTTTTCACTAAAAAAAAAAAAAAGTCTTATCGTGGTCATACCGGCCAGTCAATGCCTGATCCCATCAGACCTCAGAAGATAAGCAGGCTGGGTCTGGGCAGCACTTGGATGGGAGACCGCTGGAACCCCTCGACTCCAGTGGGACGGTCGGACCCCTCGTACTCCAGTGAGACGGTCAAACCTTTGGTACTCCAGTGGGAAGGCCTTTGAGATTAAATTGGCAGACATTTCACCCATGTTGCCTAGTCTGAATGGTGTGTGTCTGTGTGCGTGCGTGCGTGCGTGCGTGTGTGTGTGGTTGGTTGGTGATGGTCAAAAGGGCCAATGGTGCAAAATGGCAGCCTCACTTCTGCCAGTCTGCTCCAGGGCAGCTGTGGTTACAACAGTACCATTACCTGGTATGGAGTGGGTGAAAGGTGTATATGTATGTATTTCAGGACGTTTTTGAGCATCCTGAAAAAGAGCTAAAAAAGTACAATGTAGTATTATTAATAATATTTAGGTCTGTGTGGCGTGATCAATCAAGTTCAGACCCGGCCAGTTGCTCTGAATTCACTTACTGAGATTAAAGGCGTGTGCTTTTACAACATGTTTGCTGTTTTTCTTTAAAACCTCTTGTTTTTTCTGCGGAATGATGCAAAGAGGTTAAAATGTGAAGAAAAATGGAGCTCATTTACATACTACGCTGCTAAAATTAGTCACAGCTCGCTTTGGGGACAAATCAAGTTTAAAGTTGGAAAAATGTGTCAACGTCTCACTTCGATCAAACACAAGATTGTGTTTTTCCTCCTGCGGTGCTGCAGGAGGAAAAACACATTTCTATCATTTTTATAGATGAGAATAAAAAATAAAATGGAAAAAATAAAACATGTTTAAAGGGACTGTTTATAAAAACCAAATTAAATCAATTTAAATCTACAGAAATTACAAAAAGAAAGAGGACTCAAATAGAATTTCCTTCAGACAGAATTCCACAGATCTTTATCTTTACTGGACTGTGATCAACTTTATAGGAAAAGACAAAGGGTCGGGGGAAGGGACAGGTTCTTACCCAAGTGAAGGAGTTTAAGCATCTCGAGGTCGTGTTCACAGTGGGGGAAGGAAGGAACGGGAGAATAACAGACAGATTGGTGCAGAGTCTGCAATAATTAGGTTGCTGCATTCGATTGATCGTGGTGAAGAAAGAGTTAACCAAAAGTAAAGTTCTGGATTTACAAGTCGATCTAAGTTCCTACCCTCACCATAGTAACCAGGATCTACGGTCCTACCCTCACCATGGTAACCAGGATCTACGTTCCTACCCTCACCATGGTAACCAGGATCTACGGTCCTACCCTCACCATGGTAACCAGGATCTACGGTCCTACCCTCACCATGGTAACCAGGATCTACGGTCCTACCCTCACCCGGGTAACAAGGATTTAAGTACCTACCCTCACCAGAGTAACCAGGGTTTAAGTTCCTACCCTCACTATGGTAACCAGGATTTAAGTTCCTATCCTCTCCATGGTAACCAGGATCAACATTCCTATCCTTACCATGGTGTTCAGGACCTACGTTCTTACCCTTACCATGGTAGCCAGGATCTACGTTCTTACCCTCACCATGGTAACCCGGATCTATGTTCTTACCCTCACCATGGTAACCAGGATCTACGTTCTTACCCTCACCATGGTAGCCAGGATCTACGTTCTTACCCTCACCATGGTAACCAGGATCTACAATCCTACCCTCACCATTGGAAATTGGGTTTGTGTTCCTACTCTCCCCATGGTAACCAGGATCTACATTCCTACCTTCATCATGGTAACCAGGATCTACGTTCCTACCCTCACCATGGTAACCAGGATCTACATTCCTACCCTCATCATGGTAACCAGGATCTACATTCCTACCTTCACCGTGGTAATCAGGATCTACATTCCTACCCTCATCATGGTAACCAGGATCTACATTCCTACCCTCACCATGGTAAGCAGGATCTACATTCCTACCCTCACCATGGTAACCAGGATCTACATTCCTACCCTCATCATGGTAACCAGGATCTACATTCCTACCCTCATCATGGTAACCAGGATCTACGTTCCTACCCTCATCATGGTAACCAGGATCTACGTTCCTACCCTCATCATGGTAACCAGGATCTACATTCCTACCCTCATCATGGTAACCAGGATCTACATTCCTACCCTCATCATGGTAACCAGGATCTACGTTCCTACCCTCATCATGGTAACCAGGATCTACGTTCCTACCCTCACCATGGTAACCAGGAAAAGCTAGATGGGTGAGAGCGGGGTTCAGGCATCTGGCTGGTGATATGCCCCGTCCCACCGGGAGGAGACTCAGAGGCAGAACCAGGATCTGCTGGAGAGACTGTGTCTCACCGGGAACATCTCGGGAAACCTCACCCCATTTGAAGATGACAAGGCAATACAATCAATAAATAATTAGAAGGTAGAGAGACGTTGTTACAGTAACAAGAAAAAGAAGCAGCAAATCAAATCTGAGTAGCAGCTGCACATGAAGAGGTCGACCTTTCACGGTCTGTCGTCAAATATTTCTAACGACTGGTCTGTTGGTAACTCCATTACCCTGGCAACCAGGTGAGAAGTGTCAGAGTTGCAGTGAGCCTGAACCAGGAACAGATTTGAGCACATGTTTGTACTATTCCTTTTATTTTAATAAAAGGAAGATGGAGAGAACACGACTACAACTATTGCTCCACACATGTGGAACACAGTCCAGTAAAGATATTAAAGATCTATGGAATCCTTCCGTTCTGTCCTGTCTGAAGGAAATTCTATTTGAGTCGTTATTTTAGTCACAGTCACCGTCTTAACCATATATCCCTTTTGGGGTTACACAGGAGGTCGTAGCCCATCCCAGCTGATTCAAAGCGAGGTGCAGGGCACACCCCGAACAGGTCGCCAGTCGGTTACGGGGCCACACACATACAATCATACACACTCATTCCTAGGGGCAATTTGGCACCAGCCAATCAACCTAGCAAGTTGTTTTCGGCGGTGGGAGGAAACCGGGGTACCTGGAGAAAACCTACACAGACACGGGGAGAACATGAAAACTCCACACCGAAAGGTTAGTGTTCCAAGCCTCGTCCACACGTGACTTAAACCCATGACCTTCTTGCTGTGAGGCCACTGTGCTACCCACTGCTCCACCGTGCTGCCCGTCAGCATTTTAATAAAAGGATTTATTATTTCTTTTATCCACCTGTTTTTTTTGTAAGTATTCCTTTTATTTTTATATTTACTGTTTCTTTTTTTCCTTTTTATTTATTAATTTTTTTTATAATTACTGTGTTGCTGTGACACAGATTTTCAACATTTGGGATGTGTGTGTGTGAGACTTCTACCATGAACGTCCCAGACTTTAGCTCCCAGTCTGAGCTCATCTCAGACATGATGAAGAGTAAAGTGGGTCAACACGCATGTCGTGTTCGCCTGGTGGGAAGTCACATCAGCTCATCTCACCAAAGTTTATGATGAATGCTCCAAACAAGTCTGGCTTTCATTTCTCATCCATCAGTTCCTCCTCTCAGTGAGTTAACCTGTCTGTCCATCATCGTTTCCTTTTGGGCCAAGTCGCTTCGCTCGGCTCGCTCAGCTCATCTTTCTTGTATAATGAAGAATTTCATGTCTTAATCACATAATGAAGACATGGCACTTTGCATCCTCGCTGCTTGAACATGAGATTCTACAGCAATTTGTACCCGGGCAGTCTTAGGCAACTGTGTGAGACCCTTACCGAACAGAGCTGGTTAGCCCCGCTTTCATGCTGAATACACAGTCTAATAATAATGTTTACTATATTGATTCCTCACCAGGAACATTTGTTTGCTGCATTACACCGCAGCAGGCTTTCACAATGGAGAATCGAACCTGTAAACTTCTGGTTTTCTTCTGGTCCAAGGCCGAACCCACTACCACTGAGCCATCGTCTCCCTGTCATTCAGAATATACTCCTGCTGAATCAATACATTGAAATTAGCATTTGTGATGAGCTCATTGTAAAAGCAGCATTTGTTCCACGTTTTTTTTTTTTAGGTAAACTATTCTTGTATTTTTTTGTGTGTGACATCATCTGTCCCAGTGGGTGTGGGGGTACATTTCCAGCCAGAATGATAATGTACATGTGTGGGTGGGTTTTTTGCTAAATCTGTGTTTTGTGTATTTTCTGGTTAAAATCATATTTCATCTAATTTTTTCCTCTATTTTTCTGTCACACTGTTAGCGTGTGACACCACGGCATTGTGCAGTGAACAGAAGGTTATTTCTGAGCAGCCTTTGCTGGAGCAGCTTTGTTAGATTAGCAAGATGCGCAGGTAGACAGATGTTGGCAGAGATTAGAGGCGACATGGCGGACAGCAGAGCAGCGCCACATTAGCTTCAGTTAACCTCGCTGGTAGATGGAGAGAAGGACACGCTGCTCATCAGGACAGGATGCTCTGACAGCCTGGGGTCGGGGGTATTTATAGTCTGGGTGCACGCTGTCACATTTCATTGTTTCATCGCTCCGTTTCACAGCTGAACTCGGCATGCAGACAGAAAAATGATAATTATTCGTGATCTCGCAACAGAGTTCAGCCTTTAGTCCAGTAGTTAGGAAGCTACAGCATGATGTAAACAATCAGAACCTCTCTGGAACCTGGAAATATGTGACAACGCAGTATAAAAATACTGACATGGTTCATGAGCTAAACCCTACTCTGTGATTTCTAAAGCCATTCTCAGCACATGGTCAAACTTGGATGAAAAATTTTTAAAGACACATCCTATTGGTGTGATCGTCCTCTCCCGTGGAAAATTTTCTCATTCTGAATCTGGCCCTCTGCCCTAATTCTGCACAACTAGTCCCAATTGCCTCTCCTTGATGTCTCCACCTGTGTCTCCCCCTGGTTATTTAACCTCTGGTGTCCATCACTCCAGTGTCTGATCATCTGCTATTCCGCTCCCCTGCTGCAGTCATGATGGTGGCCCCGCCACGTCGTCTTCCAGACTGCACGTGTCTACCGTCTTTCCATTACCCCTGGTTAGCTGCCTAATCATCTGGGTCTTCCATACAGTATCTACCTTAACCACCTCATGACACATACTGTATCTGCATGCACTGCATTTCCCAGTCAGTTGCTGACCTGTCTCAAAGAAGAGCTGGAATGAAAACCCTCTCACCAACTGAGAAGGGATCAAATTCTGGAAAATAATACTAATCAAATATGTTTGATTAAGGCAGCATGGTGGCGCAGTAGGTAGCACAGTGGCCTCACAGCAAAACAGGTTGTTGGTTCAAGTCCCAGGTGGGGACGGGGTTTGGAACACTAGCTTTTCTGTGTGGAGTCTGCATGTTCTCCCCGTGTCTGTGTGGGTTTTCTCTGGATACTCCGGTTTGCTCCCACCCTCCAAAAGCATTCATGTTAGGATGATTGGCCGGTGCTAAATTCCCCGTAGGAATGAGTGTGTGGATGGTTGTATGTGTGTGGCCCTGCGACAGACAGGCGACCTGTTCGGGGTGTACTCTGCCCTCGCCTTAAATCAGCCAGGATGGGCTCCGGCACCCCCTCTCCTTAAGGCACCCCCTCTCCCTCCCCATAAGGGATAAACGGTTAAGGTGACTGACTGACTGACAGTTTGATTAAAGGAAGGTAAATTCTTCTTGATCCAGCTGATAAAAATGAAACTTTAGCTTTTTTTATCTTTCATAAAAGACAAAGAAGTACAAACTAAGATGGAGTATTTAGTGGCTAGTTTACTTGTTCTTTGATTGGAGGGTTCGGCTCTTTCAGTCTCACATTGTGGTTCCATCTCTGGGAAAATGGGTTATTTAATAATCTATGTAATAAACTCAGCATCTCGTCTGCAGGTGCTGTGTGCTCACGTCCAGATGAGAGTTTCTTCAGTTGATTCCCTGAACGTTCATCATGAATCCTCCAGGATCCTGGAAGCAGACAAAGTTTAGTCCAAAACCAGCAGAGAATTTATTCAATACTTTGTGATTTTAGAATATGTTTAAATTTATAACTCTATTTATAACTCTCTACTGATGTTTAGAAATATATACAAGTGTGTGTGTGTGTGTGTGTGTGTGTGTGTTAAGAGTGTATTTGCGCAGTATGTTTATATGTGTGTTTGTGTGAGTGTGTGTGTGCGTGTTCAGTGTATGTGTGTGTGTTTGTGTGCAGTATGTGTATGTTGTGTGTATGTAGTGTCTCTGTGAGTTTGCAGTTTGTTTGTGTGTATGTGTTTGTGTATGTTGTGTGTGTGCAGAATGTGTGTGTTTGTAGTGTGTGTGTATGTGCAGTGTGTATGTATGTAGTGTGTGTTTGTGTGTGTGTATGCAGTATGTGCATACGTATTGTGTGTGTGCAGTATGTGCGTGCAGTGTGTATCTCTAGCTCTGACAGCACCATTCCTCCTCCTTTTTTAACTCCTACTGAGATCAGGCAGCTTCCTAATGTTCCTCCGTTGCCACGGTAACCTCTGCGGGTTTATGCTTTCTTCTGATAGGCTTATTCATCATGCGCGCCATTGGCAGGGGAGGGCACAAGTATTGATTAATATTGATAACGCACAGGAATTAATCTAATTAGCTTTTGCCCCCTCCCCTTCTTCTTAGGGTGGTGAGTGATGTTATTGGGTCTAAACTACGCTGAAAAAAATGCTCATCTAGATGCGCATTTAGGAGCAACCTGATCCTATAGGACTCTACAGGACCCTATAGGATCAGGTTGGCATGGATAGAAAAAATGAAAGTAGAACTAAATCAAATAAAGAATATAAAATTAATTTATAAGTTGAACTCTGTTCCTACCCTCACCATGGTAACCAGGATCTACGTTCTTACCCTCACCATGGTAACCAGGATCTACGTTCTTACCCTCACCATGGTAACCAGGATCTACGTTCTTACCCTCACCGTGGTAACCAGGATCTACGTTCCTACCCTCACCGTGGTAACCAGGATCTACGTTCCTACCCTCACCATGGTAACCAGGATCTACGTTCCTACCCTCACCATGGTAACCAGGATCTACGTTCTTACCCTCACCGTGGTAACCAGGATCTACGTTTTTATCCTCACCATGGTAACCAGGATCTACGTTCCTATCCTCACCATGGTAACCGTGATCTACGTTCTTACCCTCACCATGGTAACCAGGATCTACGTTCCTACCCTCATCATGGTAACCAGGATCTACGTTCCTATCCTCACCATGGTAACCAGGATCTATGTTCTTACCCTCACCATGGTAACCAGGATCTACGTTCCTACCCTCACCATGGTAACCAGGATCTACGTTCCTATCCTCACCATGGTAACCAGGATCTACGTTCCTACCCTCACCATGGTAACCAGGATCTACATCCCTACCCTCACCGTGGTAAACCACAGCATAAAATCAACACCTTTTTATGACAGCTGTACCGATGTCGCCACACGTTGGACTGAAAGCATACGGTGACCCCAGGACTTCATTTTCAGTCTTATTCAGTCAAATAAAACTGTACATTAAAGTTCTTAGAATAGCCTGGAAAGGATTCACTCGTGCTGATAGTCCATTGTGGCCTCCTACCGAGCAAGCCAATTACATCATTACCGGCCACCTGAAGTCTTTGTAAAGTGTTTATACATATTTGAGGTGTTTACAATGAAGTACAATCAGTTTTAAAAAGAACCTGCTTCACATCATCTGAGCATGTGCCAAATTTTTGACAGTGTATTTGCTTGAGCATAAAATATTCTACATTATTTACAAATATTATCATCTCTCAAATCAGTGATGAAGTTCCCAAGATACCGTAATTTCACGACTATAAGGCTCATATAAAAGTCTTAGATTTTCTTCAAAATGAGCGGTGTACCTTTTCGTGCGGTGCGCCTTGTCTGTGAGAAAAGGCAGACCTAAAAGAAAACGCCGTGCCCGCGAGGCGGACCTGAAAGAAAAGGCATGAGAACGTTAAAGAGTGAAGTGTGAGCGGCGTGGGAGTGATGGATGACCGAAGGGTGGAAGGCAGCGCCGGGCGAGTTACGCTACAGTTTGCCAATGGATTGTAGATGCTTGGACTAACGTGTCTGCTGGTACTGTTATCCGAGCTTTCTCAAAAGCTGGTATCCTTTCTGAGGAGCCGCACAGTACAGACAGTGACTTTGACAGCGAGGAGTGAAGTGGACCTGCTCTGTTGGATTTTGCGCAGCTGTTCGATTCCAAAACAGAGGATGACGGATTTGAATAAAGACTATTACCGGTAATGTGTTTGTTTATACTACTTAAATAAAACACAACCAAACTCAGTTTTGCTCCTGATCTATTTTTTAATATGCACATTTGCATGTTTGCGTGTGTGTTATTGTAAGGCGGTGTGTGACTGGGACTGCGCCTTTTCGTACGGTGCGCCTAATGGTCGTGAAATTATGGTACTTAATTTTGTCAGTGACACTCTCATGTCTCACAGCTGGACAGGGAACACCTCAGGATCCTCCAGGGTGAGCTGGAGAGTGCAGCCGGGGTGAGAGAAGCCTGGCTTCCCGTCCTAGGCTCAGTGAACCGGCCCCAGATAAGCGCAAGACGACAAGATAGAACGGATATTAAATCACATGAAAATAAAAGACTTTCTTTCTGTGTTTACAGCGGGTGTTTGAATCTTCTTGCAGCGAACAGGGGCATGAACAGACAAAATAAATCTGGATATACTTATTACACAGTTTGAAATACTTGTGGGGATGCTTAAGAAGCCATCTCCACCTCTGGATAGGCTGCAGCTACGTTGAATCTGAAGAACCAACGTCAGACTTCTAGATTCTCTGTGCTGATAATCAGTCAGGTGCTCATATTAATGCATGAATCCACATTTTGTTTACGTTATTGTAGTATTTACACATGTAAACATGTCGTGGTATTTACCATGAATCTAATGTGTGATTGAAGTGAACAGAAGGTGATGGGGAGATGGATAGGAGGGGTGTTTACTGCAACAAACTGGAGATGTGACTGGTTCTCATTGTCAGAAATGACTCAAGAAAAACACCATTCATTTTTGTTTAAACAGAATTTGATTAAACACAAACATTTTTTTTCCAAGATGATGCAGAAGCATTTTTATAGCTGTCCTGGTCTGTTAGTAAGCGGGGGAACGGGGTGGTTGGACACATTCAGGTCCTCTCCTGGCTGTGATTTGACCACATACAGCCTGTAATACTGAGGGACCGGGTGAATGGATAGCATAGAGAGAGATGTGGGTGGATAAGAGTGGAGTGGGGAGAAAATGAGAGAACGGCTCTGAAAGCAAAGAACATTAGAGTTAAAACAAGGGTGGAACGAGTGATGAGAAACTGAAGATGACGAGTGAAGAAAGAACAGAAGGGGGACCTGAGAGAAGGAAATGAAGCCAACTCTCCTCAGAGAGAAAATGACTATTGATCAAGCTCTGCTGTTTCCATTTTCATTCCATCTTTTCTTGTGTTATAACTTCCCATCCTTCTCTCCTGGAGACAAACGTACTCATTAACTTCTAGTTTAGTTTATTGCCTGAACCTGCTGGTATCAAACATTATCCAATGTATAATATGTATTCAATAGGATTCATTAAACATCAGACTGCTATGGCAGAGATTTGAGCTGAGTACTGTGGGGAAAAGTGGGTTTTAGGCTCGATTTCTAAGCTAGATTGGATCATCTACTGGAGCAGGGGAGAGTAATTAAGGAACAGGCTTAGACAGGAGGTATCATGGGTGCCAGGAACATATCATAATGAACATTTACAGAAAAAAAAGAAAGAAAAAGATCCCAATAATTTACAATCTACAGAACCCAGACCCAGAGGTCCATAGAGTTCTAGATGGTTCATGTTTAGTCCTGACTCTAGACACCAGCAGGAGGCCGGTCCCAGAGGTCCACAGAGTTCTAGATGGTTCATGTGTTTAGTCCTGACTCTAGACACCAGCAGGAGGCCAGTCCAAGAGGTCCTCAGAGTTCTAGATGGTTCATGTTTAGTCCTGACTCTAGACACCAGCAGGAGGCCAGTCCAAGAGGTCCTCAGAGTTCTAGATGGTTCATGTTTAGTCCTGACTCTAGACACCAGCAGGAGGCCGGTCCCAGAGGTCCTCAGAGTTCTAGATGGTTCATGTTTAGTCCTGACTCTAGACACCAGCAGGAGGCCGGTCCCAGAGGTCCTCAGAGTTCTAGATGGTTCATGTTTAGTCCTGACTCTAGACACCAGCAGGAGGCCGGTCCCAGAGGTCCTCAGAGTTCTCATTGGTTCATGTTTAGTCCTGACTCTAGACACCAGCAGGAGGCCGGTCCCAGAGGTCCTCAGAGTTCTAGATGGTTCATGTTTAGCCCTGATTTTAGACACCAGCAGGAGGCCAGTCCCAGAGGTCCTCAGAGTTCTAGATGGTTCATGTTTAGCCCTGATTTTAGACACCAGCAGGAGGCCGGTCCCAGAGGTCCTCAGAGTTCTAGATGGTTCATGTTTAGCCCTGATTTTAGACACCAGCAGGAGGCCGGTCCCAGAGGTCCTCAGAGTTCTAGATGGTTCATGAGACACAAACATTTCACACTTAAACTCATTCAGAGCAGCTTTAAAGTCAGGAAGCCAGTGCAAAGACCTAAGCACAGGACCAATCTCGTCATAGTTTCTGAATAAACTGCAGCTGTTTTAAGGCCTTTTTGTTCAGACCAGAAAGTAGACCGTTACAACAATCTAACCTACTGGGAACAAATGCATGGATAAGAACCTCTAAGTCTGTTTTGGACCAAACCTCTGATTTTGGCTGTTTCGAAGTTGGTAAAAGGCTGCTGATGTGACTTTTAAAGTTCTAAGTCTGAGTCCAACATGACACCAAGATTTCTAACTTGGTTTGTCGGTTCTAAACAGACACTGTTTTTGTTTTGTTTAGCAGGAGAATATTGTTTTATATCCACAAAGTCAAGGGTTTTTTTTTGTTTTTTTTTTTGCACAGCGGCCACTTAAGTCTGCTGCTCAGTGAATTCCAACATGATTTCTCACGTCCTTCCTATCCGTGAGTAAACCTCCAGACCTCGATATCCATCAGGGAGGATGCTCAGCAGGGCACAAGGGCGCTATTTGGTCAAATCTGCTCCCTAATTTGACTTTGCCCAAAACAAACTTGTTTCTTTATTTTATCACAAAAGCAACAACAGATGTAAGGTTTTTTTCCCCTGTTTTTCTGCATCAGACAGAGCCTAGGAAATGATGTCTATTTTTTACTCTGTGTTGTGGTTATAATTATAATCTTCTGTTCAGCTCATTGAAACATTTTCTGAGACAATCATTTCGATGCATCTCCTGAGTGGTAGAGCTGGGGCCAGCTACTGAGGCCAGCTACCCCAGACTTCAGGGATTGGTGGACATTGTTTGTCTGCACCCCAGAGGGGATTAAACTTGCCCACATGCTGACATTCTTACTCTCATTCCTTTAGACTTCTTCACTTTTAACATGTTTGACCATCAGATTTTCTTGTGGTTTTAAGAAGGAAAGAACTGGGCGTCAGGGTTCCAGTTCACATCCTTTCTCAGAACTTTTGGATTGTATTTTGTGGGGTAGGCAGGCAGTGAGAACACGCAACTCACTCTACAAACCACAAAGGGATTTAATGCAATTTACATCCTTTAAAATGATATTTCACACCGTGGCATTTGAAATCACGCACACATGCAATGTCGAATTACAATCCCGACTCAACCGTTCAGTGACAAGCACACAAAGACATCTGACAACACGTGCACACGTGTTGTGAGCAGCTGCGAAATACCGTAAACCTTCAGAGAGACAGAGAGAGGATGAGTTTATCGTGGCTTTTCACACCTAATAAACACTGCCGTTCTAGTGACGTGTTTTCACACACACAAATGCTGGATAATTAGTTTCTGCAAGCGTTTTAAATCCCACGCCTGGAGCTGGCATCTTGTTGTTGTGGAAGGGTATGTGGGCTCCTGTGATCCTTAGAGCTATGTGATCCTTGGAGGGGCTCTGTACCCCTACAAAAGTCACTCATAGCAGTGGGTAGGGTGAGACCATCCTGTAACTGGAGGGTTCATTCCCCCACCCATAGTTCATGCCGAGGTGTACTTGAGCAAAACACAGAACCCCCAATTGCTCCTGATGGTGGTTTGCACCTTGCATGGCAGCTTCCACCATCAGGTATGAATGTGTGTGTGAATGGGTGAATGTGAGCTAAGAAGGAAAGCGCTTTGAGTCCCTATGGAGGTAGAAAAGAGCTGTACAAGTAGAGTCCATTCCACCAAACAAGTGCTAGGTAAGGGGAGAGAGAAAGCACGGCTCAAAAGATCTCCTAAATGGGACAAAACTTGGGGACACTGGGTCCCTAACTACTTCCTGCGGTTGATTTAGTTTTCACATGATGGTGAATCAGCTGCTGTTTAATTTAATCTTCTAAATGCTTTCACAATAAGAGCTTGTTGGGATGTGGGAGCCTAACTCACAGACTTGGTTAGCTCAAAGCTTTTGTGAGCTTGTTGTTTCTCATTTTCTTTGTTGGTTTCGAAGCGCGTCAATATGTCACAGCGGCGTGCATTCACACAGCGTCTAAATTAGTTTAGTTCACACCAGAACTGTGAGGCACTGGTTAATAAACGGATCTGAAGAGCTTATGTTCCACAAGTCTGTGCAGCAACAAATATTTCTAAACCGAGTCAACTAACAGCTGGAACATTAGCTGTCAGATCCTCTGCAGTACGCAGTGCATCCAGATTCATTCTGATCCCTATTGCCACCATGAGGCTTCCTGTCTCTCCATCCATCCTTTTCTCTCTCTGTTTACCACATAGATGCTGATCTATGCCGGCTGAACTTGGCAGAGCCAGGCAGCGTGGGCGAGATATTGAAGTGGAGCAAAAGAGAAGAAGAGGAGGAAAAGGCCATGTGATGGAAAAGATACAGAGAGACTCCATCCTTCTTTCACAGCTGAACTTGCTGACCACGATATTCCTCAGAGCCAGGTCACACTGCAGGGGGAACGACATAATCAATAGATAGATGGGAGGGAAACTTAGGGGATCGGGCTGCTAATCTGCAATAATCTGAAGTCGTTAGAATATTAAAATTTTTGTGCTGGATAATCTGTGAAAGAGTAGGACAGGAGAATGGAACATAGGGGACAGTAAACAGTGTGACACAACGTGCACATACTCGCGTGCTGCCAATGTCAACCATCTGCTTGTTAGAGGTAACAAATCCTTCCGAGCCCAAAAGACCAAACCGGGGAAGGGACCAAAACAAATGAGCCAGACCAAGCATACCCCGGTGTCTGGACCCTCAGACCAAAGCAGAGAGGCTGCCGACTTGCCCAGAGACCTGTGGGGCATTGCCTGCCGGCCCCCTCCTCCCAGATACTGACCATCCTGGTCAAAACACACCCAGGTACTTACCTTAAAGCAGCTTGGTGACCACACGCCAGGCCTTCCTCCCCATTACTCTAGCCCTGATTCTTCCCCTTGTCCCTTCTCCAAGGCCCCACCCACCTCTCCACACACAACACCATTCCTGCCCCAGTGTCTATGTCTCCCTGCTGAAAACCGCTCGCTCCAAGGCTCCCTCCACCGCCACAGAACACCAGGTGTCCTTCATGCACTGCGTGGTTTCTAAAGTGAAATTTAAAATTGTCCACCCCACAAGACTCTGGATGAAAAGATGTGTCTAAGTTGTTAAAAACCAGGAAATGCCGACGGGGCTAACCCCACTAGCATGCCCCCACCGTGTGCCAGTGTGCAGAGACGATAAACATGTAGTGTCATCAGTGACAGTATTGTAATGTATGTGACTTTGACACTCTATTTAATGAGTCTTTAGACCCTGGAGCTCATCTGGCGGATTCTTTCTATTGTTACTTAAGAATTTTGAAGTCTGTGACGTGAAATCACGTTGTTAAGCCTAAATCAAGTTTCTGCTGTGGCCCCTCCCAAAGCGCTGCGTGCACTCAGAAAAAGTCAGTGTGTGTCTCTGTGTTAGAGAGAGAAAAGGAAGCGACCGAGAAAGAGGAATTTGTCCAACGGGTTGGACACCCTGATTTAGATCAAGAGAAGGAAGAATAACAGAAGATCGGAAACACACAGACTATATTTCTGGTTTGAATGTCTTCAATATGTTTGCTTTATGTTCAGTATTTGCAGATATTGGAAGCTGGGGAAAGTATGGTACATTGGGGTTCTGTCCTCTAATTCTATCTACTATTCTCTGCCAGACTGCCTTGGCCCTTTCCCCCTTACTCCGTACTCTAACCAGGGTCTGTACCCCCTGCCCCTACCCTAACCAAGGTCTGTGCCCCGCTCCCCTACCCTTACCAGGGTCTGTATCCCTTTTCCCGCTTACCCCCTACCCTAACCAAGGTCTGTACTCCCTTCCCCTACCCTTACCAGGGTCTATATCCCTCTTTCCACTTACCCCCTACCCTAACCAGGGTCTGTATCCCTCTTTCCGCTTTCCCCCTACCCTAACCAAGGTCTGTATCCCCCTCCCCTACCCTAACCAGGGTCTATATCCTCTGCCCCCCTCTCTAACCTCTGGCTTTCTATTTCATTCATTGTTCTCTATTGTTTGTTTATTTAGAATTACACTGCTAGTTGGTACAGTACAACTCACATGTTGTCCACTTCTCTCCCTCCTCTCTGGGAGAGAGCCCCATTCAGGGTTCTGCGTTCCTGTCCTGGGCATGGCCACACCGAGGAGACCTCCGCGCTTCATCATCCCCGCTCCATCAGGATGAAACCCATCTACTCATCCCCGTCCAGGGCATCGCTGGGCTGAGGAGTCCCCCGTGTTTCCATCAGGATGAAGAACATTTATTGACTTCTTTAGATATTTAGCTGTGGAGTAGAATAAGCTAATATTTAAACAATAACACTTGACACATTGTTTGCTCGTCCCGGGGGAGGGATCTCTCTTTCACGTGGATCCCCATGAGGTTTCTTATTTTTTCCCCACTGATGTTTTTTTTAGGAGTTTTTCCTCACCGAGAAGGAGAGTCTAAGTGCATTAATGTGCTAGTCTTGTTTAGTTAGCATTTGTTAGTTATTTTTCTTGTTGTGTATTTGTGTTAATACATTCCTCTTTTTCTTGTGAAGCACATTGAGACGGACATTCTGTGATTTTGGGCTATAAATAAAATTGAATTGAATTGCAGCAGCTGGAGGTTAAAAAAGAGAACAGACAGTAAGGCTGGGAGGGATCATCCTCGTCTGGTCCTTCTAAGACACGTTTTAGGAGAACTGAATATTTCAATTCAGTCAGTGAATGGTGGTGCATGGCCAAATTGAGTTTGTGAAAGTATAAATGAATAAACCGAAGAAAGAGTGCAAGTGAATGAAATTAAATAAATTGATCTGAACAGACTTTGAGGAATTTTCTTCTTGAGAGAACCACGACTAACCAAAACTCTCAGGAGATTCACCAACCTCAACGCCTGGGTAAGGAAAACAATCAGCGTTAGAGGAAGTAATGAGGATTATAATCTTAGTTCTTGAAAAGTAAAAATTTGGTTTTTCAGGATGAAGTAGAAATAATAAAACGACACGTAGGACGGAGAGAAGCGAGCGGTGGGGGCGGATGTCCTGCATGTCATCATTGAACGAACAGAAATTATTACGTTTGTTCATCGCCCACATTTCTCCACTCCGCCGGCTCTAATATCAGCTCTCCCTTTCAGCTCTTACTGCCCCCACACTCATCTTTGTTTCCACTCTGTGAGCATTGGGAACAACGAAGCCCCTTTTCCCTCCTGGGAGGTAGCAAGGTCTTCCTGAAGCAGCTGATTAGACTTGCAGATGCTGTCGGCCTGCACATCTCACACAGTCTCATTTATTCTCTCTTTTTTCTATTCGTCTGTAAAACATGTTTTTGTTTCCCTCCTCATGCAAAATAAAAGATATTGCCCGTTATGCCAACTAGACATTTCTTCTATTGACTCGAAGTGAGAGAGAATGGATTTTAAAAATCCAACCTTTTTTCTCTTCGTTTCTTTCAGCATTTCTTTTTCTCATCTTTCTTGTTTTCTCCCTCAAAACAAACACATAGTTAGCATTAGCATAAAACTTCCCAAGGCTGGTCGATGGTGTCGACCTTGGTAGAGCAAATATGTTCAGCAAAACTTGACACACATCCCAATTTGTCTTGTCAGAACACCGGCCACTGGCATAAAGCATCTGACCCCTCAGTTGCTTTTTTGGAGGCCAGTGTTTCCTGATTTACTGTAATCATTTTTCCTTCTCTGCAGCTCCTCCTCCAAACTATGTGTGACTGAAAACAGGGTTATATCATTTCTGTTTGAGTCGAGATCCAATCAATCCTTTTTCACTCCTCTTCATCTTTTCAGTGAGTCTAACTTTACCTCCACTCAGGAACATTTTCTCATCTTTACTCCACTTGTCAGCCACCCACTTCCACCTTTCACCCCACCAGTTTCCCTGGCTTTCAATCAGTGTGTTTCATCTGGTCTCTGAAGACTTGTGAGCACTTTCCTCCTCCAAAAAGCCAGACTGGGGTCTCTTTTGCTCTGCATTAATAGTTTGCTCATGCCACGTAAACGTAATATTTATGAAAACACTGTAAATCTCCTCACGCACCAGAAGCTTCTTAAATCACAAAGCGACAAGTCTTACTCCTAAGCAAACTTGAAATACCCTCTGCCGCGTCCACGCCTCTAGAACTCCAGATATGGATCATGCAAATGACTTGATGCAAATGCAATAACTCCTTAACGAGCTGATGGATCCTGAAAATACTCGTAAAGAATGACGAGGTGTTGCTGATTATCTGCTACGTAGTATGAGTGGTCACTCTGTGATTGACACATCAATCTATTGGTAAATAAAATAAAAAAATATTCTGAACTTCTGGTGGTGACAACAAAGAAAGTAGCCGCGCGATGAGAATCCATTTCTCTTGGAAACAGTCCAGTGTGATGTTTTAATGATATCCTTATCTTCATGTGCAGGATGTGAAATAGTGTGTAGCAGCAGGTGCGTGACATGACATGGTTTTAAACTGAGTTTAAACATAGGGATTAACAGTGTGAATAATAAACAATCTTGTGTACAGTCCTACACTGACAGGCATTTAGACTTTAACCGTCAATCCTTTTGACTTTAAGTGGAGTTCCACTTCAAGAGTTCGATTCCAACCGGTCATCAAATATATGTGTGCTTCCTCGTTTTTCCCCTGCTGCTTCAAATGCTTCATTTCACTGTCCTAAGTTCACTTCAGAATCTGTCTGGGTCTCCTCTTTGGGTCCCCAAGTCTCCTCTTTTCCCCACTTCTTACCATTTGGCAGCTTCTGACTTTGCTCAGAGTTAAAGTCCACACACTCCCACATCTTCACAGCTCCCTCAGTTTGCGTAGGAGTTGGCTTATGCTCAGATTTGCACGCATACACACTTTATAAACAAGGTCCAAGCAGTTGACAAAACTCTACCAGGTTTAACCAAATTTTACTCGTAGTGCTTTATTGCTTCGTCGTTGAGCTCTCAGATAGATTTTCACAAAACACAGTTGGATTGTAAAGTTATGTCCTGTTATATACCAAGCTATCAGGAGCTATCGTAATGATCGTGTGGCAGCTCCATCTTTATCTGTACCAGTCACATCAGTATCGTCCTCAGAAGCACAGCTCACACACAAAGTAGAGTGTAACAATTAGTCACCCAAATACGCCCTGTGGGTACAACACAATAATGGGGATCAAAACCTTACTTTATTGATCCCTCATGGCGGAAATTCCTGTGCTGCAAAGCACTGCAGCAGGCAGCCATGACAGCACCAGTGGTGGAAGTAATTCAATGTTCAGTATTCCCTCTGCGGACATTTCGGCATGAGCTTGTGGTGGGAATCAAACCTGTGACTCTCTGGTACAAAGATGGCCACTGTCCCAGTGAGCTATGGTGTCCTTTTAATGAATGTGAGTCTGAGTTTTTGTTTAATTCTGCTTCTTGTCAGCTGAAACATGGAAGGCTGAGGATCAGCCGACAAAGGACTCTGACAGAAATGGTTCAAAACAAAAAGGTTTTCTTTTTTATTTTTGTTCATCCAAACACTGGAAAGAAATAATATTTACTCTCTAAACAGAGTTGGCTTCTTCTTCAAACCATCTGCTTTGACAGCATGTGCCTACAAAGTGTGAGAGTGTGCACGTTAGTCGTTATGGTTACATACACCAAGAAGCTCTGATTGGCCTTTTCAAGGGAAATACGGTGTGTGCATGTTAACGGAAGCAATGGGCATGAGATCGATTTGAATGCCAATCGGGAATAAACGTGTTTCTCTAATTTGACGCCATATTTAAAACACAGACGCAGATTAGCTCATTTAGAAAAATCTTGGCACATAAAGTTCTCTCCACTTATCCAGGTCACGGGGGCAACAGCAACTGGCTCAACACTGAGCTCCTCCCAGATGGCAGAACTCCTTACCCGATCTTTGCTTTTCGGCTCAGCTCTTTCTTCACCACGACAGATCGATGCAGCATCCTGCTTATTGCTGACGCCGCACTGATCTGCCTGTCAATCTCCCGCTCCATCCTTCCCCACTGTGAACAAGACCCTAGATTCTAAAACTCCTTTACTTGGGGCAGGACCTTGTCATTGACCTGCAGGGGGCATTCCACCCTTTTCCGGGCGAGGATCATGGTCTCGGATTTTGAGGCACTAATAATTTTCAAGGTTAAATCTCTTTTCTTTCTCAGAGTTTCACTGGTTAGGACTGTTTAGAGACCTGTTTACGTCTCTGATTTGCTTTCACTCTGTTCTTTTTTTTTTTTTTTTTTTTTAACAGACAGAAAGTCATCTTCAGACTTTCTCTGTTTTGTTTTTGTTCTGGTTCATTTTTAACTGAGTTTCTCCAAAATATCCAACTTTTACATTTTCAATTCAAAGATTTGTTGCTGATATGTTTTAGTTGTTTTGTGTATCATTATCTAACGAGGATAGTAGAAAAAGTTTTAAAAAAGTCTTCTGGACAGTTTAATTCTTCAACGAGACATTTCGACTTCCATCCGGAAATCATTTTCAATCTGAATGAAATGGACTGGAACCTGGATCCATTTATACTAACCTGAGTAAAAGGTAAAAAAAAATAGTAAGAAGGGCTCGACCAATGAGCCTGTGTTACCTATGACGGCCGTGAATTGCTCCTATTGTAACCACAGAACAGTAAACGAGCCCTATTATAAAAATGCTAAAAGCCTAGTGAATAGAGAAACCTGCTAACGAGAGGCGTGAAACTGAGTCACGAGGTGTCATCTTTAGTCCATGGCTTCAAAAGGCTGCTGTAAATACCGGGCAAAACGTATCTAACGCCTCCACTCCGATTCAATGAGGGATTTTCTTTCATCACAAAGATGGCTTCTTTCACCCCTCTTTCAAACCATCCTTTCTCTCTGCTTATGCTTTCTCTCTGCTCTCTGGGCATGGCCACACCGAGGACACCTCCTCGCTTCTTCATCCCCGCTCCATCAGGACGAAATCCATCTACTCATCCCCGCCGTGGGCATCGCTGGGCTGAGGAGTCTCCCGTGTCTTCATCAGGATGAAGAACATCTGCTCATCCCCGTACTTGACATCTCCAGGCTGAGGAGTCCCCCGTGTTTCCATCAGGATGAAGAACATTTATTGACTTCTTTAGATATTTAGCTGTAGATTAGAATAAGCTAATATTTAAACAATAATCTGTGACACATTGTTTGCTCGTCCCGGGGGAGGGATCTCTCTTTCACGTGGATCCCCATGAGGTTTCTTATTTTTTCCCCACTGATGGGTTTTTTAGGAGTTTTTCCTCACCGAGAAGGAGAGTCTAAGTGCATTAATGTACTAGTCTTGTTTAGTTAGCATTTGTTAGTTATTTTTCTTGTTGTGTATTTGTGTTAATACATTCCTCTTTTTCTTGTGAAGCCCATTGAGACGGACATTCTGTGATTTTGGGCTATACAAATAAAATTGAATTGAATTGAATTGAATTAGAATCTTCACCTCACTGTCCTCAAAAGTGTGTTTGGTGGATTTAAGATGCAGATGTACAGCAGACTGTGGACCACTTGAGGCTTCTCTTCTGTGTTGGTAAAGTCTTTTGTGGAGTGGTTGCTTTGTTTCCCCAATGTAGTGTTCTTTGCAGCTCCCTTCACTGCACCGGATCGAAAAAACTACATTGCTCTGTTTTTCTGTGGGCATCTTGTCTTTAGGATGTACTAGTTTCTGCCGTAATGTGTTGACCGGTTTAAAGAAAACCGGGATGTCATGTTGTCTGAAGATTCTCTGTAACTTCTCGGACAGTCCTGACACGTAGGGAATAGAGACTCCATTTTTTCTCTTCTCAGTTTCTGTTTCCCTCTTCTCACTTTTCTTGGACGCTCTCACCCTATACAGGGCCCATTTGGGGTAGCCACAGACCGAGAGGGCTTTTCGGACATGCTGTGTCTCCTTCTCCTTAGCCTCTGTGCTCGTGGGTACCTCCTCAGCCCTGTGTTGTAAAGTTCTGATGACGCCCAGTTTGTGTTGCAATGGATGATTAGAGTCAAACTGTAGGTATTGGTCTGTGTGAGTGGGTTTCCTGTATACTTCCAGTTGCAAATTCCCGTCCTCTCCTATGATCACAGCGCAGTCTAAAAAGGCCAACCGGTTGTCCTTGGAGTCTTCACGTGTAAACTTGATGTTAGGATCCACAACGTTGATGTGTGAAGTGAAGGCTTCCAGATCTAACGAGGACTAATTTCTTTTCAGACTGAAAACATAAGCAGGAAGTAAGCTGGGCACACATTCATACCCCATGGTGGAAACTGCCATGCAAGCTGCTAAGCATCATTAGGAGCACTTGGGGGTTCAGTGTCTTGAACTGCAGCATGAACAGTTCAAGGGCATGGTATAGAACTGGCACCGGGCACGGTATAGAACTGGTGACCCTCCGGTTACAGACCAGTCACTCTACCCACTGAGCCATCTTTTCCCAAAACACTGATTTCTCTTTCACAAGAATTTTGCAAACTAACCAATATCTAACAAATATAAACTAACCAATATACTGTATATCTAACCAATATCACTAACCAATATAACAGGCGGATCGGTGTGGCATCAGCAATAACCAAGACGCTGCATCGGTCCGTCGTGGTAAAGAGAGAGCTGAGCCGAAAAGCAAAGCTCTCGATTTACAAGTCGATCTACGTTCCAACCCTCACCTAGGGTAACCAGCTGTAGGTGGTGACCGAAAGAATGAGATCGCAAATACAAGCGGCCGAAATGAGCTTCTTCCGCAGGGGGGCTGGGCTCTCACTCAGAGATCAGGTGAGGAGCTCTGCCATCCAGGAGGAGCTCGGTGTCAAGCCGCTCCTCCTCCAGGTCGAGAGGGGCCAGATGGGGTGGTTCGGGCATCTGTCAAAATGCCCCCCCGAGGGCCTCGCGGGCGAGGTGTTTTGGGCAAGTCCCAACGGGAGGAGACCAACGGGCAGACCCTCGACCCGCTGGAGAGACTATGTCTCACTGGGTGAGCTGGAGGATGCAACCGGGATGAGAGAAGCCTGGGCTTCCCGTTTGAGGCTGTTGCCCCCGTGACCCAGCTCCGGAACAAGCGGAAGATGACGGAACGGAACCAATATCTAGAACGTTGGAATCCGGCACTGTGTGAGGCAAAATGGTTGGATCATCAGCAAACAAAGTGATCTATTAAAGTGTTTTGATTTATTCCGTAGGTAGAACTGCAGCCCAGGTACAAGTTAAACAGGGTTGGAGGCAAAAGTCCCTTTGATCTCTGAGTAAACCAGAAGGATTCAGAAATGTTCAACCCCGACAGTGCTTTAGCATTAAAATGCCAGGAACTAACATCCCTAAAATGCTGCTCGACATAAACAGAAGGTTTCCGGTGATTTGCCAGGTGAAGGTTCTTACAAGTTCATAGATTCGCGTGTCAGTTCCTTGTTTTCGTACTGATACAACAGGATCCCGATGAAACCCTGGCTGATTTACTCAGAACCAGAGGACAAAACTTTCCCGGTTCTGTTTCCCAGCTAACAAGCTGATCTGTCAGGGTTTTGAGGATGCGGAAAGGAGGACACAATCGCTGGACTTCAAACAAGATTTATTAACTCAATTCAGGAAAGTCTGTAAATCAAGAAGCACAGGATTAACTCAAGGTTTCAAAAGTCCAACTAATAACAAAGTTCAACAGATGGTCAGGCAACCAGTGTGACCTGGCTGGAAGGGATGGTATGACCCAACAGGGAAGTCTGGGGTGATTCCCCTTAAATAGATGGCAGGGTGCACAGATGTTGGGAATCAATAATCATCACAAGTGTCACCCAATCAGGGAGATTAGGACCTTTCAGGGCTTCTTCTGGCAGCAGGTGAGGAATCCTGACAATCTGCCAACGAACTTTTCAGAAGAGAAATGTTTTAATCTTGAAAAAACAAATGCCAGAGTAAACAGTTTACATTTAAAGTAGTCAATGTGTTGTTACAGCTGTCCACCACCAGATATGTTGCCATGGCAACCATTCATCAGGAACAACACGGTCACAACACGATCAGAAATTAATCCAAATGCGTGAAATAATATCTTTCTGCAGAAGCATCAAGATCAGAGGTCAGGCAGGTCTCCAGGATGTTCAGGGGTCACTAATCCGTCTTCTAACCGCAGTTTCACTGCAACCAGCAGGGGTCACCAGACCTCATGGAGAGGCTGAGGGATGGATGGACAGAAGACATGTATCGATAAAGTCGATAAAGTCCATCTACTGATTTCTTCAGATATAGTCTGCTCATATCTCGGGATCTCTCTTTCATGTGGATCCCCATCAGGTTTCTTCTTCTTTCCTTTGGAGTTTTTCCTCACCGTGAAGGAGGATGTGAGGGCAGGAATGTGCTGAAATGATTTAGCTGACTTTTGTTTAATTAGCTTTTAACTATTTGTGTTTATACTTTTTTTTTTGTTCCTTGTTTGTTTTTGTGCTTGTTTTTTTCAACCAACAAAATGAAGCCGAGAGGAGACCAAGAGGCGGACCCCAGACCCGCTGGAGAGACTACGTCTCACAGCTCGCCGGAGAACGTCTCGGGATCCTTCCGAGTGAGCTGGAGGATGCAGCTCAGGTGAGAGAAGCCTGGGTTTCCCGTCTGAGGAGGTTGCCCCCGCGACCCGGCCCCGGACAACGAAAAGTGAAGCCGGTTTAAATAATGCCATGTAAGATTATACATATAAATTGTAAGCTGTAAGATTTTGGGCAGAGTTTTAGGGTGGCATGGTGGCGATGTTGATAACATAGTGGCCTCAAGGCAACAAGGTCAGGGTTCGAATCGCAGATGGGGGGTGAGGCTTGGAACACTGGACTTTCTGTGTGGAGTTTATATGTTCTCCCCGTGTATGGGTGGGTTTAGTCCGGTTTCCTTGCACTCTCCAAAAACAAGCATGGCCGCGACAAAACTGGCGACCTGATCGGGGTGTATCCAGCCTCTTGCCTTAAACATGCACGGCAGGTTTATTTTCTAAACAGACACCAATCACATCCAATTACATGCTGTTCATGTTCCAGCAGATTTTACTGTGAAAATCTGTAGCGGAAATGACTACGCATCATGTTTCATGAACTTTACAGTCAGACTCTGGGTTAATAAAGTCTGGATCCTGGTCCAGTAGAGTCTGGATCCTGGTCCAGTGGAGTCTGGATCCTGGTCTAGCCTAGACTGGGCACTGGTCTGACTCAGATCTGGTCTACATGAGGAGGAACCTCCTCTGGAATCCTGCAGCGGTTCCTTTTCAGTTTTATTGTGAAAGTCTTTACCGGAAGTGTGTGTGTGGGTGGAACCGCAGCGCGCGCGCAGACACGCTCCTCGCAGCGCGCGGACAGACAGGTGATGCTGATGGACTGACCCCCCCGCAGGAATATTATGGGATGGAAATCAAAGCGCGTGGACATGAGGGCAGGTAGGTGGGGCAATTAGAGAGGAAAGGGGCAATTAAAAGACCGGGGGTGGGAGAGGGGGGCCGGGGCAATTAGACCTCAGAGGGGGCAATCAAAGGACCGGGGGGAGGAGGGGGGTAGGGCTATTAGACCTCAGTGGGGGCAACTGAAAAACAAGGGAGGAGGGCAGGTAGGTGGGGGCAATTAGAGAGGAGGGGGTAATTAATACAGAGGGGTGACGGGTAGGGGGGTGAATTTATACACCAGGGGGAGGGGAGGAAATTAATAAACAAGGGTGGGGGGAGGGGGTAATTAGACAGAGGGGGGGGTCGTGGGGTAATTAATGCGAAGCCCTTTAAACAACAATATTTTCATGATTTTAATCAAAAATCAAATTGATTTAAAACACCAAGAAGGGGGGGGCGGGGGTAAGAGGAAGAAGGGGGGCTGTTTCTCTGGGTGGGGGGGGCTGTCTATCTCTAACTGTCTCTGTGTCTGTCTCCGTCCCCCCTCCCACAGTGTGGATCCTCCTCCTCTTCTTAGACCAGGTCTTCTCTTTGGCTCAAAGGACCAAAGGTGAGTGTTTCCACACGTTTCCATGGCGTCATGCAGATGTTAGAGAGTTCAGAGTTCACTCTCTCTTTGACCCCCTCCCTCACAGACTCGCTGGGCGACCCGGGGGGTCAGATCAGTAACCAGAACGACTGCGGGACCTGGATCAGGAACATCAATGGAGGGGTTTTTATGTCCCCCAATTATCCCAGCAGCTATCCCCCCAACAAGGAGTGTGTTTACATCCTAGAAGGTAGAGTACACCCCCCGATACACAGACATACCCACCCCGCCAAACACACATACTGTATACACCCCGCTGCCCCCTACCACCCTCCAATAGGGGATGGGGGGTCTTTATACCCGAGCAGCTAACCCCCTAATATGTCGCTGTGTTTGAGTGTGTTTACAACCTGGAATTCTTCTGTAAGAATTAGACTGCAGGACAGTGGTGAGGTGTGCTGTAGGTGTGACAGAGGAGTTCAGTGTGGGGGTGGGACTGCACCAAGGTGATGGACAGGCTGACAGACGAGGTCAGACAGGAATCTCCATGGACAATGATGTTTACAGATGACATTATGATCTGTAGTGAGAGGAGGGAAGAGGTGGAGGAAAAGCTGGAGAGGTGGAGGTTTGAAGATTAGTCAGAGTGTGTGTGAATGAGAGGGATCCAAATGGAAAAGTGAGGTTACAGGGAGAAGAGATAAAGAAGGTGGAAGATTTTAAGTATCTAGGATCAACAGTCCAGAGCAATGGAGAGTGTGGAAAAGAGGTGAAGAAGCATGTGCAGGCAGGCTGGAACGGAAATTATCAGGTGTGATGTGTGACAGAAGAGTTTCAGTTAGAATGAAAGGAAAAATGTAGAAAACCGTGGTGAGAGCGGCCATGCTGATTGGTCTAGAGACAGTGTGGTGAGAGCGGCCATGCTGATTGGTCTAGAGACAGCGTGGTGAGAGCGGCCATGCTGATTGGTCTAGAGACGGCGTGGTGAGAGCGGCCATGCTGATTGGTCTAGAGACAGTGTGGTGAGAGCGGACATGCTGATTGGTCTAAAGACAGTGTGGTGAGAGCGGACATGCTGATTGGTCTAGAGACAGTGTGGTGAGAGCGGCCATGCTGATTGGTCTAGAGACAGTGTGGTGAGAGCGGCCATGCTGATTGGTCTAGAGACAGTGTGGTGAGAGCGGCCATGCTGATTGGTCTAGAGACAGTGTGGTGAGAGCGGCCATGCTGATTGGTCTAGAGACAGTGTGGTGAGAGCGGCCATGCTGATTGGTCTAGAGACAGTGTGGTGAGAGCGGCCATGCTGATTGGTCTAGAGACAGTGTGGTGAGAGTGGCCATGCTGATTGGTCTAGAGACAGTGTGGTGAGAGCGGCCATGCTGATTGGTCTAGAGACAGTGTGGTGAGAGTGGCCATGCTGATTGGTCTAGAGACAGTGTGGTGAGAGCGGCCATGCTGATTGGTCTAGAGACGGTGTGGTGAGAGCGGCCATGCTGATTGGTCTAGAGACAGTGAGGTGAGAGCGGCCATGCTGATTGGTCTAGAGACAGCGTGGTGAGAGCGGCCATGCTGATTGGTCTAGAGACAGTGTCACCGAGGAAAAGACAGGAAACAGAGATGTTTGTATCAGAGATGAAGATGCTGAGGATCTCTCTGGGAGTGACCAGGATGGACAGGATCAGAGGAACAGCACATGTTAGAGGTTTTAAAGTCAGAGAGGTCAGACTGAGATGGTTTGGACATGTACAGAGGAGAGAGAGAGAGTACATCAGAAGAAGGATGCAGGGTTTGGAACCACCAGGAAAGAGGACTAGAGGAAGACCAAAGAGGAGGTTCATGGATACAGTGAAGGAAGACATGAAGATAGTTGGTGTGACTGAAGAGGATGCAGGAGATAGGGTTAGATGGAAGAGGCTGACTTGCTGTGGCGCCCCCTGAAGGGAAATGATAAAAAGAGTAGATTCTAATTCTTGTGTTTTATTTATTCTCTTAAAGTGAATAAAAACTTAATTCTAACCGTTAAAAACTGTGTTAACTTTATGTTTGAAAAGAGCTTTAAGAATAGAGTTTGATTTGACACACACTCACACACACACACACACACACACACTATCTCACACACACACACACACACACTCACTCACTCACTCACTCACTCACTCACTCACTCACTCACTCTCACACACACACACACACACACACACTCATACAGACACACACACTCAATCACACACACACACACACACACACACACACACACACACACACACACACACACACACAGACACACTCTCACACACGCACACACAAACACTCATACAGTCACACAGCTTTAGCTGCAACAGCTCTATGGCTCCCCCTGCAGGCATATTCAGGAAACACTATCTAGAGTCCCATTCATACACACATAATCCAACATGCTATCTGGTTCTGATCCACTGTAAAGATTTGTGAGATGGTGTGTAGGTCAGGGACCATAGTCCTGGTGGTCATGTGTGTGGGGTGAGGTGGGTGTTTGTTCTTCTATCATGTAACCAGCGTCCTCTCATCATCTCTGACGTCTCTCCTCTTCTGTGTGAGCTCACAGGAGACCGTTTTCTTTCTACACAGGAAGCCATGTTTTTATTCATCTGTTGGAGGAACATCTTTTAATCCATCCATCCCTTCATCCATCCATCACTCCATCTGTCCATCCATCCATCTTCCACACCGCTTACTGGAGCCTATCCTGGTGAGTTTAAGGTGAGAGGAGGGGTACACTCTGCACATTTCACAAGTCTGTTCCAGTCCGTGTAGCAGACGGAACTGTGGAGAAAAATCAGAACCAATTTGTTTAGTTTTGTCTTCTGTTTATTCCTAACGGGATTGGAGGGGATGCTGGAGCCTCAGGTGAGAGGCAGGGTACAACCCAAACAGGCTGCCAGTCTGTTGTGAGGCCAAACACACACACACACACACACACACACACAGACACACACACCCACACACACACACACACACACTCATTTCTACAGCAGCCAATCAACCTAAAATGTATGTTTTTGGAGGAAACCAGAAACCCACACATACACGTGGAGAACATGCAAACTACACACAGAAAGACCAGTGTTTAAAGCTGTCACTTGAACCCCTGACCTTGCTGTGAGGCCACCGTTAAACTGAAACAATTTGTCACTTAAAATTTTTTTTGCCTGATTTTAAAATGCAGAAATAAATCCCAGAGAGGGTCTCTTCTGAATGCCAGGTATTCCTGCCCTTCCTCCTTATCAGAGGTAGATCCAGGAGGCATGGTGAGGGGTGGACGCCCTCCCTTTTGGTCCAAAAAAAAGAAGAAGAAGAAGAAAGAAAAGGGGACTAGTAAAGCTATCCCCTGGCAGTGCCAGTGAATGGGCACCAAAATGCAGGAAAATGACTCTTATTTTTCAAAATGTTCTGGGAGGGGCAGGACGTGGGGGGAATGCCCCAGACCCCCCTATACTGGCTTTGTCAATGATGTCACCCGCCCCCCCTTTAGAAAATCCTGGCTCCGCCCCTGCTCACATTCACATGTCTGTTTTCCATCATGTTGAATGTTTTTTCTGAGATAAATTGAAGTGGATTTATTCTGGTTCTTGTTTTCCCTCCAAAGCTCTGCCCAGACAGAGGATCCAGCTGGCGTTCGACAAGAACTATTATATCGAGCCATCCTTCGAGTGCCGTTTTGATCATATCGAAATCCGTGACGGGCCTTTTGGATTCTCGCCTCTTATTGATCGATTCTGCGGTGGTAAGAATCCAGGGCTCGTGACCTCTACCGGACGTTTCATGTGGATCAAGTTCAACAGCGATGAAGAGCTGGAGGGCCTCGGCTTCCGGATCAAGTACACCTTCATCGCAGGTAAGACTCCTTCTGGGTAGGACTAACCGATCCTGGTCTGGACTGGATCCCTGCACATCAGAGATATGTTAAAAAATCTAGACCTTCTGACTGAATCTTCCATCTCAGCCTGTCTAGTCCTCTTCCATCGGTTGGTAAACATGGTTTATCAGATCATCTCTTGTTCCTTTCAGACCCTGATTTCCATCTGCATGTGGGCGGATTGCTGAACCCCATTCCAGGTAAGTTCACTGGCAGGTATTTTCTCTGGCTCATCACATACTATCTTTCCCCCTTCACGAGCCTCTTATTGTCGTCTGTTCTAATCTGCTGCGCTCAGTTCCACTGAATTTGAATCCATTTCTTTCTGACATCGTTCATGCCCGTCGTTCCTGCTTCCTCGCCACCTCTCTCTCCTCTCATAACCTCATCTTTTGGTTTTTGCGTTGCTCTTTTTGTTGGCTGTGCAGACTGCCAGTTTGAAGTTGGTGGATGGGATGGGATTATTCGCTCCAGTCAAGTGGAAGAGGAAGATCGAGTGAAACCAGGTGACGCTCTGGACTGTATTTGGACCATCAGGGCGCCCCCTCAGTCAAAGGTCAGTTCCTTTTTTTCTAACAAACAGGAGCAATTTAAAAAAAAAGTAAAGCTCTCGATTTATAAGGCGATCTACGTTCCTACCCTCACCATGGTAACAAGGATCTACGTTCCTACCCTCATCATGGTAACCAGGATCTACGTTCCTACCCTCACCATGATAACCAGGATCTACGTTCCTACCCTCACCATGGTAACCAGGATCTACGTTCCTACCCTCACCATGGTAACCAGGATCTACGTTCCTACCCTCACCATGGTAACCAGGATCTACATTCCTACCCTCACCATGGTAACCAGGATCTACGTTCCTACCCTCACCATGATAACCAGGATCTACGTTCCTACCCTCACCATGGTAACCAAAATCTACGTTCCTACCCTCACCATGGTAACCAGGATCTACGTTCCTACCCTCACCATGGTAACCAGGATCTACGTTCCTACCCTCACCATGATAACCAGGATCTACGTTTCTACCCTCACCATGGTAACCAGGATCTACGTTCCTACCCTCACCATGGTAACCAAAATCTACGTTCCTACCCTCACCATGGTAACCAGGATCTACATTCCTACCCTCACCATGGTAACCAGGATCTACGTTCCTACCCTCACCATGGTAACCAAAATCTACGTTCCTACCCTCACCATGGTAACCAGGATCTACATTCCTACCCTCACCATGGTAACCAGGATCTACGTTCCTACCCTCACCATGGTAACCAAAATCTACATTCCTACCCTCACCATGGTAACCAGGATCTACATTCCTACCCTCACCATGGTAACCAGGATCTACGTTCCTACCCTCACCATGGTAACCAAAATCTACATTCCTACCCTCACCGTGGTAACCAGGATCTACGTTCCTACCCTCACCATGGTAACCAGGATCTACGTTCCTACCCTCACCATGGTAACCAGGATCTACGTTCCTACCCTCACCATGGTAACCAGGATCTACGTTCCTACCCTCACCATGGTAACCAGGATCTACGTTCCTACCCTCACCATGGTAACCAGGATCTACGTTCCTACCCTCACCATGGTAACCAGGATCTATGTTCCTACCCTCACCATGGTAACCAGGATCTACGTTCCTACCCTCACAATGGTAACCAGGATCTACGTTCCTACCCTCACCATGGTAACCAGGATCTACATTCCTACCCTCACCATGGTAACATTGCGTATACAAGTGGCCGAAATGAGCTTCCTCAGCAGGGTGGCCGGGTTCTCACTCAGAGATCGGGAGAGGAGCTCTGCCATCCAGGAGGACCTCGGTGTCGAGCTGCTCTTCCTCCAGGTTGAGAGAAGCGAGACAGGGTGGTTCGGGCATCTCGTCGATACCCCGTGTGCCTCGCTGGTGAGGTGGTTCGGGCACGTCCCATCGGGAGGAGACCCAGAGGCAGACCCCGGAGACCACGTCTTACAGTTGGACAGGGAACACCTCAGGATACTCCTGGGTGAGCTGGAAGATGCAGCTGGGGTGAGAGAAGGCTGGGCTTCCCGTCTGAGGCTGTTGCCCACGGCGATCCGGCCCCAAATAAGCAGAAGACGACGGAACGAAACTTTATTCATCCCTCAATGGGGAAATTCCTGTCCTGAATCACACCACAGCAGGCTGCCAGGACGGCGTCAATGGTGGAAGAAATGGGGGTTCGGTGTCTTCAGTAAGGACACCTACATATGAGCTCAATGGGATTCGATCCCGTGAACCCACCGGTCCGAGGGCAATCGTTCTCTCGCTGAGCTATCGCCTCCCGCCAAATTTGTCCGTTTAATTATGGCCAATCACAACTATTTTCTAACAGCAATCAAATGGATAGGATTAGAAATGAGTATATCAGAGGAACAGCACGTGTTAGAGGTTTTAAAGTCAGAGAGGTCAGACTGAGATGGTTTGGACATGTGCAGAGGAGAGAGAGAGAGTACATCAGAAGAAGGATGCTGGGTTTAGAACCACCAGGAAAGAGGACTAGAGGAAGACCAAAGAGGAGGTTCATGGATACAGTGAAGGAAGACATGAAGATAGTTGGTGTGACCGAAGAGGATGCAGGAGATAGGGTTAGATGGAAGAAACTGACTTGCTGTGGCGACCCCTGGAGGGAAATGGAGGAAGAAGAAGAAGTAAACCTACGGTTTCTCTCTTTTGTTCTGCTTGGAATTCATTCTCATCTGAGTCGTTCTGTTTGAGTCAGAAGAGAAGGTTGAATTATTTCAGTTAAATGCCCGTCCATCTCTTACCCGTCTGGTACAAGGTTCTAACTGTCGTCTCTTTTCTGATCTTATTTTTTTGGATGTTTGATGTACTTCATGTTTTCATAAATAATTAACGTGATGACAGGTGGGCCGATTAGTGACGTAACGAACTCCCACACCTTCATACAGATCTACCTGCGCTTCATGGACTACCAGATGGAACATTCTAACGAGTGCAAGAAGAACTTTGTGGCCGTGTACGACGGCAGCAGCGCCATTGAGAACCTCAAGGCCAAGTTCTGCAGCACTGTGGCCAACGACCTGATGCTGGACAGCGGCGTGGGGGTCGTGCGCATGTGGGCGGATGAAAAAAGCCGCCTCAGTCGCTTCAGGATGCTTTTTACCTCATTTATTGACCGTGAGTTTGGTCCTCTTGTTTTTACTGTTGATTTGCTTGATTTTTATAGACTTCAACATTTTCTGAAAAAAATTAGTCAGACAACACAAGTCAGATGATGAGACCCTGTTGTCTTCATGCGCCATCTATAATTTCCCCCTCAAAACAAAGACATGGAGGCAAATTAATGAGATGATCCATCAGCCTGGATCAGATCCTCCATCCAGGCTGATGGATCATCTCCTCCATCCAGGCTGATGGATCAGATCCTCCATCCAGGCTGATGGATCATCTCCTCCATCCAGGCTGATGGATCATCTCCTCCATCCAGGCTGATGGATCAGATCCTTCTTCCAGGCTGATGGATCAGATCCTCCATCCAGGCTGATGGATCAGAGCCTTCATCCAGGCTGATGGATCATCTCCTCCATCCAGGCTGATGGATCAGATCCTCCATCCAGGCTGATGGATCATCTCCTCCATCCAGGCTGATGGATCATCTCCTCCATCCAGGCTGATGGATCAGATCCTCCATCCAGGCTGATGGATCAGTTCCTCCATCCAGGCTGATGGATCAGATCCTCCATCCAGGCTGATGGATCAGATCCTCCATCCAGGCTGATGGATCAGATCCTCCATCCAGGCTGATGGATCGGTTCCTTCATCCAGGCTGATGGATCAGATCCTCCATCCAGGCTGATGGATCAGATCCTCCATCCAGGCTGATGGATCAGATCCTCCATCATGGCTGATGGATGAGATCCTCCATCCAGGCTGATGGATGAGATCCTCCATCCAGGCTGATGGAGGAAATGATGCTTTAAAACAGTCAGTCACCGTCTATGCCTTACTGGTTGCGGGGGGCGCCGGAGCCCATTCCGGCTGACTGAAGGCGAGGGGCAGGGTACACCCTGAACAGGTCGCCAGCCTGTTGCGGGGCCACACACATACAGTATAACCATCCACACACTCATTCCTAGGGGCAATTTAGCACTGGTTCTATCAACCTAACATGCATGTTTTTTGAGCGTGGGAGGAAACCACAGAAAACCCACATATAAATGGGTAGAACATGCAAACTCTACACAGAAAGGCCAGTGTACCAAGCCTCATCCCTACCCGGGACTCGAACCCTAGGGATCCTAGAGACACAACAACAATTTAATCTCAATGGCTGTCCTGCTGGAGTACCAGGGGTCCGACCGTCCCACAGGAGTACCAGGGGTCCGATTGTCCCACTGGAGTACCAGGGGTCCGACCGTCCCACAGGAGTACCAGGGGTCCGACCGTCCCACAGGAGTACCAGGGGTCCGACCGTCCCACTGGAGTACCAGGGGTCCGACCGTCCCACTGGAATATCAGGGGTCCGATTGTCCCACTGGAGTACCAGGGGTCCGACCGTCCCTCTGGAGTACCAAGGGTCCGATCGTCCCTCTGGAGTACCAAGGGTCCGATCGTCCCTCTGGAGTACCAGGGGTCCGACCGTCCCACTGGAGTATCAGGGGTCCGACCGTCCCTCTGGAGTACCAGGGGTCCGACCGTCCCACTGGAGTATCAGGGGTCCGACTGTCCCTCTGGAGTACCAGGGGTCCGACCGTCCCTCTGGAGTACCAGGGGTTCCGGCGGTCTCCCATCCATGTACTGCCCAGACCCAGCCTGCTTAGCTTCTGAGATCTGACGGGATGAGGATTTACAGACTGGTATGGCCACATAATGCCGCCTGTGTTTCTAATTCTTTCCTGTGTCTTTGCTTACAGCTCCTTGTACAGCCAGTACTTTTTTCTGCCACAGCAACATGTGCATCAACAACTCTCTGGTGTGTAACGGGGTACAGAACTGTGTCTATCCCTGGGATGAAAATCACTGCAAAGGTTCTCATTTTCATCTTTTTTAATCTGCTTCTTCTTAAAATTTTTTTATAAACTTATAAATATTCTGTTTTCCAGAAAAAAGGTCAAAGGGACTTTTTCATCAAATTACCAAGACCCATGGTACCGTTATCGGGGTTTCTTCAGGCATCGTTCTGGTTCTTCTTATTGTTTCCATTCTCGTCCAAATGAAGCAACCAAGAAAAAAGGTAAGTGTTTCAGTTTTATAGAAAGAAAAAACTCTTCATGTGTTTTTCTTCCTTCTTTCAAGAGAGAAATGTGTTGGGTTTTTTTTTTATTTGAGCAAAAACCTCCTTTAAAAACACCTTAAAATCCAGTCAGACTACGTTTTACCACTTCTGATCCACTATTGGTCGGTTCAAGACGTTTAACACTTTTAAGGAGGGAACAGTGAACTGCGGCTGGGTTGGTTTTTGTCGGTGAAAGCACCTCCTTAATTCTACCAACATGCCTGTTGAAGCGTAGAGGGTTTTCTATAGACCGTCTCCCCTCCTAGGAACAGTTAGAGGGTTTTTCTTTAGACCATCTCCCCTCCTAGGAACAGTTAGAGGGTTTTCTTTAGACCGTCTCCCCTCCTAGGAACAGTTAGAGGGTTTTTCTTTAGACCATCTCTCCTCCTAGGAACAGTTAGAGGGTTTTCTTTAGACCGTCTCCCCTCCTAGGAACAGTTAGAGGGTTTTCTTTAGACCATCTACCCTCCTAGGAACAGTTAGAGGGTTTTCTTTAGACCGTCTCCCCTCCTAGGAACAGTTAGAGGGTTTTTCTTTAGACCGTCTCCCCTCCTAGGAACAGTTAGAGGGTTTTCTTTAGATTAATATGTTGAACTGATTTTTTCTCTAAATGTGTTCTTTGAAGGTTGTGGCTCGGCGACCCGGGGTTTTTAACAAGGCTGGATTCCAGGAGGTTTTTGACCCCCCTCACTATGAGCTTTTCTCTCTTCGTGACAAAGAAATCTCCTCAGAACTCGCAGATCTTTCTGAGGAGCTGGACAGCTTTCACAAGCTGCGGCGCTCCTCCACCATGTCCCGTTGTGTCCACGAGCATCACTGCGGTTCACAAGCCTCGATGGCCACTGGCGGCGGTAGCATGAAGCACAGTCGGACCACCCTGAGCTCCATGGAGCTGTCCTACCACAACGACTTCTCCAAGCCCCCTCCCATGAAGACATTTAACTCAACCTCGAGCTACAAGAAGAGCTGCTACGGTTACAAGCAGCACGCACAGACTCACGACTGTGACCAGCAGGTCATTGAGGACCGCGTCACAGAGGAGATTCCCTGCGAGATTTACGGACGCGGAGCAGCTGTAGGAGCCACGGGTGGAGGAGCGATGGGAGCGTCAGGGATAGCAGGAGGTTTGGGTGGAGGGGTGGGAATAACTGGAGGTTTGGCAATGGGTGGTGGGATGGGCATTGTAGGAGGAGTGAGTATGGCTGGGCCCAGTGGAATTGCCGGAGGTATTGGTGGTGGGATGGGAGGAGCCTGCGGAACCCTCGGCCTCCGTGGCAACCCCGCTCGCAACAGTACCACCATGACTGACCCATCCCAGCGCTCCATGTCAATGGATTTCTAGATGGTTAAAGAAAAACAACAGAGAAGAAGAAAGAGCTGACCTCATTTCATTCATGGAAGGTACTGATCAGCCACTTCCGTCTGTACGTCTGATCTTCCCTCGGTCACTGCCTCGTGCTGAGGCAAAACAAAAGCAGCAAAACTGACACGACAACTAAAACGAGACTGGATGATCTATAGATTTAAGAATGCATGAAATCATCTAATCAGGCTTATTGGAGAATCTTCTGGCATGCAGGGATTCTTTCTTCCACCCCGTTTAATCCACACACCGTGCACAAACATATATTTGATCTGTAGTGTGTGTTCCAATATTTATTAGTCTTTTTCTTTGTTGTTAGTAAAGTGTGCTGTTAAAACCAGTATATATCCAGTCTCTTAGTGACCTACACCTGGTTTAAGAACCAGATCTATTGTGTTGGTGTGAATGAGAAAGAAGTTGCTGTTGTAACGATTTATTCTGATGTTTATGATGATAGATGTGTAGTTAGTGACCTCACATAAAGGTTCGGTTTCACTCCGCCTCTCCTCGGAGGAACTAGATTAAACTTTATTAATAACTGAGGAGTGGGCTCAGAGTGAATACCGTTTAAATGTTTGTTAAATGATTAACTCCTATAAGCCATTCTTCCCGCCTCGTGGCCCCCTTTCTCTAAATGAATAATTTTTTTAAAACTCCATGTAAAACAAGCACAACCTGTTTCCTATAATTTAATAAGTCCTTGTATAAATCTGTTCAGTCCAATTAAACTAGAGTTTATTCACTTTATGAATGAGCCCGTTATTTACATTCAGACAGACGACCGCCTTCAGAAAACATCCAGACAAAAATGTGTGGTGCCACTTACTGTTTACAGGGTACTGACTCAACATTTTGATTTATAGGACCCCGGGGTCCATCCCTCCAGGGTCCATCCCTCCAGGGTCACCTCATCTGCTGCTGTTCTGTCACTGTGGTGGTGAAGATGGAGGATCCAGGTGCATGGCCAGTTTTAACCAGCTTACTACAGGTAATCAGGAGTTAAGGAAGAGGGATAGGCAACTGTGAGCCGTCCTGGGCACTCCTGTTGCACCCATGATGGTGTCCCCTCCATGTTGTGTGGACCTGCTAAACTTTCCTACCAAGTGGGCGTATTCCCTCCAGCCAATGAGGAACTGAATAGATTGTCCAATGGATGAACAGATTGGGAAAAAAATTTTTGCACCCAGCGCAACTTCCTGCAAGCCGTCCTCCGCACACCTGTTGCAGCCATGAAGGTGTCCCCTCCATGTCGTCTGGCCCTGCCTGCCTGCCCAGGACAGCTTCCAGATTACACATGCCTATCCTCTTCTTTAACCCCTGATTACCTCCAATAAAGTGGGTATACATCTGGGTTCACATCTCCACCGCAACAGTAAACATGAAGCTTCCTTTGAAAATGCTGAGCGTTGGGTTTTGAATCTGATTGCAGCAACAATTTGTTTTGTATTTGTTTTAATCCCTGATTCCATTTTAACCCTATTTTTAAGGTAAGATGTGGTAGCCTTACCTCATCCCAGAACATTGGGTTGTTTTTTAAAGGAAGGTATTTTTCAACCAAACAAGAGCAGACGATTAGAAAATATAAAAAGTTTTAACAAAATTATTAACCTATAAATATTTAACAGGAAGGAAAAAAACGGACCTGGAAATATTAAGAAGACTTGCCATGGTGCTCAGCTCCACTTGGATAACGGGGGCGGGAACCTCACAAGGTTCTATAATAGAACCTTGTGGTTCTATCGAGGAGCAGAGGAAGTCAAATCTAGCTCATGTCTCTGATGCCAACTTTTAGATCATGTGGTCAAAGGTATGAAAAGAAGCAACAATAAGATCTAAAACAAAGTGAAGCATCTTCTTTTTTTCAGAGTCTAAAAGCTCATCTGATATTTTAAGCAGGGCTTTAAAACCTGATAGAAATATCTCTGATTGATAGAAACAATCTTCTCTAAAGTTTTGGTTAATTTTATTTTACATACTTTATTTTTCCCTCACCGAGGAAATTTGTGTGCTGCACTCCTACACCGCAGCAGGCTGCCACGACAGTGCCAGGAGAAACGGGGGGTTAACTGTCTTCTTCAAAGACACCTAGACGTGAACTCAGTGGGATTCGAACCCGCGAACTTTCGGTCCGCCGTCTAACCCTAACCACTGATGGTTTGGTGAACTTGTTAACACATTCTTTTTGCTCTAGTTTTCTAAATAACTCTTAATAGATCTCAGATTACTACTCAGAGGCAGACTCCGGACCTGCTGGAGAGACTCCAAGCTGGACAGGGAACACCTCAGGATCCTCCTGGGTGAGATGGAGGAGGTAGCCGGGGTGAGAGAAGCCTGGGTTTCCAGTCTGATGCTGTCACCCCATGACCCGGCCCCGGATAAACGAAAGACAAAGGAACCGAACTGTCCATAAAATGTTACTGTATATGTTTTTTTCTTCTTTATTAAGCATTTTTTGTCTGGTGCGTCTTAAAAATGCTGTAGTAAGAACGTCACAGATGAAGTAAAACCAAAACCTGGCATGTTCCACAGTTTATTCAACAACTTTATAGACGTTTAAAGGCTTTTTTATACGTTAAAGTGCACTAACCAAAGCGTTTGACATGCACATGGTTTCAGCACTGATAGACTATAGGTTTCATTAAATCACCGAGCATTTTAATCTGTAAAAATTACACAACATGGCGACTGAAGCTGGACCAACGACTGCAATGATATACACAACCAATGTTGGTCAATAAAAATAAAATCAGAGCCAATCAAAGTCACACATTCAGCTTCTGCTTAAATAATCTGGAAAAAAGAAAAAGAGTCTCTGATGGGAGGGGCAGGGGTCACAGACAGTGCCTTTGATAAGTCTTAAATCAGACCAATAAGCGAGGAACGTGAGAAAGAGATTAAAATAAGATGAAGGATCCATATCTATAGAGCAGGGATCACTGGTGGGCACACTGCACCCCTGGCCCGTGGTGGCCGCTCTCATCGTCTGAGCTATCATTATAGGCCTCTCTGCGTCCGCCTGACGATGAGCCTTGGCTGACGTCATAATCCTGCAGATCCACTTCCTCTGCGTCTCCGGTAATGAGGGGGGGCTCTGGCCGAGACGGCAGCATGTCCTCCAGCTCCTACGGAGAAAAACGACAGCAGGGTGTGAGTCTGCTGAGCATCCACTTCTTCTGATTAACGAGAACAAAAGCTCGTCTGTCTGCTGACGAACAACAGCAGGAGGGTTAGGGAGGAAGGATGGAGCAGGGCTGGGAGGACGGAGGGGTGGAGGGAAGGACGGAGGGAGGGAAAGATGGAGGAACGGAGAGAGGATGGAGCAGGGCTGGGAGGACGGAGGGAAGGAAGGATGGAGCAGGGCTGGGAGGACGCAGGGGTGGAGGGAAGGACGGAGGGAGGGAAAGATGGAGGAACAGAGAGAGGACGGAGCAGGGCTGGGAGGACGGAGGGAAGGAAGGATGGAGCAGGGCTGGGAGGACGGAGGGGTGGAGGGAAGGACGGAGCGAGGGAAAGATGGAGGAACGGAGAGAGGATGGAGCAGGGCTGGGAGGACGGAGGGAAGGACGGAGGGAAGGAAGGATGGAGCAGGGCTGGGAGGACGGAGGGAAGGACGGAGGGAAGGAAGGATGGAGCAGGGCTGGGAGGACGGAGGGGTGGAAGGAAGGACGGAGGGAAGGATGGAGGGAAGGAACACAGGGATGGCTGGAAGGATGGATGAAACAGAGGGATGGATGGAAGGATGGATAGAGGAACAGAGGGATGGATGAACAGAGGGATGGATGGAGGAACAGAGGGATGGATGAACAGATGGATGGATGAACAGAGGGATGGATGAACAGAGGGATGGATGGAGGAACAGAGGGATGGATGAACAGAGGGATGGATGGAGGAACAGAGGGATGGATGAACAGAGGGATAGATGGAGGAACAGAGGGATAGATGGATGAACAGAGGGATGGATGGATGAACAGATGGATGGATGGATGGAACAGAGGGATGGATGGATGGAACAGAGGGACGGATGGATGGAACAGAGGGATGGATGGAGGAACAGAGGGATGGATGGACAGAGGGATGGATGGACAGAGGGATGGATGGAGGAACAGAGGGATGGATGAACAGAGGGATGGATGGATGACCAGAGGGATGGATGGATGAACAGAGGGATGGATGAACAGAGGGATGGATGAACAGATGGATGGATGAACAGAGGGATGGATGAACAGAGGGATAGATGGAGGAACAGAGGGATGGATGGATGAACAGATGGATGGATGGATGAACAGATGGATGGATGGATGGAACAGAGGGATGGATGGATGGAACAGAGGGACGGATGGATGGAACAGAGGGATGGATGGAGGAACAGAGGGATGGATGGACAGAGGGATGGATGGACAGAGGGATGGATGGAGGAACAGAGGGATGGATGAACAGAGGGATGGATGGATGAACAGAGGGATGGATGGATGGAACAGAGGGATGGATGGAACAGAGGGATGGATGGAGGAACAGAGGGATGGATGGAGGAACAGAGGGATGGATGAACAGAGGGATGGATGGATGAACAGAGGGATGGATGAACAGAGGGATAGATGGAGGAACAGAGGGATGGATGAACAGAGGGATGGATGAACAGAGGGATGGATGAACAGAGGGATGGATGGAGGAACAGATGGATGGATGGAGGAACAGAGGGATGGATGAACAGAGGGATGGATGGATGAACAGAGGGATGGATGGATGGAACAGAGGGATGGATGGATGGAACAGAGGGATGGATGGAGGAACAGAGGGATGGATGGAGGAACAGAGGGATGGATGGAACAGAGGGATGGATGGATGGAACAGAGGGATGGATGGATGAACAGAGGGATAGATGGAGGAACAGAGGGATGGATGAACAGAGGGATGGATGAACAGATGGATGGTTGGTTGGATGTACCGTGAGTTTCTCCGGGCTGATCCAGTTGCTTTCTGGAAACTGAACATCAAACTTGACGAACAGATCTCCTTTTTCAAAAGGGTTTCTGTACTGAGGCATGCCCTCCCCTCGGACCACCCTCACTGAACCTGCAGGGACACACACACGTCATGGAGGGTCATACACACACGTCATGGAGGGTCTCTCACACACACACACACACACACACACACACACGCGTCATGGAGGGTCACACACACACATGTCATGGAGGGTCACACACGTCATGGAGGGTCATACACACACGTCATGGAGGGTCACACACACGTCATGGAGGGTCACACACACACACGTCATGGAGGGTCTCACACACACACACACCTGGTTCAATGACTTTGCCAGCAGGATATTTTATGACGATCTGTCTTCCGTCCAGATGCTTCAACATAAACTGGAAGCCGCACAGCGCCTCCACCAGGCCGATCTTGTGGGTCATGTAGAGGTCGTTCCCGTCCCGCCGGAATGTCTGCGGATGAACAGATTATAAAACAAGAGAAACGAAGGATGAAGTTTAAACACTGGTAAGACTGGCAGCAGTAGGCCTGGACCCACCTCGTGATCTTTTTCTTGAAGAATGAGGACTATGTCTCCGGGCTCAACGCCAGGCGCCTGGTCAGCTTCTCCTCCAAACGTTATTTTCTGGCTGTGCTTCATGCCTTTGTCCACATGAACCTCCAGAATCTTCACCTCCTTCACGACCTTCTTACCCTCACACTTTTTACATCGGTCCTTCTCGCTGATAACCTCTCCTGTAGCGGGCGAGACCCGAAACGTTTCAGCACGGCAGCAACGGTAGATGAAACCATATGATTTAAAACAGGGAGGGACGGAGGGCCGTGATGAGGTCTACTAAACAATCCCTTTAGAGTAGGGGTCCTTGAGGGCCGGTGTTCTGAAGGTTTTCATTGTGAAATCAACAACCAATCAAATTAGGGACAATGACTCACTAACCTGGATCAGGGGTGTAGACGTAAGAACACAAGGACAACCTTCAGCACGCCGGCCCTCGAGGACCAGACTTTTGCCCCCTTTGCTTTGGAGTTACCAGTCGATGACATAAATAGGCCCTCCAGTTTAATTATTTATGTTTGTTTTTTTTAACCGATTTTTAATGTTTTACGCTGAAAGTCTGATTATTTTAGTCGCTCTCACCTTCTCCATTGCAGTCGGTGCACAAAGACTGCATCTGCTGGACCATTCCCGGCGCCAGCTGCCGGATCATGACGCGCATGCCGCGCCCTTTACAGGTGCTACATTTTTGCACAGCCCCCGTCTTGCCTCCTTGTCTGTAAACACATATTCACAATGAGCGGCTTCGACGGGCAAAGAAGGTCATTAAGAACGTACCCGTTACAAGTACTGCACAAGACGTTCTTGCTAAGTTGTAGTTTAGTCGTTTTTCCGTTGTAAAGATCCTCCAAGGAGACCCTGCAGAAAGAAATCATTACAAAGTGTTTGATAAGCAGGAAATCTGGGCGGTGACCATCTTACTTGAGAGGATGGACCATATCCTCCCCTCTTCTTCGACCTCCATTTCTGGAACGACTGCTCTGACCCCCCATGAAGCCAAAAAGTCCACCTCCAAAGATGTGGGAGAAGATGTCGTCCATCCCGGGACCGCCCCCGCCTCCTTCTCGTAGGCCCTGTTCTCCATAACGATCATAAAGCTCCTTCTTTTCTGGGTTTGTTAAGACTTCATAAGCAAAGCTGATTTCTTTGAACTGTAATCAGAGGATGTAAATATTACAACCTGATGACATTTAGAAAATACATTTCAAATTGAATTTTTTAGGTAATAAACAAAGACAAAGACAGGAGCCTCAGACCTAAGGTGCTCCGTGTGGAGCAGAGAGTTTTACCCCTGCATTCATCAACCGGATGATGAGCACGATCAAACTGTTCCTCTAAACAAACTCCTGAAACTCCTTCTGCTGATTGGTTGAATCAGATTCTACTTCAATGATCCCACACATGGTAAATTTGTGAGTCACAGCAACAACTTCCTATCTGCTAAGTGAGTCGTTGTAGATAGAGCCTGATCACGTACGGAAAGAAAGACCTCCGGTAACGAGATGTTCTCGAGCGGAGCTGTCTGAGCCTCTTGGAGAAGGAGCTCCGCTGTTCGTCCAGAAGTGGGTAGAGAGGATGGTCAGGATTATCCATGATGGTAGAGAGGATGGTCAGGATTATCCATGATGGTAGAGAGGATGGTCAGGGTTATCCATGATGGTAGAGTGGATGGTCAGGATTATCCATGATGGTAGAGAGGATGGTCAGGGTTGTTGAATCAGAAGTAAACTTAATTCATCCCTCAACGGTGAAATATGTGAGCTGCGTTTCACCGCAGCAGGCTGCCCTGATGGTACCCATGGTGTGAGAAACAGGGGGGTTAGGTGTCTTCTCCAAGTACACATGATCTCAGTGGGATTCCATCCCATGAACTTCCGCACTGAGCTATGGCCTCCTTTTTTAAAACCTGCTTTAAGGAGACAGATCTTTACTGTCTCCAAATTCAGTTAAATTTGATTCCTAAAGCTCAAAAAATCACTAAACAATTTTGATTTAGATTTTCAACCTACAAAATAAATAGTACAAAAACAAACAAAATGTCTGAACATAAAGATAAACTATTGAGAGCCTCCTTCACGGAGAAGAAAATCTCCATAAATACATGTTTCTGTTGTTCCAGGTCAGACCTGTTATGAGACAGTTTAACTGTCCACATTTATTCTTTTTTTTTTTCCAGGTCAGTACTGTCATGAGACAGTTTAACTGTCCACATTTATTCTTTTTTTTTCAGGTCAGTACTGTGGTCAGTACTGTCATGAGACAGTTTAACTGTCCACATTTATTCTTTTTTTTTCAGGTCAGTACTGTGGTCAGTACTGTCATGAGACAGTTAAACTGTCCAGATTTATTTCTTTTTTTTTTTTTTTTGTTCCAGGTCAGACCTGTTATGAGACAGTTTAACTGTCCACATTTATTCTTTTTTTTTCAGGTCAGTACTGTGGTCAGACCTGTTATGAGACAGTTTAACTGTCCACATTTATTCTTTTTTTTCAGGTCAGTACTGTGGTCAGTACTGTCATGAGACAGTTTAACTGTCCACATTTATTCTTTTTTTTTCAGGTCAGTACTGTGGTCAGTACTGTCATGAGACAGTTTAACTGTCCACATTTATTCTTTTTTTTTCAGGTCAGTACTGTGGTCAGTACTGTCATGAGTCAGTTTAACTGTCCAGATTTATTTATTTATTTTTTTTTTTTACCTTATCCCCGGCGTTTGGATTCTTGTCTGGATGATATTCCTTGGCCAGTTTCCGGTAAGCCTGAAACACAGAGTTAAAAACATTCATTTTTCACCGCTTTTTAAAATAAAAACAAATGATTCCATCTTAAACGAGGCCTTTTAATGGACATTATTTAACTCATTTCCACCAAACTAACAGATTAAACTTTTAAACGCTGAAGAAAAGGCTGGCTTTTCTCCTGAAGAAGGAAAATAAAACCGTTTTAAACTGAATTAAGATAAAAATCAGTGTTTTTTTGCTGGTAAAATAAAAAGATTTAACTTAATAACAGTCTGTTAGCATTAGCTTAGCATCGCCTTTCCTACATTTTAAATAGCAGGTTTAAAGAGCTGTGAGCTTCCGTTTCTTTTAAATACCTTCTTAAGTTCATTTTCAGATGCGGATGGAGAAACTCCTAGAATGTCATAAAGCTTAGTATCTGGAACTTTAGCCATGTTAGCTTCAGATGGACAAAGAGGCTGCGTCACTTCCTGTAAGCTTCCCTCTGCTGCCCTCCTGTGGGCGGAGGACTAGCTGCGTCACTTCCTGTGAGCTTCCCAATGCTGCCCTCCTGTGGGCGGAGGACTAGCTGCGTCACTTCCTGTGAGCTTCCCAGTGCTGCCCTCTTCTTCTTCTTCTTCTTTAGTTTGCGGCATGAAGCACCAACCTGGGTGCATTACCGCCACCTACTGACTGTCACGAACCTCAAATCCTCCTCAATAACCCTGTACACCTCAAAAAAGTGTACAGGGCACCAAAACCCTTCCCCTGACGTCCATACAAAAACACCTCCTCCAAGCTCACTTGTCTCATCCCAACACTCCTCAGCACCACCATCATAGCCTCTCTTTCTTCCTCATACTTTCTACATGATAACACCACGTGACTAACCCCTTCCAACTCCCCACAGAAATCACAACACCCATCCAAATGTTTACCCAGAATCTTGAGCGTTTCATTCAATCCCGTGTGCCCAATACGTAACCTGCTAAAAACCACCTGCCCCCGCCTTCCACCACCCACCGGATCCACAGTCACCCCCACCTTCCTCTGTACTTCATACAAGTGTCGTCCCTTCACCTCTAACTCCCACTCCATCTGCCACTGCTGCATTATCCCCTTCCAGACCAACGCCTTCACCTCCCCTCGTGACAGAGCCACGACCCTCTCCACCACCACCCGATCCGCAGCCCTCTTTGCCACCTCATCCACTCACTCATTCCCCCCAATGGCCCAGAATGGCCCGGAACCCACATAAACACCAACCACCCTCCTATCACCCCCGACACCATATTCAAAACATCCCAAAACAAACCTTGATGATACCTCACCCTCCCCAGTTCAAGAGCCCGAACTACTGACAACGAGTCCGTGCATATAAGTACTTTCCCACCACCATGTTGCACCGCCCACACCACAGCCATCCACACTGCATATAACTCCACCGTGAAAATACATAAGTGATCTGACGTGTGAACTCCACTCCACTCCAGACCCTTCCACCACCATTCCAGCACCCGTCCTCCCCGAAACCGGATCCCTTGAACCATCCGTAAACACCAATGTGTAATCCCCATAATTCTCCTCAATAATACTCCTAAATGCTCCCGCCACATTCACATCCCCAAACCTCCGTCTCCACCCCACCATCCCCAATTCCACCCTCACCTCTCCCAGCCTCCACTGTGGCACCATCTGAAAATTTTCCTCCCGCTCCAACTCCAAATCCCCCACACCCAATTCCCGTGCCCACAAACCCCCTACCCACCCAAAACTCAAAGTTTCCTTCACACCCCTCTCCCAGGACCAATCCAGAACCCCCCGCCCAGGGTGATTATGGCTCTTTCCTCTCAAGGAAACCCAATAATTCACCGCCAGGTGCTTCCTCCTCAGAGCGAGTGGCATGACACCCGCCTCCACCCTCAGGGCACTCACTGGCGAAGTCCTCAGAGCACCTAAACAAATCCTCAGGGCCTTGGCCTGCACCACATCTAAATCCCGTAACACTGTAGGCGCCGCCGAACCATAAACCACACATCCATAATCCAATCTGGATTTTATCAGGGCATCATACAGGCACCTCAAAGCTGAAAAACTGGCCCCCCAGTCCACCCCAGCCAGACATCTCATGACATTTAAGATCTTGTCACACTTACTGGTCAAGTACCTTACATGTTCCCTCCACACCAACTGCCTATCAAAAGTTAGACCCAGAAAACGAAAAGACCCCACCATCTCAATGTGCCTACCATAGAGCTTCAAACCCTTCACAGTGCCAACCCGGCCCCTCGAGAACATCATACCTTTTGTCTTGTCCACCGAAAATCTAAAACCCCACCTGTCACCCCAAGCCTGCACCCTGTCTATACCCTCCTGCACCTTCCCAACCACATACTCCCTGTTCCGTCCCCTCTTCCACAATGCCCCATCACCAGCAAACAGTGATCTACCTAAATCATTCCCCACCCCACTAAACACACCATTAAACATAACATTAAACAAGGTAGGGCTAATTACACTCCCCTGCAGCGTCCCATTCTCCACGTCATAAACCGACGACATCGCTCTCCCAACCTTAACCTGAATCCTCCGCCCCTCCAAGAAACTCCGAACCCAATTGAATATTCTCCCTCTAATCCCCATCGTGCGTAGTGTAATCAACAGTCCCTTCCTCCACAACATATCTTAGGCTTTTTCAACATCAAAAAATACCGCCACCAAAACCTCTCTATTCACCCGTGCCTTCCTAACATCATCCTCCAACCGAACTAACGAATCCAAAGTGCTCCTACCCCTTCTAAAACCACACTGGTATTGTGACAATAGATTCCCCTTTTCTAACGTATACTCCAACCTCTGAGTTACCAACCTCTCCATCAACTTGCAGACTACAGACGTTAAAGCAATCGGCCTGTAGTTTCCTGGATCACTTGTATCCGCTCCAGGCTTCCTAATCGGGAGAATCACTGCCTCCTTCCACTCTGCCGGCACCACCCCCTCTCTCCACACCCTATTAAATAATCCCAAAAGTTTCCCTTTACCCACACTACCCAGCTGTCTGAGCATGCCATATACAATACCATCTTTACCAGGCGCCGACTGACCTCCTTTCGCCAAAGCTGTTTCCAACTCCCCCATTGTAAATACATCATTTACCACCTCCATGACAACATCATCCCTGCCCAGCTCCCCTGCAAATTCTTCCTCCAACTGCCTCCTCACAGCTCGCCCCTCCACCGACAAAGCCTCAACATTCTGAGTTTCCACAAACCGCTGTGCCAACACCTCTGCCTTTTCCTGGTCCCCAACCACAATCCGGTCCCCATTCCGTAGAGCCGGTAAATCAAAACACCGTGCACCCCCACCCATCCTCCTAATCATACCCCACACTGAACCCACCGGAGTGTCCCTACCAATAGTGCCACAATAGCCCCTCCAATAACCCCTCTTGACTGCCCGAATCGTCCTGCGTACCCTAGCCTGAGCTCTCTTATACTCCATTAAGTGCTGAAAGTTGTGTGAGTACCTCACTAAGCGTAAAGCCCGGTTCCTTTCCCTAACTACCTCAGCACACTCACTGTTCCACCACGGCACCAACCGCCTCCCGCCTCCGCCCCTGCTCCTTGGAATAAATTTCCCCGCCGCCTCCAATATGCCCCCCTTAATCCGTCCATCCAACCCCTCTATATCCAAATCTCCATCCACAGCACCCAACAATCTATCACTCTCCTCCGCAAACCCCCTCCAGTTAGCCTTATCTAATACCCACCTACCCCCACCCCGATCCACCCGTGGCCCTACCCCTATCCCCCACCTGCACCAAATCGGATAATGGTCACTGCCCATTGTGCCATCCCTATGCACCCACCACTCACACAAATGGGCCATCCCAGAAGACGCCAACGTCAAGTCCAGCGCCGACTCCCTCCCGGTTGCAACATCTAGTCTCGTTCCATGACCCGGATTCAGACATACCAAGCCTTTCCTCTCAAGCAGCTGCTCCACCACCCTACCATTAGCATCCGTCCTTTCACTTCCCCACAGCACACTATGCCCATTAAAATCCCCACACCAGAGTACAGAACCATCATCCTGTCCCTCAACACCATCCAGCTCGTCCACAGCTAAACCCCTCCCTGGGTTATAATAATTAATAACCGTAACAGACTTACTCCCTGCCCACACACACACCACCACATACTCCCCCTCCATACCCTTCCCGACCACCTGATAAGGCAACCCCTCCCTTATAAAGGTCGCACAACCACCACCCCCTCTCTCAAGCCTGTCCCTTCAAATCCCAACAAATCCACGCAACACAAAATCAAACCTCGGTTTCAACCACGTCTCCTGAACACAAACAACATCAGGTTTAACCATGCCACCTGCAATAAAAGCCTTAAAATCCTGACCATTAGCCAACAAACTCCTTGCATTCCACTGGAGAACTAACATAATGAAACTGAAGATACTGCCGCGTCTAACCCTGCCTGCTCATTCAAATCATCCCTAACTTCCTCCCACGTCAAACCAACCAGACCAAAGTGATGCACAGCCGCCTTAACCACAACCTGTAACCTCTCCGTCTTAGATTTTAAACCAGCAGTAGCATTTATCACCCCTGCAACAAAAGCCACCAAGGTCCGTGGCGACACCCACCCCACCTGACCACCGTCAGACACTCCCACAACAGCACTAACCGTCCCCAATCCAGACGACCTCACTTCAGAACCCCCGACAGCCTTCACAGCTTCCGCATAAGACAATTTACCCTCCCGACGAACCTGCTGCACCCTCAACTCCTTCTTCATGGCCTCACCCCATAAATGAAACACTATGTCCTCCTCCACAATTGCAACACTTAAGTCCCACGCCCTCCCCACATGGCCCCTCCTCGTGGTCACCACTACACCGACCACACCTCCTACCATTCCTGCACGCACAGGCCATATGTCCAAACTGCTGGCACTTAAAGCACCTGATAGGCGCCCTGACAAACTCCCTCACCCTGTACCTTATTAATCCAAAATACACCATCCCTGGTAAGTCTTTGCCCTCAAACAATACCTTTACCGACACAGTGTCTGCCCTAACACCCGCTCTCACAAGCTTCTCTACCCTCCACACCCGTCCCCTATCCACTCTCAAGTGTTTAACCAGGTCCTCCTCACTGACCCCCCCCGGAACCCCTGAAATAACCCCAGCACACCTACCCCCTGATCTATCCCCCACTCTAACCACTCTGACAACCTTACACTTCCCTACCACTTGCAATTTCATAGCTTTACCAACCTGATCTACATCCCCACATCCTATCAAAAGATTCCCATCATCCAACACCCTAGCAAACCGAACTTCCCTCACCTTGTCCTTCAAAACCCTGGTCAGTCTCAAAGGATCATAACCCCTCAATCCCTCACCCCCATCAAACCTAACCACCACGTGAAACACACCCATCCTTCCGCGACCCTGTCCCTCCCCCCTGTCCGTGCCACCATCCCCCCCTGACAGACAAGACTTCCGTTTAATACCCTTAGTAGACCACCCCTCCCCTGATTCCGACCCCTCCCCACCACCAACCTCCCCCGCCCGACCATCCAACCCCCCGCACACACACCCGTCAACTTCCATCAACCCCCTAATCGGTGACCGCAGGCGGACCAGTCCGGACCTGTACAGGCCGTCGGTTGGCCGCCCACAGGACAACCGAACCCCCTACCACCCACAAACAAAAGAAAAAAGACGCACCACAAAACAAACTCACGCCAATTCAACCAACCCAAACAAAAAAAAAACCACGACCAAACTACCCAAAGGAAACATCCAAGTCCTCCCGGACTCAGCACTGTTCAATTCCGATCAACTCAATCTTCTGTATATCGCCCAGTGCTGCCCTCCTGCAGGCGGAGAACTACACGACAACTTAAACTATAAGCTTCCCACTGCTGCCACCCTGTGGAAGGAGGTCTACATAGCAACTAAAACTGCAAACTTCCCACTGTCGCCATCCTCTGTGTGTGTGTGTGTGTGTGTGTGTGTGTGTGTGTGTGTAGGAGGTGGTTTGAGGGAAGGCTTAAACTGCCTTCCAGGTTGGGAGTGGGGGTGGCGGGGGTGGACTACCTAACTCTAGCCCTCCTGGTTGTAACCAGGCTCATCTCAGTGGATCTACACAGGATTAGAGCAGAACCAATTCAATTTTATTTGTATAGCCCAAAATCACAGAATGTCCGTCTCAATGGGTTTCACAAGAAAAAGAGGAATGTATTAAAACAAATACACAACAAGAAAAATAACTAACAAATGCTAACTAAACAAGACTAGCACATTTATGCACTTAGACTCTCCTTCTCGGTGAGGAAAAACTCCTAAAAAACATCAGTGGGGAAAAAATAAGAAACCTCATGGGGATCCACGTGAAAGAGAGTTCCCTCCCCCGGGATGAGCAAACAATGTGTCACAGATTATTGTTTAAATATCAGCTTATTCTAATCTACAGCTAAATATCTAAAGAAGTCAATAAATGTTCTTCATCCTGATGGAAACACGGGAGACTCCTCAGCCCGGAGATGTCCAGTACGGGGATGAGTAGATGTTCTTCATCCTGATGGAAACACTGGACACTCCTCAGCCCGGAGATGTCCAGGACGAGGATGAGTAGATGTTCTTCATCCTGATGGAAACACGGGAGACTCCTCAGCCCAGCGATGCCCTGGACGGGGATGAGTAGATGTTCTTCATACTGATGGAAACACGGGGGGCTCCTCAGCCCAGCGATGCCCTGGACGGGGATGAGTAGATATTCTTCATCCTGATGGAGACACGGGAGACTCCTCAGCCCAGCGATGCCCTGGACGGGGATGAGTAGATGGATTTCATCCTGATGGAGACACGGGAGACTCCTCAGCCTAGCGATGCCCACGGCGAGGATGAGTAGATGGATTTCATCCTGATGGAGCGGGGATGAAGAGGCACGGAGGTCTCCTCGGTGTGGCCATGCCCAGAACAGGAACGCAGAGTCCTGAATGGGGCTCTCTCCCAGAGAGGAGGGAGAGAGGTGGACAACATGTGAATTGTATTGTACCAACTATCAGTGTAATTCTAAATAAACAGACAATTTAGAACAATGAATGAGATAGCAAGCCAGGGGTTTAGGGTAGAGGCTTAGAGTAGGGGGTACGGGGAAAGAGCCAAGGCAGTCTGGCAGAGAATAGTAGATAGAATTAGAGGACAGAACCCCAATGTACCATACTTTCCCCAGCTTTTACTATCTAGCAGCCAACTATTAATTATATCAGCTAATTGAATCTGTTTCTATCTGGCCTGTTGATAAGCTTGTTCAAACAGGAATGCTTTAAGCCTCCTTTTAAATGTAGGAACACTGTCTGCCTCTCTCACTTGAGCTGGGAGCTTATTCCATAAAACTGGAGCTTGGTAGCAAAAGGCTCTACCTCCAACTGTACTTTTAGAAATCCTAGGAACCACCAACAGCCCTGCATTTTGTGAGCGGAGTGTTCTGCTTGGTTGATAAGGTACTATAAGTTCACTAATGTAGGATGGAGCCATGCCGTTTAGGGCCTTGTAGGTTAGTAAGATGATTTTAAACTTGATCCTAAACTCAATAGGAAGCCAATGGAGAGACTCTAGCACGGGAGTAATATGATCTCTTCTATGAGTTCCTGCTAATAGTCGTGCTGCTGCATTTTGAACCAGCTGAAGACTTTTTAGGGAAGACTTAGGGCATGCTACGAGCAAAGCATTACAATAATCCAATCTCGATGTAACAAATGCATGGATAAGTTTTTCAGCATCACTTTTACATAAGATATTTCGGGTTCTAGAAATGTTGCGAAGGTGAAAAAATGCAGTTTTACAAGTCTGTGCTATGTGAGCTTTAAATGATAAATCTGGATCAAATAAAACTCCTAGGTTTCTAACGGTGAGGTCAGAGGCCACAGTTACTTCGTCGAAGAAGACTGCTTGGTCAGTAAAAACATCTCTCAGATTTTTAGGACCTACTATGATAACTTCTGTCTTATCTGAGTTTAAAAGGAGATCATTTATTGTCATCCAACTAATGTCAACCAACTAATGGTCATTTTTCCAAGAGGCAGCAGGACCTCTATCTTGTAGACGTTTCTGACATTTATCTGAAAAACTCAGGTTAGTTTATGTAGAACCAGTTCTCAGGTTCCTTCTGAGGATGGATCAGACGGTCCTTGGTATGAATCGGGTGATCAGGTGGTCCCTCTGTGTTGGTTAAACTCAGGTTAGTTTATCTAGAACCAGTTCTCAGGTTCCTTCTAACAGATTGAAAATGATTTCTGGATGGAAGTCGAAACGTCTCGATCATTAAACACACTGTCCAGAAAACACTTTGAAGACTTTTCTACAATTAATCTGCAGAATTTTTATGACTTCATCTTTCTTGGTTTATGTTTGTAAAACGTTTCGTTTGAATCCGCTACTCTAAAACAATCCCCACAGCTGACAGAGCGGGGCATGGGGACCCTGCAGTCGTTCCTGTGGAGGTGCTGCGCTGTTTCAGGAAAGTGATCTACCAGAGAGAGGAGAGCATCGCCCCCTCACTCTGCCCTACTGTGATTTTGTAAGCATTGATGTAGAAGGTCCTTGACCAAGTCCTCGGCCAGCACTTCCAAAAAAATAAGACATCGGCTGAGACGCTTCTGGATTTTCCAGTTTGGAAAAAAAAGAACCAACTTAGAACCAAATAGAAGCAGTTGCAGCTTCATATGTCTCATTCCAGTCTCTCTGTTTCTAGAATTTGAAAAGTTCCAGTTTACTTTTTATTAAGATCCCCATTAGCTTCTGAATTTCTTCAGTTGCTGTTCTTCCTGGGGTCTTTTCAAAATTCCCATTCGTTACATTCAACATTTACAAGCAGTACAGACAGAATGTGCATTAGGAGATAAAAAGTGATATATGGTGACGTAAAGTGATATAATGTGATGAGAAGTAACAAAAGGTGATGGATTGCATGATCCAAAGTCATTTGTTACCCTGTGAGTTACTGTAATGTGTTATTGTGTTGGGAAAGAAAGATTTCCAGGACCTGGCATCTTTTTAGCGGAGTTGTCTGAGCCTCTTGGAGAAGGAGCCCCGCTATTTGTTCAGAACAGTGTAGAGAGGATGGTCAGGGTTAACCATGATGAATAAAAGGAAGCTTTAGAGTTTGGATCCATGGGAAATGTTCTAAGATTTTTATAAGGACTGTTTGATGCTTTTCAGTTTGTCCACAATGGAATCAGAGAAGGTCTACCGGCAGTCAGACGATGTGAGAATGTTTCATTGTTGTCACACAGCTGGGACATCTTGTTCCTCTCATTTCGGTCTGTCTGTTGAAACGAAGCCTTTGAAAACCTGAAAAATTCCAGTAAGAAGATTGACGTGTCAGAGAGAGAAGGGGTGTGGACACTCTCTGTTTTTGAAAGATCTTCACACTGAAGGTCCAACATACAGACCTCCAGATCTTCATCAGTTTGAATTTCAGCAGCTATGAATTTTCTGCTCATCCTGCTGGGCGTTGTGCTCATCTCTCTGAACGTTTCTGCTTTACTACCATCACGTATGATGAACTTCAAAATGAGTGCGGTATGATACTTTTGAAACTCCAGCACCTGGTGGAAGTTATGTTTATAGGAGAGAATTTTCTTTCAAATTTCAAATGTTCATACATGCAGCTTTATATCAGTCTGAAGCGTAATCATTTCTGTCCAGCCCCAGACATGTGGAAGCATGTGTACTTCATAGCTGTGAAACACTAACAGAATTAATTTAGTCTGATCTTTCTGTAACCCAAGTGTTAAGTTCTTCTTTAGTGTTGACGACTGTATGTTTTGCCAGTTTTAACTTATTTGTGTGTTTTCTCTGTTTTTGCATCACAGATTGAAGGAGATTGGTTCAAGCTTGGGGAGGGAAGTAATGAGCACTTGAAGGACAAAGACAAAAGTGTAAGATACATAATTACACGAGTAAACAACGAAAAGGCACACTTCCAAGACAGGTTACGGCGGTGAGTCCAAAAGAACAAACAGCAACATTTTATTTATCAGCATTAATTTGTGTTCGAATATTAAGTTAGTTTCATCACTTCGCAGATCTAATGGAACTTGTACGATCTCTGCTTTACGTTACAAGTTAGGCGCTGAGTCTGGAACAATGATCCCAGATGGTCAGTATGATTACACACATCATAAAATAACAAATTGACATTCATTGTTCTTTGCTTTTCTCTTTTTGTCAGTTGAGGGCTTCAGGAACAACATGTTTACCTTTTATAAAATCAACAAAGGTTATGCTTTGGTTCTTTCGACGTGGGAGGAGGACAGAAAAAAACGCATCCAAACGTTACTTCTGAGTAAAATCATTTGTATTGATATGGATGTTTATGAAGCAGTAATGTGCAGTTAATAACTGTTGCAAATTAAAATTTGAATTCACAGCACGCAGCAAGAAAGCCACGCCTGAGGAACAAAATAAATTTAAGGAGATGTCTTTAAAGGCAGGAATCAAGCCTGAAAACATTGCCTTTTTTCCCAAGAAAGGTACTTCTTTCTTATAATAATAATAATAACAATAATAAATTTTATTTATAACGCACTTTACATCTCCAGTGGAGATCTCAAAGTGCTACAATGACCAAAAGCAACAACAAACAGCAAAAGTACATAAAACAAAAAAAAAAAACACTAAAAACCTTATTGAAAAGCCTTTAGAAATAAAAATGTCTTCAGTCTTTTTTTAAAAACCTCGACGCTTTGCGGAACCCTTAAGCTCTCGGGAAGATCGTTCCAGAGCCGTGGAGCAGCTGCCTGGAAGACCCTGTCCCCCATAGTGGAGAGTTTGGTCCTTGGTTGGGCACAGTGGTGTGGAGGGTTAGGAGTTCTTGGTGATAAACAGGTGCAGTGCCTTGTATGCACTGATGGGTGAGGAGGCAGAGCTTGTACTGAATTCTGTATTTAACGGGTAGCCAGTGGAGGGATTTGAGGATGGGAGTGATATGGTCATATTTGCGCCTCCTTATCAGGACCCGGGCAGCGCAGTTCTGGATGTGCTGGAGCTTTTGTAAACCCCTGCATGGTTTATATTATTTCTCCAATTAAGATTAAACATGTGATTTATTCCTCATCTCTTTTCCTTTATGTCTGTTAAGAATTTTGCTAGATGCCTGATCTTCATGAGACGGAGGACCAGACTGCTATGGAAAAACTTTTCATCCATGAGGACACGTTCACTTCATCGTCTATTCCTTCAGATGTTCAGCATAACTTTTGAATTGTCATCTCCAACAAGCATCGGCAAATAAAAAGACAAACATTTAAAATGGTTCTGTTGTTTGTTTCTATTAATATGCACCAGTGTAAATCTGAGCAAAGGGTTAGGTTTTGAGGTGAGTAAGGAAGTAAACACATAAACACGCCCCGGTTTCCATTCCCGTTTAGATGAGGGGTTTAAAAAAATTGGCCTTATTAAAATGACAGGGTTACGAGGGGAACATTTTGAGAGGCACTCAACTGTAGTCAAGATGGCGGTCATGGGCTTTGCCATTTCTCCACCTGTTTCCCAGAGGTACCATGGACACTCCCATTTCTGTCTCCCGGAAGTCGACCGCTCCATCTCTGCGCATTGATACTGGCGTTGTGCTCAAAATGGGCTACATGCCCATATACGACTACCCAAAAATCCTTGTAAAAACGTCTAGACATTAGGACCGAGATGTTCAATAGCATGGTATTAATCTTTAAGTGTCTTACACATCATCAGATGTGTTTTTTGTACAAAAAGGATGAAAAAGTTTTTTTTTAAACAATAGTTCTAGCTGTTTTTTGGTTCTGGGAAGAATGTAACTTGTTTTTAAGTCTAAAAGCCGAAAAAAATACGAAGAGAGACTAAAATAACTTTTTGATGAAAAAAGAACAAAAATTTATGAGCCAATTTTATGTTAATTTGATTTTTTAATTTATTTATTTTTGCTGAGACGATGACTGACTTTGGTGACGTCATATGTTGATAAGCTGGAGCTGGAGCTTATTCCTGTTCTATAGTTACTTACTTTGTAAGAGGTATAAAATTGTGGAATGGGCTCGAGGAGGATCTAAAATATTGCACAAGCTTAAAACTGTTTAAATATAAAAAGGTATGAATGAGGAGGAGTGATGGTGGATGTGGTATTGATTACAAACCAGTGAATTGATGTTTTTTGTTACAGTGAACTGAGTCTTGAATTGAAAATACTTTATTGATCCCTGAAGGTAAATTTAAGTGCTGCAGTGTAAACACTTCGATGCTCCCTCGCCCCTATTCACCGGTGTTCAATCCGGTCGCACTGTGTCCAACCTGGAAACCTAAAAGCTGGAGTCCAGAATAGGTCCACAAAACCAGGCCGCAGAGATGAACACCAAACTGGTCTTTCTGTGTTACACTGGGTCAGAGTGAACGCCTCCAGTTCCTCAACCTTTAGTGAGTAACCGGATGTTTCCATGGAAACCACTAAAACACAGAAAGCGATAGTCTCCTTCTCTTCAGCTCCCTCAGGACTGAACTAACTCCTCCAGCCAGGACGGATGAGGCTCCGAGAGCCAGCAGCTGGTCGCATGTCAACATGCATGTCAACATGCATGCCATCAGTAGAATGACTGCATAACCAGCTAGCTGTTGGGAGCTAGCCGCTAAGAGCTAGCCATTGAAAGCTAGCCGTTTGGAGCTAGCCGCTGGAAGCTAGCCGTTTGGAGCTAGCCAAAGTTCAAAATGACGTCCAAAGTGTTTGTAAAACACGTCATCAAACAATAAATACCGACAGTGGACCTTATTTTATTTTTTATAACTGCCCTTATTTTAATTTTAAACAGAAAAACAAAACAAAATGAAACTCTCCTCAAGTTGAAGTTTTTCAGAGAGACGGCCATTTTAACTATTTAGAGTTTGATTAAAGTTTCAATTTTGGTTGAAATTATTGTTTAAAATTATTGTTTGAAATGATTGTTTCCATGGAAACCACTAAAACACAGAAAGCCATAGTCTTCTACTCCTCAGTTATAAAATCAAGTTTTTATAACTGTGTGTGTGTGTGTGTGTGTGTGTGTGTGTGTGTGTGTGTGTGTGTGTGTGTGTGTGTGTGTGTGTGTGTGTGTGTGTGTGTGTGTGTGTGTGTGTGGGCATGTGTGTGTGTGTGTTTACAGAGGGTATGTCAAGGGGTGTTTAAACTGCCTTCACGGTTCCCACTGCTGCCACCCTGTGGGGGGGAGGACTACCTCACTCTAACCCTCCTGGTTTTAACCAGGCTCATCTCTTTGGATCCACACAGGATTAGAGCAGAACCACATTATGGTCATTTTTCTAAGAGGCAGCAGGACCTCTACCTTGCAGGTCTCATGTGTAGTTCTGTCCGATGGGACAGGTACCGTACTGTGTAACACCTGTCAGGTAACAGTCACTGTTTCCTCAATGTGGTGAAATGTAAACCTGGTCGACCTCACACTCAGTTTTAGCTCAACCAAAATTGAAATGAGCATTTTTAGAGTTGGTATTTTTTTTTTAACTTTTCATTTTTCCCTTCCATCTGTTTCTGAGAAAATTGAAGCAAATTTGTCACTTTTTTTTCTTTGTGATGCATGACCTGGAAATTCTAATCAGTTCATCTATAGTTGGGGCTGAGTAACAAATATTCAAACTTTATTGGCAAAAAGAACAAGTAAACAAAACAATCAGTGAATCAGAACTTTAGATGGAAAATAAAATCGTTTCATCATGAAACGTGGTGACAATTATCGTTAGCATGTTCGCCTGTTAATATGTTTACCTGTTAGTATGTTTACCTGTTAGTATGTTTATCTGTTAGTATGTTTACATGTTAGTATGTTTACATGTTGTTAAAGCCTGGGTTTTTCAAGTTGTTGGTTTAAATGTTAGTATTTTTCTCTGTTACATCAAAGTTAGCATTGTTAACGCTCAGCATTTTTTTCTTTTATTATTTTTTTAAACTGTTAACATGTTTAACCTTTTGTATTTTTATTGGTTAGTATTTTCTTTCTGTTTGTATGTTTTTCTGTCGATATTTTAACCGATAGCATTTCCCTACGAGCCTCTCCGGCAGTATTTAAGGGAAAGCAAATATCATGGTTAATGTTTCAGGACCGCATCAAGGTGAGTCCGATGACAGTGAGGGCCAGAAGCTCAAACAGAATTTCAGCTGGAGTGTTGGAGAATTTTTCCTCTACTTTGATGGTTTCATCAGGGAAACAGAAGAAGTCGGCTGCCCAGCGAAGGTTTCCGTCCTTCTGGAGAAACAAGGGCAGCGAGTCCGGCAGCCGAGCTTCGCCGTTCTCCTTCAGATTCATCACCTATCAAAAAAGAAATGTAGGCGGGGATAGGTGGGAAAAGACTGTTTCAGAGACAAAGCTAGACGAGGTCAAAACAGACTTTAAGATACAAAGCTAGGCGAGGTGGAAACAGACTGCTTCAGATAAAAGGCTTGGCTGGATGGAACCAGCTCGGCCAGGCATGTGAAAGCACCAACCAGCATATTGAGGCATGACAGGGTTTCCAGGTCACAGGTCACGAAGAGAGACGCCACTCCGCCTGGAAGATCTACAACGAGAGGAAAGCTTAAGAGTTCTAAATCATTGTTTTAGTGCTTGTCTGAGCTTACACTAGAATAAAATTAACATAAAATTATGATTAAAATAAGATAAAATTATTTTTAAACTAACAGAATTATTATTAAATTCAAATAGTTATTAAATTAACATAAAATTATGATTAAAATAATATAAAACATTTTTAAACTAACATAAAATTATTATTAAATTTCAATAGTTATTAAATTAACATAAAATTATTAACAAATTAACATAAAATTATTAATAAACTAACATAAAAATATTATTAAATGAACATAAAATCATTTTTAAACTAGTTTAAAATTATCTTTTTTAATTAGGACATAATTAGTGTAAAATGTTTGTTTTTAACTTTTATGTTTGATGTATTTTAATGTGTTTAATTTTACGTAAAATATCCTGCATGTTTTTAAAATTGCTAAAATTAATTATTACTATAAAAAACTCAATAAACTATTATTAAATCAATAATTAATTGGAATTAAAAAAAAATGGTATGAAATTAACAGTAACTAACATTACTTTACTGTCCATGGTGACCAGCAGGTATCCATGGTGACCAGCAGGTGTCCTTGGTGACCAGCAGGTGTCCATGGTGACCAGCAGGTATCCATGGTGACCAGCAAGTGTCCATGGTGACCAGCAGGTATCCATGGTGACCAGCAGGTGTCCTTGGTGACCAGCAGGTGTCCATGGTGACCAGCAGGTATCCATGGTGACCAGCAAGTGTCCATGGTGACCAGCAGGTATCCATGGTGACCAGCAGGTATCCATGGTGACCAGCAAGTGTCCATGGTGACCAGCAGGTATCCATGGTGACCAGCAGGTATCCATGGTGTCCAGCAGGTACTTACCGTCCATGGCGCTGACCAGCACATACATGGCGTTCTTCACATCTTCACATGGATCCACATCGCCCAGAAGCTTTATGAAAGAAGTAACGATCTCCGAATCAGGACGAGGGTTCATTCCGTTGCTACACTCCTCTAGCTGAAAAGAAGTTAATGATGTTAATTGTTTGCAGTAAGGACTAACTCCAGCACATCATGGCCAACCCTGGCACTTTTTGTTCCGTCGTCTTCCGCTTATCTGGGGTCGGGTCGCGGGGGTAACATCCTCAGACGGGAAGCCCAGGCGTCCTCCAGCTCACCCGGGAAGTATCCCGTGTCGTTCCCCAGCCAGCTGTGAGACATAGTCTCTACAGCGAGTCCTAGGCCTTTTTGTTCTCCTCCTGGTGGGACGTGCCTGAAACACTTCACAAGCGAGGCTCGGGGGGCATCCTGACAAGATGCACGAACCACTTCATCTGGCATCTCTTGACCTGGAGGAGGAGCGGCTCGACACCGAGCTCCTCCCGAAAGGCAGAACTCCTCAACTGCCATTCTCTGCCACTCTCTGAGTGAGAGCCCAGCCAACCGGCTGATGCCCTTGCCCAGGCAAGGGCAATCAGCTCTTGCCCTTGCCCGGACGCTGGTCACCGGGGCCCCCCTTGGAGCCAGGCCAAAGGGTGGGGTACAAGAGTGGGCGCCTGGTGGCCGGGCTTTTACCCATTGGACCTGGCCTTCTGAGCCCGAACAGGGGACATGGGCCACCCTTTTATTGGACTCATCGCCTGCCCCTCCTGCAGGCGATGGGGTCGGGTGAAGAAGGAGATGGGTGGCAGCTATCGACGAGGACCCTAACGGTCAGATCCTTGCTGCATAAGCTAAGCTAACATTAGCACTGAGAAATAAAAATTTACATTCAAGGTTCTGCTCTTTTTATGGCAGATATTAGCATTCATGGCTAAAGTTTGATGGATGGCTAAAATTAGCTTGCATTGCTAACATTAGCACTTAAGTCAAACATTATTATTTATGGATAAAATGAGCGTTTATGGTTTTTACAAGCGTTTACGGTTAGCGTTAAGTTAAAAGGCTATCATTAGCATTGAAGGCTAACAGTAGCGTTTTTTGCTGAAATTAGTAACAACTATTTATAGCTTCATGGCTAAAGATAACAGGGATTGCTAATTTTAGCATTTTTACTAAAATAAACATTTAAGGTTTTGTTAATGATATAATTTAGCATTAGCATTACCAGGCTAATATTGTATGAGTATCAGAATTTACTGCTAAAATGAGCAGTTATGGCTGATTTTATTACTTATGGATGAAATAGCAAATATTGGTATTATTGGCGTGTATTGCTAATATTAGCACTAATGGCCATCATGTAAAAAAATAATAATAATTTTGACCCGTCAGCCTAACGAGAATCCTACTCTTCCTCACATGGCTGACTGGCTTCATGTGCACTATGATACATGTGCAAGGACAAACAGCCAGATACATTTTATACACAGCACACAAACAACCACATGCTTTGATAATGATTGCACATGTGCTAATTTGTTAACATATATGGATTATCAGCCTTTTGTTAATGAGGCTTTAATTTTCCCCAGCCCAGTGACAGTTATTCAGCCATCATCAAATGTCTAGAACTAGTGAAATGAACCAAAAGAGTCTTGAAAAAGCATTTTCTGTAGGTGCCGCCATCTTGCATGTCCGAAAACTTACTGGCAATTATTGCTTTTGTAAGTGACTTGCAACTCTAGGGACGCAGAGAGGAGGAAGTGACACAGACACGAAAGCTTCCATGAGAGACATGCTGTGAGACAGGTAGAGAGAGACCTGGTGAAAACACTAAAAAATCAGATGTTGTGCTGCTGAAAAGTTAAGAAAAAGTCTAGTGACATCTCTTTTGTCCTCCACCTGGAGCGTTACTGTTCCATTTCATCATGTTACAACCCAGCTAAACCTGGATAGCTGTGAGAAGGATTTGGAAAGCCTATCCTGGTTCATTGACAAACATTTGACTAGGTTGTGATGGGAAAACCAACACTGTGAACGGAGCCTCCACAAGCAAGAAGTCTCGCCTGGAAACATCGTCCAGCGCCTCCTCTCCAACCAGTCAACCTGACCCCACCACTTGGGACAGGCTGTAGAGCTTCGAGGCTAAGCTAATTGGCTTGGACAGTCGTTTGCCGCTGTTGGAGGTTTTACACCAAGAATTCCAAGAGCTCAGAGCCTCTCTGGATTTCAGCCAGAAACAGATTGTAGTTCTGACCACAGTAGTGAAGCCCTGAAGGTGTCGGTTAAAATTCTTACCGATGGAATGAACAGACTGTCAGACGAAAACAGGAAGATCAAAGAGTCTCTTCTGGATCTTCAGGGAAGATCCATGAGAGACAACCTGGTGTTTATGGCAGACATGCCAAATCTCCTGCATTGGGTGGGAGACACCCGCAATTAGGACCTACCTTACGCTCCCCCTGATGAACACTCTTGTGCATTCCATGAACATGATAAGGTATAATGAGGCTAAGCACGTGGCATCTCCTGCTGCTGCAGCTGGGCATCTCAAAGCCGCTAGTAGCGACCTGTATGGTCTATTGTCAGTATCGTTTTTGGTGAACGTATGGAAGAAGTCGGACATCCGGGAACTTTGGTCATGTGACAGCTTATGTGCGTGAGCCGCAAAACAAAGCGTGAACAAGCCTAACGGGGGTGTATTCCTGGTGGTGATTCCTCTTCGTACTGGTACATAACACTAGATGGTAACACATGGAAGATGCACAATTTTTCAGCTGTTTTCTCATGTTTTGAACGGTTTGTTTTATGCCAACTGTCATGGCAGGTGTTGTCCATTGGCGGATGTGACGTCAAGCTCCTTCTCTTTTTGGTGCCCGCCTCCTTTTTTGTGTTTTGGGGTTTTTAACATGTAAAGTACTTTGTGTTACAATTTATGTATGAAAAGCTTTTTATAAATAAAGTTTGATTTGATTTGTGTAACCACACAAGAACCGGCTAGATCAGTATCTTTAGCCTGTCATTCTGGAGTTATCTTTACCTGTAGCCACAAAACAAAACAAAAAAAACAGGCTAACTAGTAAAACATACCATCATACCATGGAACAGTTTCATGTTCTCCATGTGGTTCTAACACACAGCAGAACGTACCGTTTCTTCCAGCTCACTCAGAGTTTGTTCGCCCTGCAGAATCTGCTGGAGGTTCTCCATCAGAGCAGGAACCAGAGACTTTTGAATATTCTCCAAAGGAATAAGCAGACATTCAACATTCTCTATGTCTGAAAGAAACACCAGCAGGATTTTATTATTTTTCTCTCGTATCCAGTGTTTCAGCTAAAAAATAATGATTTAATTAAAATAACCGCTGTATTTAGTTTGACTCGCTGTATTTAGCTAAATATTTAATGTGTAATGGAAAATACTTTATTATTGTTTTTGATTGTATTAACCATCATTAATTAATTTTACTGCACAGAACTTTGTGTAATAAAAATACACTTATGATCCTGTGTCCTTTCAGGGTTTTTTTTCACATCACATTTTGTGTTTTTTGCATTTTCAGTTTTATGTTGATAAAGTTTTTATGGTGTTTTTTGTTTGTTTACGTTAGAGTTAGAAATGTTCTAAATGTTTTTCCGTCTGTTGTTGGTTTCTTTTCATGGCATTTTTTTAACTTGATATTTCTCCATTTTTGTATCACATTTTCACTTTTTTGTCTTTTTCCTAATATGTTTGGGATTAATATATTCTAATATGTCAATATGTAATATCAACATACTAATATGTATGTGTGCTACACATGGCATACATAACATGCCATGCATGCCCTAACGCACATGGCATGCTAGCGCATGACAATTTGTTGATACTGAAACGATCCATTCTGAGTCATTAAAAAAATACAGTTGTACTGTGACCTAAATGTCATGTCTCATCTGATCTGTCTTGTATCTCATGTTGTGCACTGTTCGGTCCATGTTTGTCACTTGTGTGGTCTCATGGTGCCCTTCCTGTTTTATTTTGAAACACAACTCTCCCCTCGTTTCAGGCATGTTCCCTCCTGCCACAGTCTGTTATTCACAGCTGTGATTATCCAATCCATTCTGTGTGTAGTTTTTAAGTTCACCAGTGACTCATAGATCAAGCCATAAACCTTGTCACAATAAACAGTTCTTAAATCTCTGCCTAGAGTTCAGCCTGACTGTAAAAAATGTTTTTATACTGATCTGTTAAAACAAACCACTTACTGCGTCTGGCCTTTTCAAGCGTATCCGTGTCAATGGCGTCATGACTGTTTAAGCTACATATATCTGAGAGAAGAAAAAAAATTATCAAGTATAAACTAAAAAAGATAAAAGATTTCTGAATGAGCCCAAATGATCTCACCACTGATGCTTTTGTGGATCCAGGGGTCGTAGCCAAAATCTGCAGAAGATAAAGTGTAATTACATGATAAAGTTTTATTGTGTATCCAGGATCCAAATGGAAAAGGGAGGTTACAGGGAGAAGAGATAAAGAAGGTGGAAGATTTTAAGTATCTAGGATCAACAGTCCAGAGCAATGGAGAGTGTGGAAAAGAGGTGAAAAAGCGTGTGCAAGCAGGCTGGAACGGGTGGAGAAAAGTATCAGGTGTGATGTGTGACAGAAGAGTTTCAGCTAGAATGAAAGGGAAAGTGTAGAAAACCGTGGTGAGAGCGGCCATGCTGATTGGTCTACAGACAGTGTGGTGAGAGCGGCCATGCTGATTGGTCTAGAGACAGTGTGGTGAGAGCGGCCATGCTGATTGGTCTAGAGACAGTGTCACTGAGGAAAAGACAGGAAACAGAGATGTTTGTATCAGAGATGAAGATGCTGAGGATCTCTCTGGGAGTGACCAGGATGGACAGGATCAGAGGAACAGCACATGTTAGAGGTTTTAAAGTCAGAGAGGTCAGACTGAGATGGTTTGGACATGTGCAGAGGAGAGAGAGAGAGTACATCAGAAGAAGGATGCTGGGTTTGGAACCACCAGGAAAGAGGACTAGAGGAAGACCAAAGAGGAGGTTCATGGATACAGTGAAGGAAGACATGAAGATAGTTGGTGTGACTGAAGAGGATGCAGGAGATAGGGTTAGATGGAAGATACTGACTTGCTGTGGCGCCCCCTGGAGGGAAATGATGAAAGAAGAAGAAGAAGACATGATAAAGTTTTAAACATGGTTTGTTTAAAAACTTTTACCCATTTTCTGCTGGTCCAACATAATCTCCATCAAACCATAAGCAAACGTGGAATTTTCCGGTACTGTGAAACTGGTTTTTTTCTGCTTTTCACCCTGAAAATAAACATTTCGCTCGTCGTCTGTTATCGGGAAAAATTTCAAATGCAGTTTTTAAATTCAACCAATACAATAATCTAAAATAAAAGCTTAATATTAATTTAAAAAAACATTTAATTTTGTTTAAATAGCTCAGAAAATGTTACAAAAATGGGTGAAAGTTTAACGTCATAAATATAAATCTGTATTTGATCTAATTTTCTATGTTGAATGAAAACATTCATAAATAAATAAACAAATTAAGGCCAAAGTGACTAAAATGCAGAATTTTGTTTGGCATTTTGGTTGCCGAACAAAAATGATCAGTTCATCAATAACTGGTGCTGAGTAACTGTGGTCAGTTTCATACAATAATGCCATTTTTATGTATGATTTTTACCTTCCTTTTTACTTAATGTAAAATTTATGAAAGATTTTTATTTTTGTAACATTTATTATGTAAGATTATTTAACATTGATGTAAAATTTTTACCTTCATATTAACTTTTTTTATCTCACATTTTTTTAAACATATCTGTCATGATCTACCTCCCTTCTGAATCATTCCCCACTCCAAATATGGTCCTCTGTGCACCTGGTTCTAAATGCCTCTCCCTGATATCTCCACCTGTGTCTCGTCTTCCCCGTGTTTTTTTAACCCCTGTACATCACTTCATTGTCAGATCCTCTGCAGTGCCGCTCTCTGAGTGCGGCTATGATTGTGACCCTCCAGGTCTGGTCCCTCACCCTGCAGTTCTGCACTCCTGCTGTTGAAATGATTGTGTACCCTTCAGGTTGTCTGATCCTGCCCAACCTTCTCAGGTTGTCAAAAGCCTGCCCATATCTAGCCCTCTAACCGCTGATTGCTTACAGTAAACTGATTGAAACTGTATAAAAGGGGGTTCTATATCTTAGGGGAGGAGGGCGTTGTTTTTAAACATCTAATTTATTGTGTTTTTTCAAATTTTTTTCTTTGATTTTTAAAAATAAAATTGCCAGATTTTTGATCATTAAATTTTTGCCTGTTTCATTCTGTTGTGTTTATCACGTTTTTATTTAAATGTTGTCTCTTTTTTTTTTTACTTTTCAATGGGACATTATTGTGGGGGTTCTTCCTGGTTTGAGATTGTGTTTTGTTTCTTTTTAAATACATGTTTTTTGCAGGGTTTTTTACATGACGTGTGACATTGAATAGACACAGAGTAGTCTACAGTAGGTACAGAGTAACTGTGGAGATGCATGTACATATGAACTTTGGAGGAACAGTGTCACCTTCAGGATAATAAAATAAAACTTTTCTCACCTTTATTTTTGCTTCCACAAACTTGTGATAAAACATTGAAATCAAGCCTGTTTTTTTGTCCGAGTGTAAAATCGTTGCAGCTCTGGTGTTGAAAACCGTTTCGATGACAAAAGCCAATTTCTGGTTCCGCTTCAGATTCAGACGCTTTAAATTCTCCTCTTTAATGATCCTGATTTAAGAAAATATATATCCTTATGTCAATATTTACAAACATAAATCTATTTTTCAGAAAACTAACTTAATGTTCACAATGGGGGAAGGATGGAGCAGAAGATCGACAGGCGGATCGGTGCAGCGTCAGCAATAACTAAGACACTGCATCGATCCATCAAGGTAAAGAAAGAGCTGAGACGGAAAGCAAAGCTCTTGATTTACAAGTCGATCTACGTTCCTACCCTCACCATGGTAACCAGGATCTACGTTCTTACCCTTACCATGGTAACCAGGATCTACGTTCCTACCCTCAGCGTGGTAACCAGGATCTACGTTCCTACCCTTACCATGGTAACCAGGATCTACGTTCCCACCCTCACCATGGTAACCAGGATCTATGTTCCTACCCTCACCATAGTAACCAGGATCTATGTTCCTACCCTCACCATGGTAACCAGGATCTATGTTCCTACCCTCACCATAGTAACCAGGATCTACGTTCCTACCCTCACCATGGTAACCAGGATCTACGTTCCTACCCTCACCATGGTAACCAGGATCTATGTTCCTACCCTCAGCGTTGTGAGGGTTAGGTTACCCTCACCATGGTAACCAGAATCTACGTTCCTACCCTCACCATGGTAACCAGGATCTATGTTCCTACCCTCACCATGGTAACCAGGATCTACGTTCCTACCCTCACCATGGTAACCAGGATCTACGTTTCTACCCTCACCATGGTAACCAGGATCTATGTTCCTACCCTCACCATGGTAACCAGGATCTACGTTCCTACCCTCACCATGGTAACCAGGATCTACGTTTCTACCCTCACCATGGTAACCAGGATCTATGTTCCTACCCTCACCATGGTAACCAGGATCTATGTTCCTACCCTCACCATGGTAACCAGAATCTACGTTCCCAACCGTGAGGGTTCCCACCCTTACCATGGTAACCAGGATCTATGTTCCTACCCTCACCATGGTAACCAGGATCTATGTTCCTACCCTCACCATGGTAACCAGGATCTACGTTCCTACCCTCACCATGGTAACCAGGATCTACGTTCCTACCCTCACCATGGTAACCAGGATCTACGTTCCTACCCTCACCATGGTAACCAGGATCTACGTTCCCACCCTCACCATGGTAACCAGGATCTATGTTCCTACCCTCACCTATGGTTACCAGCTGTGGGTGGTGATCGAAAGAACGAGATCACGGATACAAGCTTGGACAAATTGCTTGTGGTTCCACGTTTACATGAAAATACTATGTTGCACTTTAGACAACGTCCTTTGTTGGCATGTGTGTGTGTGGCAGCAGAGCATGTGCGAGAGGTGCTGCTGCTGCTTGAAACATAAAGTGTTGTGGCACGTTGTGACCGGAATTATGGCAGATCTGTTTGGACTTGCGCTCATCGGTTCTGTCAAAATGACGGCTGCGGAACTGGTTATGAAAAAAATCCGGTTCTCGATGCCCATCCCTACTTTTAATATTTATGAAGAAATTTTATTGACTCAAATGTAAAAATATTTATAGCCGCCTTTTTGAATGAGAATCTGTGTTTGAGTTAATTGGTTTGTGTTGCAAAGTGTCATGATCCGCTCCCCTGCCACCAGAAGGAGCCCTTGACCTTCCCTCATCACCTTTATTAGGGACACCTGAGGGGGATTAGTCTGATGACACTCACGTGTGGATCATTCTACCCGCTGCCTATTTAAAAGCAACACCCAGAACTTCCATGTTGGGTCATCGTCATCCTTCCCAGCCAGGTCCTCCAAGCTGCCTGACCAGTTGCATTTTTTGATCTCTGTTATATTTTTGGACTTAAAAACATTCCTTGTGATTAATCCTATTCTTTTGCTTTACAGCCTTTCCTGACTTCTGTTAAATAAACCCTGTTTTGATGTCCTCCTTCCTTCCACATCCCCACATCACGAAGCAAAGAAGCTGAAAGTTAACAGATTGATTAAAAAACATACATTTCTGTGAAGAAGTTTTATAAATTATAAACTTAATTTATGCATGAAATTATTTACGTAGATAAACACAAGTCCGTTGATCCAAACAAGCATATTCATTAACTTTATGAAGAAAGAAAATAAAATGTTTTGGTATTAAAATGGAAAAGAAATAAAATGTTATTAATTTTGGTACCTTCCACTGAATTTGCTCCTGATGTTTTGCAGGTTGAGTTTTTTCTTGTTGAGTGTAATCGGAGCGCTCACAGAATCCACAGTGTCCATGTCTCCTGAAACTTCAAATCCCACCACCTCTTCCACCCCACCTTTCACCTCCATGCTCGTTTCCACGGCGTTCGTAAAGTCCTCCACCAAAACTTCCTCCTCAGTTTCTGGAACAATTTCACAGTTTTTTTTTTTTTTTTTTTAACAAATGATGGATTTATTACAAGTTTAATTATTTGCTCATTTTTTATAAATTTTCTAAAATTTTGTTAAAAAATGCTAAATTTGGCAAATTTTCTATAATTTTCTTAATAATGTTGAAAATTTAGGCAAAATTTGCTTAAAAGGGCTTAAATTTGTCAAACTTGCTGTTTATATATGTGTATATATATATATAGTATGTGTGTGTGTGTGTACATATATATATATATATATATAAAAAACCTCCAAATTTAAAAAATGTGCAAAAATAAAGTGCAAAACACAAACTTTTTTGTTAAAACTTATGGTTGAATTTGGAAACGGTTGCAAAATTTTTCTTAAATATCAAAGAAATTTAGAAAATTTAGAAAATCTTGCCAAATTTTTGAACATATGAGTGACAGAAGCTAAATGTGTAAAATGTGACTCACCTGGTTTGAAGGTGTTTTCGTCCAGTAACTCAGACAACAAACATGGGATGGGTTTGTATTTGGTCACCGGCCACAGCCTTGACTTGCTGATTTTCACCAGAGTAAGAACTTCTAATTTTCTACTCAAATCATCGTTAAAAATCAGACTTTTTTCTGCTCCAATGTCTTTGAAAATGTCTTTAGTCAGTAATCCAAACATTGTCTGCAAAATAAAATGAAAAAAAAATCATTTGTTCAAAGAAAATAGTCCTAAAAATTAAATGAACAAATCCAAGGAAAGAACTGACGTGTCTTGATTACAGGGACATCGTCAGGAACAAAGTGTTCTACTGAGTTTTAAACTTTTACTTTTGCAGAATTTCTTGTCAAAGTTTTATTTTCTTACTAGAAACAAGTTTTTTTTTTAAAGAATCTTCTCATTTCTGTGAAAATATTTTTATATTTCATTTAAAAACCAGTCAAACTTAAAAACAGACAAAAAGTTTCCAAAAAGCTGGTTTAAAAGTTTCACAAACACATGAAATGAATTAGTTTGATTTATGGAACAATAAAGAACTTTTATCTCACCAGTTTTTCTTTTTGCAGGTCAAAGAAACTCAGAATTCTCTGGAAGTTTTTCAATCCGAGTTCTGCCTTAAAGGTCAAAGGGGTTTGAGAGAGTTTGTAAAGAAATAAATAACGTGTCTGTTCATGTTTGAAATTCCACACCACATGAATCACGTTGATGGTTTTTAACACATTAGCTTCCAAAACACTGAAAATACTTTACTCAGTACCAACTGTAAATAAACTAATTAGGCTCATTGAGTCATCGTCATGATCCCCTCACTCTGCCACCAGAGGGACCTCTGGACCTTCCTCTCTCTCCTGGATTCCAGCCTGATCCTAAACACCTGTGTGATTAGCCTGATACTAGTCAGCTGTGCGTCGTAAGGTGCCCATGTAAGTGCCCATGTAGTGCCCATGTAAAGGTAGTTTTACCAGACTTCCTTGTCAGCCAGCGGGTTCTTTCTTATAGGTAAACATAAAGATGGTTGTTGTGAGTGGTGTGGAATCTCTGAGACTGTGGTGCATGTTGTGTTGCATTGTCCGGTATATGGTGTTCAGAGATCCGTTTCATGGATTATCTGGGTTGGGAGTTAATGTCTTTTCTTTGAGGACAATATTAGGACATGGGGCTTCCCCCGTGGACAGGGCCTAATTGGTGACTCGTTTTCTGATACAAACTGGGGTTTATGGTAGGCTCTAGGATGAGCAGCTTTGCTTGTGTTGCTCCCCATTCCTTGGCGAGTAATCGCCAAGCAGTGTACGTTGAGATGAAATCTCCTGACCAGTGGAGGGCAGTAATGCACTTACCAGGCCTAGACTGCTGGAAATCAATCACAACAACAACAACGTCCTTGTCAGGTCATCACCATTCCTTCCAGTCAGATCGTCCTGGCTGCCTGGCTATGGTTTAACAATAACCTCAAGACATTTCCATCCTGTGTTTTTTCCTTTACAGCTCAAACTGGACTGTCTTATTTGGGGGTGATGGTGGCTCATTGGTTAGAGCATTTGCCCGCGGACTGGAAGTCAACCGGAAGTTCGTGGGTTTGCATCCCACTGAGTGCACGTCTAGGGTCCTTGGAGAAGACATCTAACCCCTTGTTTTTCTCACTATCGGCGCTGTCGTGGCTGCCTCCTGCAGTGTAATGCAGCACACAAATTTCCCTGGTGAGGGATGAATAGAGTAAAAATGAAATTAAATAAACCCTGTTTTGTTGTCCTGCTTTTGGGTGCACCGCCTTCTGCACCGACAAGCCGTGACAGTCAAGGGGCAGGGTGAAAAAAACACAGAAAAAAGATGGAAAATAATGCGAAAACGCAGGGACTATTTGTTAAAAAAAATTAAAAAAAAAAGGTCAGGCAGGCATCGAAGAAGACCTGGCTGGAAGGGATGTGATGACCCGACAAGGAAGTCAGGAGAGACTGCCTTTAAATGGGCACCAGGCTGATGCCACACAGCTGATTAGCATCTGGCTAATCCACCAGGTGTTTGGGATCATGCTGCAGTCCAGGAGAGGGAGGAAGGTCCAGGGCTCCCTCTGGTGGCAGGAGGCTTTGGTTATCAGTTGATTGGGAGGGGTACGGCCCTGAAGAATGGTCTTGGGTCCCATGCTCACACATTTTGGATGCCGCCCTGGTGAGAGAGTTTCACCAGTCCCATCCTGGCCGACCTGGCGGGCGCCAGGTGTCGCCCATTTAGGGGCGGGGTACTGTCAGGAGAGTAGTCTCTTCCTTCTGTGTCCTGTTTTCCCCATGCTTCTTGTCCCTGTTTGTCAGTGTGTGTGTGTGTGTGTGTGTGTGTGTGTGTGTGTGTGTGTGTGTGTGTGTGTGTGTGTGTGTGTGTGTGTGTGTGTGTGTGTGTGTGTGGAGTTGGGCGGAGCCAGCCAGGAACTGCAACGAGTCACACCTGTAACTCATCTACTCATCTGCAGCAGCATAAATGGATCAGTTTTTTTCAAGAACATCCCATAACAAACCTTGGTGATATCTCACCTTACCCAAGCCAATCCCCTTTACGTCCAACAATGGTGAAGAGTTTGTTCAATATGGTGTCGGAAGTGGTGGGCAGGAAGTTTGTGTTTACGTGGGTTCTGGGTCATGTGGGTATAGGGGAGAATGAACGGTTGAATAGGGTGGCAAAGAGGTCAGTGGGTGGTAGGGAGGTGTAGAGGGTCGTGGCTCTGTCCAGTGGTGATGCGAAGGCGCTTGTTTGGGTGGGGGTGAAGAAGATGTAGCAAACGGAGTGAGAGTCGGGGCTTTTGGGCCGGGGTCTGTATGGTGTTCAGAGGATGGTAGGGGAGGGAGCTGTTTCAACGACGGGGGGAGGAGGGCACAGGTGATGATTAGTCGGTTGCGGTAGGGGCACACAATGTTTCTCTTAGGGTGGTGGGAAGGTACCCGGATGAGAAGTGTGGGCGGTGTGGGGAGGTAAAGACGGTTGAACATGTATTGTTGGGGTGTGGTGCATATGAGGGGGAGAGGGCGGTATGTTGGCGATATTGAGGGATTCTGGGTTAAGAGTGGTGGGTCTGTAGAGTGTTTTGGGATTGGTTGGTCATGAACGGCGTCAAAAGGCGTTGCTGTGTTTCTTGAGAAGAACAGGATTGATGAGTAAGGTGTGAGGATTTGTAGTGTCGATAGGAGGCCGTATTAATAGCCCAGACGGGTGCTTCTATCATTAAAAGTCAAGACCAACAACAACTAGATCTTTTGTTTTCCATACTTTTTCGTAACATTTTCAACAACAACAACAAAAAAAAATCTTTGCAACTTTTAAGACAAAAAAGCAAATTTATTTTTTTTTTTAACTAAACAGGTAGTGTTTTTTTCTTTTTAATTTATTAACTTTTACTACTTTTTTGCGACCCAACCCTAATCCGAGCCCTGCGACAGACTGGCGAGCTGTTCGGGGTTTATCCTGCCTCTCAACTTGAACCAATTGGGATAGGCTGCAGTAGAAACACTACACGTCATCAACAATAAATACTGACAGTAAACTTTTTTTTTCTCAACGGTCTTTATTTTAATTTAAAAAACACAAAAAGAAAATGAGATTCTCCTTATGTTAAAGTTTTTTGGAGGGACATAAATTTTTATTTTTTAGACTTAGTATGATTAAAGTTTCACTTTTGGTTGGAATGATTGTTTAAAATTAAGTTTCAATCACTTTAAGTGTGTGTTTGTCTCCTGCAGTGTTTCTTCTTACCACCAGGTGTCAGTGTTTTATAACAAATGCAGCTTCTGAATTTTTTCAGTTTTATGCAAGAAAAAAAATCTTGTAAAAGAAAAGTTTTCCTTTTTTTTCCCATTTTTTGTCACTTTTGTGCATGTGTGTATTTGTATGTGTGTGTGTGTATGTAAACGGTTATGTATGTGTATAAATAAATAAGTGAATTACTCTATTCATCCCTCACCGGGGAAATTTGTTTGCTGCACTCCTTACACCGCAGCAGGCTGCCCTTCAACAGCGCCAATGGTGGGAGAAGCTGGGGTTAGGTGTCTTCTCCAAGGACCCTAGACGTGCTCTCCGTGGGACGCGCGCGGGCGAACGCTCTAACCACGCGGCCATCGTCTCCCCCCTGTGGAGTGTATGTGTGTGTGTATATACTGTGTGTGTGTGTGTGTGTGTGTTTGTGTATGTGTGTGTGTATGTGCATGTGTATGTATTTGTGTGTGTGTGTTTGTGTGTATGTGTATGTATGTATGTGTATGTATGTGTGTATATGTGTGTATGTACTTATGTGTGTGTGTGTGTGTGTGTGTGTGTGTGTGTGTGTGTGTGTGTGTGTGTGTGTGTGTGTGTGTGTGTGTGTGTGTGTGTGGTCGGTGTAGAAAGCAGCCATCAGTCTGCTGGCATTTGATCAATGCCCAGGTTCTTTTGTGCTGCTGAGCAGCAGATAAAAGCCATGCTATCAGCGGCACAGCATCGGCAGGGCCGCAGAGAGCGGGTGGAGCGGGACGGGCGTGGGGGGTACACTCTCACAAAGCATCAGGTCAGCCTGGTGGAGGGGGGGCATCATGGGTCAACACGGCGATACCAGCTCTTACAGATGTTTCTTTTTCTCTGGAGAGACGGTTTCTCTCTGCTGGTCCCGATGGTCCGGCGTGTCGGCTTGGATAGTTGGCGTGACCAAAGAAGATGCAGCAGATTCGGTTGGATGGAAGAAACTGGCTTGCTGTGGCGCCCCCTGGAGGCAGGAAGGAGTAGAAGATGAAAAGCCGACATAAAACAGTACCAATGTCAACAGACTTCACTTTGAAAATAAAAAAAAATACAAAAAGCAAATGTAAACACAAAAGCCAGCTAAACCGTTTTACTACGTTTAGATTCTCCTTTGTGGTGAGGAAAGGATAATAAAAAAAAACTAGCAGCGAGGAAAAAAAGAAGAAACGGGATGGGGATCCACATGAAGGAGAGATTCCGCCCCAGAAAATAGTAGGCGTTCTTCATCCTGATGGAAACAGGATGGTTAAGAAAGCACAGAGACCTCCTCAGCCTGGCCACGCCCAGGACAGGAACACAGAGACCTCCTCAGTCTGACCAATCACAGGACAGGAACACAGAGACCTCCTCAGCCTGGCCACGCCCAGGACAGGAACACAGAGACCTTCTAAGTCTGACCAATCACAGGACAGGAACACAGAGACCTCCTCAGCCTGGCCACGCCCAGGATGGAGCTCAGTAGATCTTCGGGAATCGAACCTGGACCTTCTGATCACACACGTCTGACATACAGAGCTTGTAACTGGGTATCAGTATTTATACTTTTAATTTCTGTTGTTTGTTTGTTTGTTTTTGTACTTTTCAATCTTCAAAATGAAACACGACACAATTTGGGCTGTAAAAATTAAATTGAATTGGTCTCAGATTCTTTGATCAGCGTCCAAACGTCCAGATTTTCACAACTTCACTTTTTTGTTTTTTTTACTAAACTTTTTGAAAAAACATCACAAGCTTCATTTTTTTAGTGAAAACTAAATATTCCACACGCTCCTCGGCGTGCACGCCGTGCATGTGAGGGATTTGCAGATGCGCTGCATGTAAAAAGCATCTGATGGAAAGTTATTCTGCAGATTTACAAGGATTTAAGCTGCGGTTCTGCTCGGATAAATCAGACTTTCCATATTTCTGTCGGAGCGTTTGAGATTCTGTCCGATGATGAGAAAATGTTTCCTAAATCTTTCTGGGGTTAAAACTCCCCGAGCTTCAGTCCGCTGAACGTTTAAACATTCAACACTTTAAATTTAAACACTTGTTGGTGATAAAATAATCTGAGATCATGTGACGCTGCTTCATGTTCACAAGACTGATAACCAAACCTGAGAACATGGTAACCGGGATCTACATTCCTACCCTCACCATGGTAACCAGGATCTACGTATGTTCCTACCCTCACCATGGTAACCAGGATCTACGTATGTTCCTACCCTCACCATGGTAACCAGGATCTACGTTCCTACCCTCACCATGGTAACTAGGATCTACATTCCTACCCTCACCATGGTAACCAGGATCTACGTTCCTACCCTCACCATGGTAACCAGGATCTACGTTCCTACCCTCACCATGGTAACCAGGATCTACGTTCCTACCCTCACCGTGGTGACAGGGATCTACATTCCTACTCTCACCATGGTAACCGGGATCTACGTTCCTACCCTCACCATGGTAACCAGGATCTATGTTCCTACCCTCACCGTGGTAACCAGGATCTACATTCCTACCCTCACCATGGTAACCAGGATCTACGTTCCTACCCTCACCATGGTAACCAGGATCTACGTTCCTACCCTCACCATGGTAACCAGGATCTACGAAGAAGTCAAACCTAACATGTTATACATTGTAAGTTTATTACAATAATAAAACCGATAATAAAACCGACCAGAATTAGTTTGAGTGTTTTTGTCACAAATTGAAGAATGTCTGTAAAAACATCTTAAAGTTCAGCGAATAAAATGTTTAAGATTTTATTAAAAACAAGTTTATTTTCTGATTAAAAGTCTTCGACATGACGATGGATCTTTAAACAGAGACCAGCGGGACATTTAGAGTTTATTAGACCAGAAGATCTTTATTAATGAAGCTGTAACTCACCACCACACACACACACACACACACGCACACACACACACACACACACACGCATGCTCAAACTCCTTAAAAACACTTAAAATAAAGCTCAAAATTAAAATAATAAACGGGTGAAGAAATGAAACCAGGAGCCAGACTGACTTTGACTGATTTTGACTGATTTTGACTCGGGTCTCAGACGAACGAATCTTTTGTTTTTTCTCAAACAGATGAAACCAAACTTTTATATAAAACTGAATTTTAAAGTTTCCTTCTTTTCTGAACAAGTAAAAAAAAAAACAGAGAACGGATGAAAACCCACTGGTTTGTAATTAATGAGGTTTTTTTTCACGATACGAACTTTCCAGTTATTTGAGGAGCGTTTTATGAAAACAAAGATGAAATAATGATTCAGGAAAGAAGCTTTTAGCTTTAAATTTCTAAGGATCGTAAACGATACTTATGATTCATCAACATGACAAAAGATCAATGATTGGCTTCAAAAAGCAGATGAAACGATTCTAAAACAGAACAAAAACGTTTTTTTAGGAATAAGATCTGCTCTCGGTCTCTGGAGACCGCTGGAAGACATGAAACAGTTTCTCTGGTTAGAACTTTAGGCCGTATCCTAACAGGTCTTATGCCGTACACCTCACTGTGGCCTTAGTCCAAGGTTCATGTTTAGTCCTGACTCTAGACACCAGCAGGAGGCCGGTCCCAGAGGTCCTCAGAGTTCTAGATGGTCCATGTTTAGTCCTGACTCTAGACACCAGCAGGAGGCCGGTCCCAGAGATCCTCAGAGTTCTAGATGGTTCATGTTTAGTCCTGACTCTAGACACCAGCAGGAGGCCGGTCCCAGAGGTCCTCAGAGTTCTAGATGGTTCATGTTTAGTCCTGACTCTAGACACCAGCAGGAGGCCGGTCCCAGAGGTCCTCAGAGTTCTAGATGGTTCTGTTGTGGTTCCCTCCACCACCACCGGAGGGAGCCGGAGACCATCTCACCTTTCCCCCAATTCTGGCTGACTGAAACACCTGCTCTCATTGGAAACACCTGCACCTGCTCTCCCGGCTGCCTACTTAAAGGCAGCCTCACCAGTATTCCTCGTCGGGTCTTCATTCCTTCAGTCCTGGCTGACTCCCGACCCAACTGACTTCCTTGATTTTTGACTTTTGATAACCTTTGTTCCCTCTCCGTTGTTTACAGCTTTGATTCCTGGTTTAATAAATCTAGTTAAAGTCCTGCATTTGGGTCCTCCTCCTTCCATGTGCACCCCGCACCATAACAGAAGACCCGACCATAATGGACCCAGCGGACCCAAACCATCTTCCTGAACAAGATGAGTTATCTCAACTAAAGGTGAGACTGGAACTATGTGGACAGGCTCTGGAAATGCTGCGTCAGATCAGTCATCTACATAGCAGGCATCTCCAAGATCTTCAGACCCAGTTGAACTACAACACCCCTAACTCCACTCCTGAACCTCCAACCATCGACCCGGAAGCCTTCGATGGGACTCTTGGAAAGTGTAGGGGCTTCCTTCTTCAATGTTCTCATATCTTTGCTCTCCGTCCACAGACTTTTCATTCTGATACCATCAAGATTCTCTACATTGTGGGGCTCCTGCGAGGACGTGCGTTACAATGGGCGGAGGCAGAGAAGTTTGGCTCCCCGCTCACCACTCGATCCCTGGATGCTTTCCTCCGCGCCTTCCGAGCGGCATTCGACCTTCCGAACCACGCAGGAAACGTTTCCCGGAGATTGTTACGGATCTCCCAGGGGAAGGAGTCTGTCTCGGAATACTCAATCCGATTCCGGATCTTAGCCGCGGAGGTTAAGTGGGACGACGGGGCCCTACGTGGAATCTTTATGGAAGGGCTGAATCACCATCTGCGACATGAACTGGCAATGAGGGGTGAGTCATCAGATCTTAACACCCTTATCAATCTTGCTATACAGTTGGAAAACAGCCTTCAGGAAAATCGACCAAGAAGAGATCTCGGACCACCACGGCTCTCCTCCCACAATTTCCCATTCGGTCGGAGGTCCTCTCTAGTTCGTTCTTCTGTGGAAACTGACTCCCCTGAGTATAACCCCGATCACCTGGAACCCATGCAGTTGGGAAAGACGTCCCCGCCTTCGGAAGAGAGAGAACGCCGACTCAGAAGTGGGAGTTGTCTCTATTGTGGCGAACAGGGCCACTTCCTGTCCAGCTGCCCTGTGAGACCAAGAAGGGATAATCGACCTACAACTAAAGGATACCTGGTGAGCTCAACTAAAGGCATGTCTGTCAGTCATTCCCGTTATACCATACCAGTGACACTCATAATATCTCCCTCTTCTTCAATAACCGTAAAAGCGTTAATTGACTCTGGTGCTGATGGCAATTTTATGGATTCAGAACTCTTTCATTCTCTCTCTCTTCCTCCAGTTCGTCTTAATAAATCCATGCCAGCTAACGCTATTGATGGTCGTCTGTTGTCTTCTGTAACACACCGCACCCCCATCTTAGAACTCCTCACTTCGGGTAATCATCGTGAACACATTAGTTTTATGTTATTGAGCACTCCTGACTGCCCTATGGTGTTGGGAATTCCCTGGCTTCAATTGCACAACCCTCACATAGACTGGAAGTCTGGAAAGATACTAGGTTGGAGTACTCATTGTCACGCAGTGTGTCTCCGTTCAGCGATTCCGGCAGCCATTCCAGATAAGATTAAATCTGCAGAACCCCCTGATTTAGCTAATGTTCCGGTTGTTTATCATGATCTCTCTCGGGTTTTTTCCAAAACACATGCGAAGTCACTGCCACCTCACCGTCCTTACGACTGCCCCATTGACCTGCTCCCTGGTGCCACGTTTCCTAAGAGTAGCCTATATAATCTGTCTAAACCGGAACGTGAAGCTATGGAATCTTATATCAAAGAAGCACTGGCAGAGGGTTTAATTCGTCCATCGTCATCACCTCTGGGTGCAGGGTTTTTCTTTGTGGAGAAAAAGGACCGCTCACTACGCCCATGCATCGACTACCGAGGCCTAAATCAGATCACAATCCGCAATAAGTATCCACTCCCCCTTCTTAACTCTGCTTTTGAACTGCTCCAAGGAGCATCCGTATTCACGAAACTTGACCTCCGTAACGCATATCACCTGGTCCGGATCCGCCAAGGGGATGAGTGGAAAACTGGGTTCAACACCCATCTTGGTCATTTCGAATATCTAGTTATGCCTTTTGGACTCACTAACGCACCAGCAGTATTTCAATCATTCATTAACGATGTATTACGTGACTTCATCAACCATTTTGTGTTCGTTTATCTTGATGACATTCTGATTTTCTCCCCGTCATTAGAAGCTCACCAGGTCCACGTAAGAACAGTTCTTCAACGGTTGCTGGAGAACAAACTGTTCGTGAAAGCAGAGAAGTGCGAGTTCCATTCCACCTCAGTTTTGTTTTTGGGGTTCAAGATCGGCTCCGGCACCATCGAGACCGATCCCGAAAAGATTCGGGCTGTTAAGGAGTGGCCCCGTCCCAGCACTCGGAGACAGCTGCAGCAGTTCCTGGGCTTCGCCAACTTTTACCGGCGATTTATCAGGAACTACAGCCAACTAGCTGCACCCCTCACTCAACTGTCCTCCTCTGCTTGTCCCTTCAAGTGGCCTCCTGAGGCTGAACGAGCCTTCTGTACCCTCAAGGAGAGATTCTCGTCCGCTCCTATCCTCATCCAACCAGACCCATCTCGCCAATTTGTCGTCGAGGTAGATGCATCCGACTCTGGGGTGGGTGCCGTCCTATCTCAGCGTTCCACTTCCGACGGCAAACTCCATCCCTGCGCCTTCTACTCTCGCAGGCTCTCTCCCGCCGAACGTAATTATGACGTGGGAAACCGCGAACTACTCGCCATAAAAGCAGCCCTGGAGGAATGGCGCCACTGGCTGGAAGGGGCAGAACCTCCCTTTCTCATCTGGACTGACCATAAGAATCTGTCGTATATTCAATCTGCCAAGAGACTTAATGCACGCCAGGCTCGGTGGCAATTATTCTTCTCCAGGTTTAACTTTACTTTGACCTACAGACCCGGTTCCCGCAATACGAAGCCGGATGCTCTCTCTCGTCTCCATGTCACAGGTGACTCTGTCAGCGGTCCTTCAGAGATAATTCCTCCCAGTTGTGTGGTGGGAGCCATCACCTGGGAGATAGAAAAGGCGGTCACTGAAGCCCAGCAGTCTAGCACAGAATCAGGTAATCCTCCATCTGGCTGTCTCTTTGTCCCATCCTCCGTTCGCTCACAGGTCTTGCAGTGGGCCCATTCATCCCGCTGGGCCTGCCACCCGGGGGTAAGCCGAACCATGGACATCATCAGACGACGGTTTTGGTGGCCGACCCTGAATAAAGACACCCGGGAGTTCATTGCCTCCTGTCCAGTTTGTGCCCGTGGGAAGTCCTCTCATCGTCCACCAGCTGGGTTTCTTCGCCCTCTACCCGTTCCGTCTCGACCTTGGTCCCACGTGGCACTGGATTTTGTGACCGGCTTGCCTCCCTCTGACGGTAACACAGTGATCCTCACAGTCGTTGACCGCTTCTCTAAATCAGCTCACTTTGTTCCTCTGCCCAAGCTACCCTCTGCTTTGGAAACAGCTCAATTACTTGTTTCTCATGTTTTTCGTTTACACGGAATACCCACAGATATTGTCTCGGACCGTGGTCCCCAATTCACCTCTCGTGTGTGGAAAGCCTTCTGTCAAGCCCTGGGAGCAACAGTGAGTCTGTCATCGGGCTACCATCCCCAGACCAATGGTCAGACGGAACGGGCAAACCAGCACATCGAGTCCGTCCTCCGCTGTGTGGTAGCTGACACTCCATCTGCTTGGAGTTCCTTCCTACCCTGGGCAGAATACGCCTACAACTCCCAAACCAGTAGAGCCACAGGCCGGACCCCGTTTGAGGTAACCCTTGGTTTTCAACCACCTCTTTTCCCTTCTCAGGAGTCCGAGATCTCTGTGCCATCTGTCCAACACCACCTCAAACGATGCCGACTGATGTGGATACGCACTCGCAGAGCGCTGCTTCGGACCACAGAACAAAACCAACAGATCGCCAACAGGCGGCGGACACCAGCTCCAGTTTATCAGGAGGGGCAGTCAGTTTGGCTGTCTTCTAAAACCATTCCCCTGCAAGTTGAGTCACGCAAACTGGCTCCCCGGTTCATCGGTCCATTCACCATCGAGAAGATCATTAACCCAGTCACGGTACGTCTCCGCCTGCCTCCTACTCTTCGTATTCATCCCGTTTTCCACGTCTCGCAGGTCAAGCCCCACGTCTCCAGTCCTCTGCAGCCCCCCACAAGTTCTCCGCCTGCTCCGCGAATCATAGATGGTGCTCCTGCTTTCACGGTCAGTCGTCTTCTGGACGTCCGTCGCCGAGGTCGTGGTCTCCAGTACCTGGTCGACTGGCAGGGATATGGCCCAGAGGAACGTTCCTGGGTCCCACGTTCGGCCATCTTGGACCGTGATCTCGTCAGGGATTTCCACGCTGCCAACCCTGACAAGCCTAGGCCACCTGGAGGTGGTCGTAGAGGGGGGGGTACTGTTGTGGTTCCCTCCACCACCACCGGAGGGAGCCGGAGACCATCTCACCTTTCCCCCAATTCTGGCTGACTGAAACACCTGCTCTCATTGGAAACACCTGCACCTGCTCTCCCGGCTGCCTACTTAAAGGCAGCCTCACCAGTATTCCTCGTCGGGTCTTCATTCCTTCAGTCCTGGCTGACTCCCGACCCAACTGACTTCCTTGATTTTTGACTTTTGATAACCTTTGTTCCCTCTCCGTTGTTTACAGCTTTGATTCCTGGTTTAATAAATCTAGTTAAAGTCCTGCATTTGGGTCCTCCTCCTTCCATGTGCACCCCGCACCATAACAGGTTCATGTTTAGTCCTGACTCTAGACACCAGCAGGAGGCCGGTCCCAGAGGTCCTCAGAGTTCTAGATGGTTCATGTTTAGTCCTGACTCTAGACACCAGCAGGAGGCCGGTCCCAGAGGTCCTCAGAGTTCTAGATGGTCCATGTTTAGTCCTGACTCTAGACACCAGCAGGAGGCCGGTCCCAGAGGTCCTCAGAGTTCTAGATGGTTCATGTTTAGTCCTGATTCTAGACACCAGCAGGAGGCCGGTCCCAGAGATCCTCAGAGTTCTAGATGGTTCATGTTTAGTCCTGACTCTAGACACCAGCAGGAGGCCGGTCCCAGAGGTCCTCAGAGTTCTAGATGGTTCATGTTTAGTCCTGACTCTAGACACCAGCAGGAGGCCGGTCCCAGAGGTCCTCAGAGTTCTAGATGGTTCATGTTTAGTCCTGACTCTAGACACCAGCAGGAGGCCGGTCCCAGAGGTCCTCAGAGTTCTAGATGGTCCATGTTTAGTCCTGACTCTAGACACCAGCAGGAGGCCGGTCCCAGAGGTCCTCAGAGTTCTAGATGGTTCATGTTTAGTCCTGACTCTAGACACCAGCAGGAGGCCGGTCCCAGAGGTCCTCAGAGTTCTAGATGGTTCATGTTTAGTCCTGACTCTAGAAACCAGCAGGAGGCCGGTCCCAGAGGTCCTCAGAGTTCTAGATGGTTCATAAGGTACTAACTTTGGTTCTAGACCATGGAGAGACTTAAACACAAGCAGAGCAGCTTTAAAGTCTGAGCCACAGGAAGCCAGTGCAGAGACTTGAGCACAGGACTAATGTTGTCTTTTTTATTCTTTTCTTCTTTTGTTATTCTTCTGGTCCTCCAGAAGGGACTTGATCCCAGTGGGAATCGAACCAGATTCTCCCGGTCGAAAGGCCCCCGCTCCTGGGAGCAACACAGGACTAATGTGATCATACTTTCTAGTTCTTGTTAGAACTCGAGCAGCAGCATTGAAGAATCAAGGATTCAAGAGGTGGATGTTAGGAGGGCTGAGTATTGTTTGTAGACGGTTGTGTTCGTGTAAAGAAAACAGTTTTATGATGAGAATCATCGGCTTCATCGTCTGATAAATAAATGAAGAATTGTTCCTTTTTAGAAGCAAACGTTTGGTTTGTTTGTGTGAATCATGGTTCTTTCAGAGGAAAAGAATTTAGGAATATTTTAGTCCTGTTTGTGATCCTCCTGGAGAACAAAAGATGATCAGGCTTTACCTCCCCCGGACCCCCCCAGACCCTGCCAGAACCCCCCGAGGGCTTCAGCATCACTTCAAAATATATTTCCATCCAACATCAAGTAGAAGCTTTTTATATCCTCCATCATGATTCACCTGGAGAGAAAAAAAACACTGGAAAGAGGTTTGAAGTTTAAGGGGTTTAGTCTCTCTCTCACACACACTCACACACACACACACACACACACTCACTCACACACACACACACACACACACACACACACACACTCACACACACACACACACACACACACACACACACACACTCACACACACACACACACACTCACACACTCACACACACACACACACACTCACACACACACGGATACACACACACACACACACACACACTCACACACACACACACACACACACACACACACACACTCACACACACACACACACACACACACACACACACACACAGCTCTTATTATCAAAGCTGAAATATTTGGTTGAATCTCTGCATCAGAATTAAAGATAAATAAAAGATGATTTTTGCTCTTTCGGACTCGGCTCAGCGTGACTCTAAACGTGAAAACAACAACTGGCTGTTCGCCTGCGAGCGCGCACGCCTCCGGTCAGAGAATTGGAGTCTATTCTGGTCCGGAGCCGCTGGGTGTCCGCGGGGATTCGTCCGTCCAGCCAAAGGTCACCCAGCAGCCTCCTGATGCAATGCCCTTTGTGCCGCATTGTATTCCCCTCACACACGCTGCAGAACCGCTCCAAACGATACTCAATCCTTCACAATCTCACTCTTTACTGGGATTAAGGTGCCAACCGCCTTTCATGTTGGATAAACATAAAACATCTTAAAGCCAGCAAACACACGTTAGAGGACGATGAGGTGAGGAGGAAGAAGAAAGCCTTCTCTGAACAGGAATGGAGGCTTAAGGTACGACTTACCTGGAGTAAATAATAACAATCTGACCACCTGGTCTAAAGAAAAGAAAAGGACTCTTAACCCAGAATCAGCACGGTGGCACAGTGGGTAGCACATCAACAAGCTCATGGGTTCGAACCCTGGGTGGGGACAAGGTTTGAAACACTGGCCTTTCTGTGTAGAGTTTGCATGTTCTCCCTGTGTAAACTTGGGTTTCCTCCTACCCTCCAAAAACATGCGTGTTAGATTGAGGACACCCTTGGAAAAGTGATGTCTCATCTCAAGAGGGAGGGGCTTATTCTCCTTATTAAAAAAAAAATAATTAAGTGGTTCGGTTCCACAGGCCATTAGGATGTTTATGTTAAGGACGCGTTGAACTCGTTAGTTTCATTTAGGACAATAAAACGCAATTAAAAAACCATGGAAGTTAGGCTAGATCCTGGTTACCATGGTGAGGGTAGGAACGTAGACCCTGGTTACCATGGTGAGGGTAGGAACGTAGACCCTGGTTACCATTGTGAGGGTAGGAACGTAGATCCTGGTTACCATGGTGAGGGTAGAAACGTAGATCCTGGTTACCATAGTGAGGGTAGGAACGTAGATCCTGGTTACCATAGTGAGGGTAGGAACGTAGATCCTGGTTACCATAGTGAGGGTAGGAACGTAGATCCTGGTTACCATGGTGAGGGTAGGAACATAGATCCTGGTTACTATGGTGAGGGTAGGAACGGAGATCCTGGTTACCATATTGAGGGTAGGAAGGTAGATCCTGGTTACCATGGTGAGGGTAGGAAGGTAGATCCTGGTTACCATGGTGAGGGTAGGAATATAGATCCTGGTTACCATGGTGAGGGTAGGAACGTAGATCCTGGTTACCATGGTGAGGGTAGGAACGTAGATCCTGGTTACCATGGTGAGGGTAGGAATGTAGATCCTGGTTACCATGGTGAGGGTAGGAACGTAGATCCTGGTTACCATGGTGAGGGTAGGAACGTAGATCCTGGTTACCATGGTGAGGGTAGGAACGTAGATCCTGGTTACCATGGTGAGGGTAGGAACGTAGATCGACCGGTAAATCCAGAGCTTTACTTTTTGGCTCAGCTCTTTTTCACCACTACGGATCGATGCAGCACCCAAATTATTTCAGACGTCACACTGCTCCGTCCCTTGATCTCCACTCGTGAACAAGACCCTGAGATACTTAAACTCCTCCACTTGGGGCAGGACCCCGTCAGTGACCAGCAGGAGGCGCTCCACTTCTTTCTGGTTTGTTTCAGCTGTTTGTAGAAATAAAGGATTGATGGATGATGCCTGACTTCAGGTGGTAACGACCAGCGTTGCACACGTGCACGCTGACTAATAACCATGTAAATGTGCTGTGAGGTTATTGTTGTTCCTTGTTGTGATGCTTCCATCCTACCTGAGCCCACCCACCCTCCCACTCCCCTCCTCCCCCGCTTCCATCTTTATTAGAATAATATTAATGTGAATCGGGGCGTCGCCTGACAGCTTTATTGGATTATTTACAAGGGAAATAATGGCAGCGGGGTCTCGGGCTAAACAAATAAATAAATGTGATCCCGGATGGAATGAAGCGGATGTCTGTGGAGCAGGAGGTTTATTGTTCTGCTGACAGGTGCCTCATCTGTTCCACGCAAACTAGTACAATCCTTTTCTTTTATTGCAGCGGAACGCAGATTGTTTTTACCGATCAAAGACGGAAAAAAAAATAAAACAGAGACGAGTCAAAACGAATGAAAAAGTTTGTTTTTCACCCGAAAAAAGTGATTTTTAAAATTTTTTTTGGAAGTTTTTACCAGAGATTTTCCAACTAATATGTTCTCCTAACAGTGACTAACCAGAGTCTTCTTCCGGTCGAGTTCCATCCTTCTGGTCCCTATGACGTCAAGCCGGGGTCTCCTTCCAGTAGAGCTCCATCCATCCGGTCCCCTGAACGTCCAGCCGGGGTCTCCTTCCAGTAGAGCTCCATCCATCCGGTCCCCTGAACGTCCATCCGGGGTCTCCTTCAGGTCATTCATCGTAACCTGTTTTTCCAGCTCCATCCAGCCTCCTTCCCCTCTGAGTGAAGATGGCTCTCGTCGTCTCCTAAGGAGAGCTCGATGGACTCATTCTGGGGACTCGTGCAGCGGTGGATTCTGCTGAGTGGAAGTCCGGGCCTGGCATCATTACTGCACCCCACGTTACAGTTCTGTTTGGTTCTTCATTTCCTCCAATAAATAAACTGTCAACGCATTAAATCAATGAGACAAAAGATCAAACGGGGGCTGCACGGTGGTGCAGGGGTTAGCATGGTGACCTCACACATAGAAGGTCGAGGGTTCGAGTCCTGGAAAAGGGGCGGGGCTTAAAACACTGGCATCTCTGTGTGTAGTTTGCATGTTCTTCCTGTGTGTGTGGGTTTTCTCTGGTTTCTTCCAAAAACATACATGTTAGGTTGGCTGCTAGAAATTACCCCTAGGAATGTGTGTGTGTGTGTGTGTGTGTGTGTGTGTGTGTGTGTGTGTGTGTGTGTGTGTGTTTGTGGCCTTGCTACAGACTGGCAACTTGTTCGGGGCGTAGCCTACCTCTGACCTGTAATTAGCCGGGATAGACTCCGGCTCACCCGTAATGCCAAGTAAGGTAAAAATGAAAAGGTAAAAAAGTTCAACTCACAAAAATCTGAATGAAAAAAAAATCTGAAAGAAAAAAGAAAACATAAAAAGTCAACTTTGAGCTGAAACGTAAATAAAATCTAAATAAAAAGAGTTTTTCTGTTATTAATAAACTCGTTTTAATTCCACTTTTAGGAATCTAGTGATAAAGTTTGAGAAGTCTGTGAAAGTCATGCAGCAGGGAGCAGATTCAAACAGCAGGAGGAAAGAAAACGGATGGAAGGAAGGAAGGACAAAGAGTTCTGCTCAGTTTGGATCACTGGTGTGTGTCTGCGCTCAGCTTAACTTCTCACACTGCGTGGAAAATCCGTCCTGCTGCCGGCTTTCTGCCACTTTTAATGACATCCCCTTTAACATCTGATCCTGCTGATCCTGGAGAGGTGAGGCTGGTTTCTAAGTTACTGCAGAGAATTTAACTTTCAAAGCTTTCCAAAACACAATGTGGTGGAAACACTTCAGTACGGCTGTTCTGTCCTGTTTGGTAAGACGTGACGTACCGTCTCAATGTACTTGGTGAGACGGTGGGACGAACGTCTGGCAACGTTCGCTGGGATAAACGTCACAGCAACGTCCGGCGGGACGAACGTCACGGCGACGTTCGGAGGGAAGAACGTCACGGCGACGTTCGGAGGGAAGAACGTCACGGCGACGTCCGAAGGGATGAACGTCCCAGCGGCGTTCGGTGGGACAGACGTCACGTCGACATTCGGCGGGACGAACGTCATGGCGACGCTCGGCGTGATGGATAGATAAATAAATACTTTACCAGGATTTGATAATGACCAGGCTGGTGAAGGTTTCCAGTTTAAACCAACTTAAAAAGTCCATTTGAATGTTGGCGTCTTTGTTCTTTTCCTCCAGAGGGAGGGGGGAAACCTGCAGAGCTTTGGGGGGAGGGGGGTACAGGTGCTAGAGAAGGAGTGGGGGAGGTAGGGTGAGGGACAGGTTGCGGTGAGATTGGGGGGGGGGGTGCTTGGGGACGCTTAGTAGGGAGTAAACGAAGATGAGATGAAAAAAAATTAATTTTCAGTCACTTATGAAAAACATTTCTCCCACGCAACGCACACACACACACACACACACACACACACACACAGACACACACACACAGACACACACACACACACACACACAGGCACTCCACTGCCCCTCTTCCCCTGACGCACCACCAACATGTCCACCCACCCCTCACCACGCCCACTGCTGGGACTATTCTGGGAAGGACGATGGGTACATTCCGGGTCACCGTGAACAAACAGATGAACAGTTCATCACCATGGCGATGATTCTCCTCCAGGCTCCAAGCATGCATCTGTTTTCTGGTCACATAGTCGATACAGGTTCTGTAGCTTCAACACCATGTGACCCCGAGGGAAATGCATCATCACACTTCCTGACGGGACGCCCCCGTCTTACCACTGTCCTGCCACACGCCCCCGTCTTACCACCGTCCTGCCACACGCCCCCGTCTTACCACCGTCCTGCCACACGCCCCCGTCTTACCACCGTCCTGCCACACGCCCCCGTCTTACCACCGTCCTGCCACACGCCCCCGTCTTACCACCGTCCTGCCACACGCCCCCGTCTTACCACCGTCCTGCCACACGCCCCCGTCTTACCACCGTCCTGCCACACGCCCCCGTCTTACCACCGTCCTGCCACACGCCCCCGTCTTGCCACTGTCCTGCCACACGCCCCCGTCTTGCCACCGTCCTGCCACACGCCCCCGTCTTACCACCGTCCTGCCACACGCCCCCGTCTTACCACCGTCCTGCCACACGCCCCCGTCTTACCACCGTCCTGCCACACGCCCCCGTCTTACCACCGTCCTGGCACACGCCCCCGTCTTACCACGGTCCTGCCACACGCCCCCGTCTTACCACCGTCCTGCCACACGCCCCTGTCTTGCCACCGTCCTGCCACAACAGATCTGCTCGTTAGCAACCAAATGTCCAAACTGGCGCCCGATGTATGTTTAATTTCCTGTAAACACACCAGACGGCCAAGATGGCTGCTGCTTTAATTGGATCATTAATCAGTCAGGTTAAAGCCTGAACCATGCACGCCATCCCACATGCCACTGTGCACGCAGTGCGACATGGCACAGCCCACCTCGCATCCCATTCAAATCAATTTATTGCATATTTGTATGAAATGGACGGGGGATGAAAGGCGTCCTCAGCCTGGCAGAGAATGGCAGATAGAAGCAGAGGACAGTGCCCTAACGTGCCATACTTTACCCAGCTTCTAGGATCTAGGAGTGGGTCCTATCCTTGGAGGAGGTGCCAACCCCGCCATTTTCACGTCTACATTACCAGCAGAGGGGTTCGATCTCGTTCCCGTGCGTTGAGCCAACCAGATGAACCAAGTTTTTCCAGTGCTGTTGATCTTGTACCAGCTGTTCTGTTTCCTCGGCGGTGCCTCTGAGTTGTTGGTGGTTGCCCACGATGTCGTCAAGCCATCGGGTACGGAGCTCACCTCGTGTTTTTTCCAGCCTTTAATCTGTGGATTGAATTGAGGGATCCTGTCCATCCTGGTCACTCCCAGAGAGATCCTCAGCATCTTCATCTCTGATACAAACATCTCTGTTTCCTGTCTTAAACATTACTGATCGCTCTAAATTTTCCGCTGCACTGATTTGCCAGTGAATACCAGTTATCATCTGCAGCCAGTGATGCCCAAGCAGGGCGTGTCATCACTAATGATGAGCTGACCTCCACGACAGAGGATCCACCAAAACCCCTGAGACTGATTCCCTGGGGTTTGATCAAGTCCTGGTTGAGAACCCCCGATCTAGCTGTGGTCATGCCAGCTAGAGGCACCAGGCTGCTCCTAGCTGGCCTGGTGATAAGCTTGTTCAAAGTGGCATGTTTTAAGACATCCATTCCTCCATGCCCACCAGTGTACGAGCCCCCGGCCCCGCTGGGTTTCATTTTTCTTTTTAAACCACAGGTATAAATTTCTTCTTTCATGGAAGTTTTGATGGTGTGACTTCATTTAGAGTTACGTCTGTCCAGGGTAAGAATATTTTTTATGCCCGTGGGTTTGAAAAAAACGTCCACATGCAAAACATCACATCAAGAAAAAAAAACAAAACATGACAGTCAGTCAGATTCATACGAACAGAAAACATCAAACGATGAAGCAAATCTGAACAAATGAGACTTAAATTATAACAAAAACCCTTTCTTCAGGGAAAAAAATCTGACCTTATTTTATCTGACTGAGGACATCTGGTATCGTCTACGGCCGTTTGAAAATAAAGACGGTTTCCGTCTGTAAATCTTTCCAGAAGGTTCTCTTCTTCCAAAGAACATGCCAAAAGTATCCCGACATATTTCCTGCTGACGGAGGAACAAAACACCCTGAACGGGTCGTCAGTCTGTCGCGGGGCCACACACACACACCGTCATCCATCCACACACACACACACACACACACATACACATACACACACACACACACATACACATACACACACACACATACCGTCATCCATCCACACACACACACACACACACACATACACATACACACACACACACACATACACATACACACACACACATACCGTCATCCATCCATCCACACACACACACACACACACACACACACACACACACACACACACACACACACACACACACACACTCATTCCTAGCAGCCAATCAACCTATCATGTATGTTTTTGGAGGAAACCAGAGAAAACCCACACATACACAGGGAGAACATGCAAACTACACAAAGAAAGGACAGTGTTTCAAGCCTTTCGTTCTGGGATTCAAACCCCGGGATCCCTGCTGTGAGGCTACCGTGGCAACCACTGTACCACCGTGCCGCCCACAAAATATTTTACAAAGGATTCAGAAAGAAACAAAAATACAAGAGACAAAAAACTATTTTATAGAATTAAAAGTTTCAACAGAAATAAGAAGAAAGTAAAACATACTGAGTCTAAGTTCTCAGAGTGTCATGATCCCCTCTCCTGCCACCAGATGGAGCCCTGGACCTTCCCTCATCACCCTGATTAGGGACACCTGAGGGTGATCAGTCTGATGACACACACCTGTGGATCCTGGCGACTATTTAAAGGCGATCACCCCAGACTTCACGGTTGGGTAATTGTTGTCGTCCTTATCTCCATCCCTCCCAGCCACGACGACCTGGCTGGAAGGGATGGAGATGCCCATGAGTTACATCAACATACATGCCTCGTGTAAACCTGATGGCCGTCCAACGTTCTACCCACCAGGTGCCATGCTCGAGAACACATCAACATGAGATGGAACCCCATGTAAACCTGATGGCTGTACAAGGTTCTAACCATCAGGTGCCATGCTTGAAGACACATCAACATGAGATGGAACCCCATGTAAACCTAATGGCTGTACAAGGTCCTATCCACCACCAGGTGCCATGCTTGAGGACACATCAACATGAGATGGAACCCCATGTAAACCTGATGGCTGTACAAGGTTCTAACCATCAGGTGCCATGCTTGAGAACACATCAACATGAGATGGAACCCCATGTAAACCTGATGGCTGTACAAGGTTCTAACCATCAGGTGCCATGCTTGAGAACACATCAACATGAGATGGAACCCCATGTAAACCTAATGGCTGTACAAGGTTCTACCCACCAGGTGCCATGCTTGAGGACACATCAACATGAGATGGAACCCCATGTAAACCTAATGGCTGTACAAGGTTCTAACCATCAGGTGCCATGCTTGAGAACACATCAACATGAGATGGAACCCCATGTAAACCTAATGGCTGTACAAGGTTCTACCCACCAGGTGCCATGCTTGAGGACACATCAACATGAGATGGAACCCCATGTAAACCTGATGGCTGTACAAGGTTCTAACCACCACCAGGTGCCATGTTTGAGAACACATCAACATGAGATGGAACCCCATGTAAACCTAATGGCTGTACAAGGTTCTAACCACCACCAGGTGCCATGCTTGAGGACACATCAACATGAGATGGAATCGAACCTTCAACCCTTTGAGCCACGTCACCTTCTGGATTCTGATGATTATTTCAGACCTTACACGATAACAAACAGTTCTACCATAGAGTCTAACGGGGGATGCAACAGGTGCAAGCGTCCAGGAGACATCCTGACCCCCCCACCTCCAGCTGTATGTCGGGGGTCAGGGAGACGTCTGTGTCACTGCCGGAAGGAAACCAGAACATCGTCTGATTGGACCAGTTCCTAGATTCATACATCAGTTTACTGACTCAACCCTCCTCAAAGGAAGATCCTGCCTGTACCCTCATGGGAGAACCCACACACCCCCATGGGAGATGCAGTCCCCCGCCCCATCCCACCCATGTTTTTTATTTATCGGGTGCAGAATGAAACGGCGGTCCTGTCACCAGGAAGATGAATCTTTCTGCAGGAACACAGATTTCTCTGGTTAGGGGGGTAATTGCCAGTGAAGCTTTGGGATGAGCAGGGTGGAATGAGATGGGGGGGAGGGGGACAGAATGAGATGGGAGGAGGGGGGGCTGGAAATGAGATGAGATGGGGGGGGGGGGTGATCCCTTCACAATAAAAGAGCAGTAAAATTTCAGTTCCTTGAAGCTGCCGAACTGAATAAAACATGAAACAAAAGCAGAGAGGGACCCCGTTGGACCGGGTCTGACAGACCGGGGGGAGGATGTGATCCCAGAGCTGGGTCTGGTCTAACAGGCCGGGGAGAGGATGTGATCCCAGAGCTGGGTCAGGTCTAACAGACCGGGGTGAGGATGTGATCCCAGAGCTGGGTCAGGTCTAACAGGCCGGGGGGAGGATGTGATCCCAGAGCTGGCTCAGGTCTAACAGACCGGGGGGAGGATGTGATCCCAGAGCTGGGTCAGGTCTAACAGACCGGGGGGAGGATGTGATCCCAGAGCTGGGTCTGGTCTAACAGGCCGGGGGGAGGATGTGATCCCAGAGCTGGGTCGGGTCTGACAGGCCGGGGGGAGGATGTGATCCCAGAGCTGGGTCGGGTCTAACAGGCCGGGGAGAGGATGTGATCCCAGAGCTGGGTCGGGTCTAACAGGCCGGGGGGAGGATGTGATCCCAGAGCTGGGTCGGGTCTAACAGGCCGGGGGGAGGATGTGATCCCAGAGCTGGGTCGGGTCTAACAGACCGGGGGGAGGATGTGATCCCAGAGCTGGCTCGGGTCTAACAGGCCGGGGGGAGGATGTGATCCCCGGAGTTCCGCTCACACCTCTCATCTCCAAGGCAACAGGCAACACGTCCAATAAGAGAAGAAAAACGGGAATCATGGTTTTCCTGCAGTCTGGGGACCACGCCCCCTTTTGTCAAGCACAGTTGTCTTGTAGCCCCGCCCCCCGATCCCCTTGGCACAGGTATGACCAGGTGGGGGCGGTTAACAGATGCTAACAGTCGCTGTTGCATATTTTAGCTCCTTTTTTTTTTTTCTGATAATCAACTTGAAGTCCGTAAGCTAATACACTGCCATTAGTTTTTAGGGTTCCTGCTGCCTTGGCCAGCTATAGCCAACCAGTGGGGGCGGTGCTTGAAACACTTATTTCTGTGTGTAGTTTGCATGTTCTCCCTGTGTATGTGGGTTTTCTCAGGTTACCTCTCACCCTCCAAAAACAAGCATTTTAGGTTGATTAGCTGTGATAAAATCACCCCTCGGAATGAGTGTGTGTGTGGATGGTTGTTTGTGTGTGTGGCCCTGCGACAGACTGGCGACCTGTTCAGGGTGTATCCTGCTTCTTGCCTAAAATAAGTCGGGATACACTCCGCTACCCCTCGCGAGCCCATCGGGGATAAACGTCTCAGAAGACGAGACGAAACAAAACAATAAACCAGAAAAATTAAAACCTAAAGAATCAGGAAATAGACTGACCCTCCCCGAGCGTGACCTTTCAAGAACCTTAATAAAAAACCAGGAGGGTAAAATTAAAGGAGGAGAAGAGGGGTGGGGGTCAGGTAAAGGGGGTAAGGTGGGAAAGGTGAAAGAAAGGATGGATGGAAGAGTTAATAAGGAAGTGAGAAGGAGACCGGGCTCGGCCTTCCATAAAGCCTTGATGAGAAACCAGAGGGGGTGAGGCGGGGCGTTTGGGGTAGGAAAGGGGTCTAGGTGGTTAAGGTAAGAGGAAAGAGGGGGTGGGGGCTAGTCTGTTTAATCCCTCATTCGTTCAGCAGAGCCTCTTCTACGATGGAGTGAGAGTTTTTTTAGAAACGCTGCCGTCACTTCCCGATTTTTCTCTTTTTGGTTCAGAAACGTTTGTTTTTATTCATGTCGATGTAAAATCTGGTCGTGCAGATAAACATTCAAACCCGGACCCTCCCCTCCTGCCTCCTCCTGGTCCTGGTCCCCCTGCCGCTGGGCATGGCTCTGCATTATGAAGGGAGGGTTCTCTGGAGACCTGCAAACACAAAGCGAGATGGATGGATGGATCAGACCTGCACATTGTGCTTATTATGGTCTGTTTGCCTCCTGATAAACGGTCTGAAAGAGAAGACCCTCTTTTTTTCTCCTCAATCCATGTTTTTGTTGCTTTTCTTTGGATTGTTTTTCATAAATTCGGCAGATTCTGAGAAACACGATCTGAAATTTTTCCAGCTTTGGCTCCGTTTTCTGTTTGTGAGACTCAGTGAGAAAACACTCCTGTTTTTTTCTAAGGACTAAAACTCCATCGAACCGCCGAATAAAGGAATGAATTACCCCTCACCCACAGCTAGGTGGCGCTGTTAAGACCACTCATCTACAGCTAGGTGGCGCTGTTCAGACCAATCATCCACAGCTAGGTGGCGCTGTTCAGACCACTACACTAACTATGCTAAGTACGGGGGAGCACGGTGTAGGAGTGGTTACCATGGTGGCCTCACAGTAACAACGTCGAGTCCCAGAGTGGGGGCTCGGCTTGAAACACTGTCCTTTTTGTGTGTAGTTTGCATGTTCTCCCTGTGAATGTGTGGGTTTTCTCTGATTTCCTCTAAAAACATACATGTTAGGTTGATAGGCTGCTGTGGAATTACCCCTAGGAATGAGTGTGTGTGTGTATGGCCCTGCGACAGACTGGTGACCTGTTGGGGCGTACTCTGCGACCCTAAGATGAAACTAAACTCTAAGTACGCCACGTTCTAACTGATTAAAAATTTGTTTTGTATTTTTATACCAATGAATGCAGTTGCTTGAGGCCTCATTTTCACCGTCCGTCGCTGGTCTTCCTGGATCTGTAACCAGGACCAGCTGCCTCCATCCTGGTCCTCCTGAAAAAACAGGACCAGACAGCAGCACGTCCAAGAAGTTTCTCTATTTCTACTTCTGGAAGGGGAGCAGGACATCCTGACTCTGATATCTGGGTCAGACTTAATCAAACGTCAAGTTGTCAACGGCAGTGAGTGATTCAGAGAGAAGTCATCATGCAGGCCTCTGATGGGCTCGTCAGGCTAATGGACAGAGGTGAGCGGGCTGAGGTAATGCTCCTCAGGTTTCCTCTAATTACCTGTCATTTCCCATTCAGAGTTCCAGCATTCATCCCCCGCCCCGCAAAACCATCCTCAGCCCCACTGCCCGGCCCTCCTCACCGGGAAGGAAAAGAGGAACACGGAGGGAAAACAGAAGAATGTAGAGCCAACACAAACATCACACTGGATCCTGGAAGGAATCAGAGCAAACTGGGAAGCTTTAAGTCAAATAAACACACAGACAGTCTGTGGATCGCTGGAGGGGGCGGAGGGAGTCATGACCCTCCTCGCTTCCAGATCGTTACTCTGTCCTGGGCGTGGCCAGACTGAGGAGGTCTCTGTGTTTGATCTACCAACCCGTTTCCATCAGGATGAAGACCATCTATTGATTTCTTCAGATATAAACCTGTAAGAATAGAATAAGCTCATCCTGGGGAAGGATCTCTCCTTCAACTGGATCCCCATCAGGTTTTTCCTCATTGAGAAGGAGGGTCTAAGGGCAGGAAAGTCCTGAAATTGTTTAGCCAGGCTTTGTTTCGTTAGCTTTTAGCTGTGAGTTTGTGTTTATACATTTTTTTTCTTTTAAATCCTTTTAATCCCTCGTTCATCCAGGAGGGATCCATCTTAAAAACAGGCTGACGTCTGGTCCGCCCGCCGCTGGGCATGGCGGCAGGAAGATGGCATGTTCACGATGGAAAGGATGGCAAGGGGGAAGGATGTCTCACTGGGTAGGGTGACTGCCCTGCAACCGGAGGGTTTCCGGTTCGATCCCCCACCAGGAGTTAATGCCGAGATGTCCTTGAGCAAGACACCAAACGTCCAATTGCTCCTGATGGTGGCTTACGCCTTGCATTGCAGCATCACCATCAAGTGTGAATGTGTGTGTGAATGGGTGAATGTGAACTACACTGCAAAGCGCTTTGAGCGCCAACACAGATGGAATAGAGCTGGAGTAGTAGAGTCCAGTTACGAATCTAAATGTCTTCAATCGATTGAAAAGGATTTTCAGATGGAAGTCAAAACGTCTCAATCAGAAAATCCTACACTAGGTTACTACTAACCCTATTACCTACTACTACTTACCGTACTACCTACTCCTACTAACCCTACTACCTTGCTACAACCACTGAGCCTACCACCCTACTACTACTAATCCAGGCATGGGCAAACTACAGCCTGTGGGCCACGTTCAGTCCGTCAAACGTTTTAATCCGGCCCGCTGAACTTGAAAAAATTAAATAAATAAACCTTGTTAATGTTTTACTTTACTGTAATTCTGATGTTTGGTCACTAGATGGCGCCAAAGATACAACAACACTGCTCCCGTTAAAATGTGTGTGTGTCTGTGATGCCCACGCTGTTAAAATAAACGGTGTGTACAGATATGGAAAGCCATCGGGCCCAATACATGCATGTAAACAAGCGTGTTAGATGTTAAAACAAGCAAAATGTTACATCAAGCGTGTTAGATTTCAAACCTAGCGCCGCTAGATTTGAAATTTAACGCTCTTGATGTAACATTTAGTGCTTGTTTAAAATCTAGTGCCATTCTATAGGTCTAAATCAAAGCATGCCATCCATCTGATCCTGTTCCGGCCCTTTAATGTTAGAACTCAATGTGGCCCACGAATCAAAAAGTTTGCCCACTCATGTACCAACCCTACTACCCTATTACCACTACTAACCCTGTTAACCCTTCACTGTCCAGAAGACACATTAAAGCCTTATTTTTTAAATCCCTGTTTGTTTTTGTATGTTTTTTTACATTCAAAGTGAAGCCCATTATGACGAATATTTTGTAATTTTTGGCTGTAAAAAACTTAATTGAATTGTAAAATTCCTTCCTCCTAATCCCGCCCTAATTCAGCATCTGGTTTCCACTACCTCTTCCTGATGTGTGCACTTGTGTCTCATCTTCCCCCTAATGTCCATGACTCTGACGTAAGGATCTACGTTCCTACCCTCACCATGGTAACCAGGATCTACGTTCCTACCCTCACCATGGTAACCAGGATCTACATTCCTACCCTCACCATGGTAACCAGGATCTACGTTCCTACCCTCACCATGGTAACCAGGATCTACATTCCTATCCTCACCATGGTAACCAGGATCTACGTTCCTACCCTCACCATGGTAACCAGGATCTACATTCCTACCCTCACCATGGTAACCAGGATCTACGTTCCTACCCTCACCATGGTAACCAGGATCTACATTCCTACCCTCACCATGGTAACCAGGATCTACGTTCCTACCCTCACCATGGTAACCAGGATCTACATTCCTACCCTCACCATGATAACCAGGATCTACGTTCCTACCCTCACCATGGTAACTAGGATCTGTGTTCCTACCCTCACCATGGTAACCAGGATCTACATTCCTACCCTCACCATGATAACCAGGATCTACGTTCCTACCCTCACCATGGTAACTAGGATCTGTGTTCATACCCTCACCATGGTAACCAGGATCTATGTTCCTACCCTCACCATGGTTACCACGATCTACGTTCCTACCCTCACCATGGTAACCAGGATCTGTGTTCCTACCCTCACCATGGTAACCAGGATCTACGTTCCTACCCTCACCATGGTAACCAGGATCTATGTTCCTACCCTCACCATGGTAACCAGGATCTACGGTCCTACCCTCACCATGGTAACTTGGACCAGCGGTTCCTTCAGATTGTCCTAGGTGTGTGTGTGTGTGTGTGTGTGTGTGTGTGATTGGGCTCTGAAGAACAGCAGCAGATCTTTCTCTCCATCCAGCTGGAGACCCTCCTGAGTGGGATTACAGAATAATAATCCCTTCCTGCATCCTCACATGCAAATCAGCCTCATTTGGATAATCTCTTCTAATGAAAGCGGATAATCAGAAACTATTAATATTAAAAGCAGTCAGGTGTGTGGATGCGGGCTTTCTTCTGTGGGATTTAACTGATATTTATAGAGACCAGAGGATCATCCTGAGACCAACATCAGAAGCAGGATTTACACCCAAAAATAAAAAACATGTCAGAAAAAAAACAGAAACATACACATGAGAAATCTTCAGTACATCATTTCATCCATCCTTCCTTCCCTCCGCCCTCTATCCATCATCCATCCATCATCCTTCCATTCATCCTTTCATCCATCCGTCCATCCATCCCTCCATCCATCCTTCACTCCGCCCTCTATCCATC
>CACRXE010000022.1:330000-382500 GCA_902685375.1 Neostethus bicornis
ACGTGATACTTGCCTTGAGTGTCTAAAGAGCGCAGGTAAGCTACCGCACCTATAGCTACAGTAGACGCATCTGAGAAAATACAGAGTTCATTAGTTTTCATTTCACCTAAAGAACCTGAACTGTAACACCTTTTGATTTGGAGATCTTCTAGAGTTTTCAGTGAGTTTCTCCATGAGATCCATGCGTCCTCTTTTTCTGGGGAAAGAGGTGCGTCCCAGTCGCTCTCCTCAGTTGAAAGTTCTCTGAGTAGCGCTTTGCCTTGCACGATTATAGGAGCTGCAAAACCCAACGGATCATACAAGCTATTGACAGTTGACAGTACTCCCCTACGTGTGAATGGTTTTGTCTCATTGGATACAAGGTAAGTAAAGCTGTCAGTTTGCAGGTTCCAACATAGTCCTAAGCTCCTTTGAACAGGAAGTGGATCTACACCAAGATCTAATTCTTTCAAGTCCTTTGCTAGATCGTCTGCAGGGAATGCTTCCATAACGAGGCTGCAGTTGGAGGCAACTTTGTGTAGTCGCAAATTGGACTCTGCTAACATGTTTTGTGTTCTCGTTAACAGGTCAACTGCTTGTTCAGGTGTGGCGACTGAAGTGAGCCCGTCATCTACATAAAATTGTCTTTCAACAAACCGTCTGGCATCTGAGCCATGTTCCAGCTCACCTTCGCTTGCTGCCCGCCGCATGCAGTAAATGGCAACAGCGGGTGATGGGCTATTCCCAAAAACATGCACTTTCATCCGATATTCGACCACATTTTTTGTGACGTCATTGTCCTCAAACCAGAGATAGCGCAGATAATCTCTGTGATCTTCACACACCTCAAAACAATAAAACATTTGTTGAACATCAGCTGTCAGGGCTATTGGCTCTTTTCTGAACCGTAACAGCACTCCTAACAGAGAATTATTCAGATCAGGTCCACTGAGTAGCACTTGGTTCAGGGATGTTCCTTCACACTCTGCACTAGAATCAAAAACAACACGTATTTGATCTGGCTTTTGCGGGTGGTATACACCAAACGTTGGCAGATACCAGTGTTCTTTACCTTCGGGCAGAGGTGGAGCGAGTTCAGCTTGATCGTTATCCAACATTTTCTGCATAAATCGGATGTAGTGATCTTTCATTTTTGGTTTCTTTTCTAACGTCTTTTTGAGTGAGTATAGACGTTTTGAGGCTTGAACTCTGTTGCTTGGGAGTCTCCTCCTTGGAGAGCGAAAGGGCAATGGAGCGACCCAGGTGTTTTCTTTGTTTTGTTGGACCGCCTTGTCCATTATTGTTAGAAAGTTTTTGTCATCTATAGACAGTGCCACCTTGTCATCTGACTCTGTACGTTCAAACACAGACTGACCTAGCTTGTGTGTGTTGCCTTTAATGTCCACACTATTTGAGATTAAAGGTGTGCTTTGCTGGGGCTGCTTGACATAGTCCTCTTTCACTGTAAAGACGTTTGGACATGGTTCAAAATGAGTAGTCCATCCGTTGTCTAGCATGTGTGTTCTGTACACGTTGACTTCTGTTGTGTTGTGAGTTTTGCCCAAGCACACTTCCCCTATCACAACCCACCCCAAGTCTAACCTTTGGGCGTATGGTGCGTTATTTGGTCCATTGATCTGTTCTCTTACTTTATGAATGCTGTGGAGGTCCCTTCCCAGCAAAAGGAGAATAGGAGCATGATGATCGACCGGTTGGATTTTGCTTGCAATAGGGAGAAGGTGTGGATGGTGCTTAGCAATCTCAGGTGAAGGAATTTCAGATCTTTCGTCCGGCACTGAATCACACTCGATTAAAGGAGGCAGTTTGACATTTGTTTTTCCATCCATGGACTCTACTACAAAATGTTCTGCTCTCCTACCTGCAGTTTCAGCTTTTCCTAAGCATGTTTTCAGCGTGTATGGCACAGGTGCACTTTTTATTCCAAACAGGTTGAAAAAGTCCGTCCTAGCCAGGGACCTATTGCTCTGTTCGTCAATCACTGCATACATTTTTATAGCTCTGTCTTTTTGACCTTCTGGATATGCTTTCACCAAACAGATCTTTGAACATGAGCGTGGGCTGTCACTTTGTCCACATACCTCTGTGCACTTGGAGACTACTGCAGGATGGTCTTCTGAGTCCTCCTTAGCATCTACATTCTTTGAGGTGTCATCTTTTGGGACAGGTGTGGGACCCGGATGGAGTGCTGACAAGTGTTTTGGACTGTCACACTCAACACACTTTACTGCTACTTTACAATCTTTGGCTATATGTTGCACAGACCCACAACACCTGTAGCATATACGATGCTCTCTCAGAAAAGCCTGTCGTTCCTCAATTGATTTGTCTCTGAATAACTTGCATTTTTTCAGAGGGTGTGGCTTCTTATGAATTGGACACAGACGATCTGGTTCTTCAATTTTCTCCTGTTCGAAACTTCTTTGTTTTCTTTCCTCAATTTCCGTTCTGTGTACTGCAACAGTAGCTTTCCGATTATATGGAATGGACTTTTCATTGCGTGTGGTAACTTGGTTGCTGCAGCTGGATGGGGAAAAACTTGGGTCATTTTTCATTTTTGCTTGTTGCTGTACAAATTGCACAAAGACAGAAAAAGGTGGAAATGACACTCTATTGACTTCTTTATACTTTGTACCTACAGTGGTCCACCTCTCCTGCATGTTAAAGGGGAGTTTTTCAACTATTTGTCTAACCCCTCGAGCCGTGTCTAGATATGCAAGACCTGGCAGTGTACCATCAGACTTAGCACACTGCAACTCCAACAAGATGTCACCCAGCTCCCTTAATTTGCCACTCTCTTTGTTTGTCAGCCTTGGAAACTCCTCCAACTTTTTTAACAGTGCATCCTCAATGACTTCTGAGGAGCCATAACATTCCTCTAGACGCTCCCATACCACTTTTACACCTGCAGTGGGATTGAGGGTGTGTACTGCGCGAAGCCTTTTTGTTTGCTCTGAAGATTTTGGCCCTAACCATTTTGTAAGCAAGTCTAGCTCTTCTCTAGGGGACAGATTCAAGTCTTTAGTAACACTCGTGAATGAGACTTTCCATGCCCAATAGTTTTCGGGTCTGTCATCATATTGGAGTAAGCCAGTGCTAACTATTTCTTTGCGGATGAGATATTTTGCAAAATCTTGTACGCTGTTTTGCTCTATTTGGTTGTGACTTGTAGGCAAAAAGGTGTGAGCTTGGGGTTTGAGTGAGAATGTGCTGGTTGGAACAGCTTCTGGTATGTACTCATGTTTAACATCGTTTTTCATTGGGGACTGGACATGAGTTTCTTTTGTTATTATTGATCGACTTGGCATTTGAAAATTTGTGCTATCATGTGTAGCGCTAGGTAGCGCCTTTAGCTTACATTGTTGTTCCACATAATCACTTGTGCGTTGTACTGCATTTAACGTCTCACCTGTAATAGGAAGTTCTGGGTCTGACTCCCCGCTCTGACTTTCTAATTCTTCATAGGCTGCAGCTTCTGCCTCAGCTGCTGCTATTTCCTTTTCACACTTCAAAACATGGAGACTGGCCTCCAAATCTGCCTTTTGTCTCATCGAGTCTGCTTCCAAATCTGCTTTTTGTCTCATCAGACTAGCTTCTTTTTCTGCGAAACGGAGCTGGGCCTTTGCTGCTTGGGCTTTGGCGTATGCTTTTGTGGCTGACACACTTGAAGCTGCTGTGGTGTGCGACCGTCTGCTGGTGGCTCTGGACCTGACGCTGTGTGGAGGTGAATGCTGCGGCCTCTCTGACGGCTGCCTCTCAGGCGACAGCTGGTCTGCAGGAACCGGGTGATTGGTAGCAGCCTGGTCATCAGCTTGCTGCTCTGAGTTTGCCTCTGGCTCGAACTGTGATTCATAATCTCTCAAGTAAGTCTTACCTGAGCGTAGACTCATGTTGACTGTGTAGCTCAGTGTTGTTTAACCCGCCGTATAGAAGTCTTTTTTCTTCTATTTAAGTCTTTTTACTTCTATTTAAGTCTTTTTACTGTGCTGTCCTCACGACACGTGACTGTGTGCAGCTAGACAGCCAGCTAACTCTTCCAATGAAAAAAGAGACTCCCACACAAGGCTTGCTTTTCTTGTTTATGTAGACTCTTTTCATCACAGGATTATACATATATGTACGTATATATATGTACGTGGTAATAGTAACTGAAACAAAACAAACAAAAGAAGTGCATTATAAGCTGTACAAAACGCTGAGTCTCCATGATCAAACACACGTTAGCTTAGCTTGAAACATGCGCGCGTTAGCTTAGCTTGAAACATGCGCGCCCACATCCTAAGTGGCTTACTACATAAGACGCGATTCACACGTTATCAAATGAAATACAATCTTGAGCATGCAAACAAAGCACATAAACACAAAAAATACTTACAAAGACTAAAGTTATCCCAGGTTTTAACAAGTTTTGAGCGCAGTCTACTTCCGTCCTCTCAATTTCAGACTCATGCTAGATCTACTATTTTCGAGACCTCTCACTCTGCTGTTAGTTTAAGAAATTATAAAAGATCTTTAGAAGAGACAGACGTCTCACTCTGACATATACTTCAATCAAAGACATAACACAGGCCCTTTTTGTAAATCATCCTGTGATCTGTAGATGATCCAGTCTGTAATCATAGTCCTAGGTACTGACACTAGAAGAGGAGTAGATGATCCAGTCTGTAATCATAGTCCTAGGTACTGACACTAGAAGAGGAGTAGATGATCCAGTCTGTAATCATAGTCCTAGGTACTGACACTAGAAGAGGAGTAGATGATCCAGTCTGTAATCATAGTCCTAGGTACTGACACTAGAGGAGGAGTAGATGATCCAGTCTGTAATCATAGTCCTAGGTACTGACACTAGAGGAGGAGTAGATGATCCAGTCTGTAATCATAGCCCTAGGTACTGACACTAGAGGAGGAGTAGATGATCCAGTCTGTAATCATAGTCCTAGGTACTGACACTAGAGGAGGAGTAGATGATCCAGTCTGTAATCATAGTCCTAGGTACTGACACTAGAGGAGGAGTAGATGATCCAGTCTGTAATCATAGTCCTAGGTACTGACACTAGAGGAGGAGTAGATGATCCAGTCTGTAATCATAGTCCTAGGTACTGACACTAGAGGAGGAGGGTACCCAGCTAAAGATTTAATGTTTCCACAACGTTCTGGGAAGGTTTTCCAAAGGTTAGCAGAAGGTTCTTTAAAGGTTATTTTTGGTTCTTTAAAGGTTCAAATAGAAAGTTTTATGACGGTTATAAAACGTTATTTTTTTGTTTTCAGAACGTTTCTCTAACCTTAAGTTTAACCATAACGTTTAGAATTTGGTTCTCTCAACGTTGTGGAAGGTTAGGTTCTAACAGAACCACCAGCTAACCTTTAGGGAACGTTAGTTTTTGTTTAGTTAAAAACAAACCTTTAGAGAACCTCAGGCTAACGTTCCCTGGAGGTTCTCTGTTTGTTGGGCATCAAATAATTTTTTGTTTAAAATCCTGAGGAACTTTTCACAGACTTATTCCAGGATGCTGTAACACCTCTTAGCCTTCGGTAAGGTGCACTTCACACTGAAAACAAGCTGCTTTTTATAAATGATATTTTCAGTCATGTCTCATGTCCTTCTGGCTGGAGACTGAAAAAGTCAAGTGTGGAACTCATTTGAATATGATTTACATGTTAAAATGTGTGTGTGTGTGTGTGTGTGTGTGTGTGCTCTCAAAGAAATGTGAATGTTTCTCAGTTTAAAACTAACGTTTCCAGGCTGTGTGTGTTTGCTTTGGTAATGATCCTAATTACTGACTTTTCAGCTCAATATAGTTTGTAAGAAATCTGAACAGCTGAAGGTTCAGAAAACATTGAACAAATATTGAAGTTTTTTTTTTGTTTTTGTTTGTTGGAGCGTTTCGGGAATCCATCGTAATCCCCGATAATTAAACACAATCAGAAAAACTCAATCATTCTGTAAGAAAATTATGCAAAAAGACTGGATTGAAAAGTCGGAAGCACAACAAAGTTTGACTGAGTGTTTGTGTGTGTGTGTGTGTGTGTGTGTGTGTGTGTGTGTGTGTTGTGCACGTGGGGGAATAGCTGTTTATGAGCAGATCTTGAGGATTTATTCCAGACAGCTGTGTGTATGACAGGCCGTCATTAGTACGGTGATTCCTCAGGTTGCTTCGTTCCCTCGTGGCCGATGCACCAGATCTTAATTGCTAGTTTGAATAAAAGTTCATTTTCCGAAGGCTGGATCATTATAAATATAAAAGATTACAGAGATGATGAATATGTCAGTACTGTAGTCACACACTAGAGCAATAAAGAAGCTAATAAAGCTGGGATGGGCCGGGGGGGCTGTTCAGGGATCATGTGAAAAGATGAATGCTGTTTATCAGCAGAACATCTTCATACCACTCAAACTATTCTTCCTGAATCTCTCTTTGAAGAGATGTTTGATGTACATCCACATCTTTAAGTTACTAAACAAGAGTTCCAGACCAGTAAGGTTTAAGTTCTAAGTAGAAAGAAGGATGGTTGAAAAAGGGTGACTTCTCTGAACAGTAACGGAGGGTTGAGATCCAACCTACCTGGAATCTGAAACCTCCCGTCGAGCAAAGGGGCAAAAGCTCACTTGATCTTTATTTTCAGTACGAATACAGACCATGAAAGTGTGGCTTCACGATCCTTCTGAGGAAATAAGAAGGTTTATTAATCATTAAAGGAACTTTACGTATTAGAGACGGGAGGTCAGTGGTCGACCGTTCGCCCTCAGACTGGAAGTTAACTGGAAGTTCGCGGGTTCGATCCCAGTGAGCTCATGTCTATGTGTCCTTCTAGAAGACACCTAACCCCCCGTTTCTCTCACCACTGGCGCCATTGTGGCAACCTGCTGTGGTGTAATGCAGCGCACAAATTTCCCTTCCCAGTGAGGGATCAATACAGTATATATTATTATTAGAATGACTTTATTGATCCCACACGTGGGAAATCTGTGTGTTACAGCAGCAAACAAGAAGAAAGAAATAGACAGGATATAAACGAGAAAGATGATGAAAAATAAAAATTATTATTATTTATTATGACTCAAAGTTTAATTCAGAAAGACACAACAACTAAAAACAAACACATATAAAACTTTACCACAGACCACAGCACCAGTTCCTCCAAAGTTCAGACTGAGTTTCCCATCAGTCAGACTCCTGATAATAAAGTTCCCAGAGTCATTAAATCGACTGATAAAACTGTTCATCAAACGGTGCAGCGCGGCCTGGAAAGTTTGAACTCCTGCTGAGACAAACAAAAACAAACACAATCCGTAGACAGACCGTGTATGTCACAATGAGTTTTCTTATGCTACCTATCGTAGTACGACCACACGTATACAGGTTTAAGTAAATAGTCTATGTCGATTAGTTCCTACGTACGCTCTACGATACTGAACCTCCAACAGAACCTCCAACAGAACACCCAGGACTGTCCAATCACCAATATGATCGGGGGAAGGATGGCTCCGTGGGTAGGGCGACCGCTCCGTAACCGGAAGGTCGCAGGTTCGATCCCCCGCCCAGAGTCCATGCCGAGGTGTCCTTGAGCAAGACACCGAACCCCCAGTTGCTTCTGATGATAGTGGTCTGCGCCTTGCATGGTAGCTCCCATCATCAGGAATGAATGTTGTGTGTGTGAATGATTGTATGGAGTGAATGAATAATGCATATACAGTGGTGGTCAAAAGTTTACATACACTTGTAAAGAACATAATGTCATGGCTGTCTTGAGTTTCCAGTTATTTCAACAACTCTGATTTTTCTCTGATATAGTGATTGGAACAGATCCTTCTTTGTCACAAAAAAACATTCATGAAGTTTGATTCTTTTATGACTTTATTATGGGTAAACTGAAAATGTGACGAAATCAGCTGGGTCAAAAATATACATACAGCAACATGAATGAGCAATTTTGGAGACTTAGAAAGTTGTGTCAATGACATGAGCTTCATAGCATGACCTCTTAACTTCTTGTGAGTGATTATGAGTGACTACATCTGGTGAATTCTCTGAGGCCCTTTAATAAGGGCTCATTGGATAAAAACACCCACAAACGCTACAATGGGAAAGTCAAAGGAGCTCAGCACAGATTTGAAAAAGAGAATCATTGACTTGAACAAGTCAGGAAAGTCACTTGGAGCCATTTCAAAGCAGCTGCAGGTTCCAAGAGCAACAGTGCAAACAATTGTTTGTAAGTATAAAGTGCATGGCACTGTTTTGTCACTGCCACAATCAGGAAGAAAACGCAAGCTGTCACCTGCTGCTGAGAGAAAACTGGTCAGGAGGGTGAAGAGTCAACCCAGGAGCACCAAAAAGCAGATCTGCCAAGAATTAGAAGCTGCTGGAACACAGGTGTCAGTGTCCACAGTCAAGCGTGTTTTGCATCGCCATGGACTGAGAGGTTGCCGTGCAAGAAGGAAGCCCTTGCTCCAAAAGCGGCACCTTAAGGCTCGACTAAAGTTTGCTGCTGATCACATGGACAAAGATAAGACCTTCTGGAGGAAAGTTCTGTGGTCAGATGAAACAAAAATTGAGCTGTTTGGCCACAATGCCCAGCAATATGTTTGGAGGAGAAAATGTGAGGCCTTTAACCCCAAGAACACCATGCCTACCATCAAGCACGGTGGGCCTGTTTTGCTGCCAATGGAACTGGTGCTTTACAGAGAGTCAATGGGACAATGAAGAAGGAGGATTACCTTCAAATTCTTCAAGAAAACCTGAAGTCATCAGCCCGAAGGTTGGGTCTTGGGTGCAGTTGGGTGTTCCAACAGGACAATGACCCCAAACACACATCAAAAGTGGTAATGGAATGGCTAAATCAGGCTAGAATTAAGGTTTTAGAATGGCCTTCCCAAAGTCCTGACTTAAATCCCATTGAGAACATGTGGATAATGCTGAAGAAACAAGTCCATGTCAGAAAGCCAACAAATTTAACTGAACTGCACCAATTCTGTCAAGAGGAGTGGTCAAACATTCAACCAGAAACTTGCCAGAAGCTTGTGGATGGCTATCAAAAGCGCCTAATTGAAGTAAAAATGGCCAAAGGACACGTAACCAAATATTAGCATTGCTGTATGTATATTTTTGACCCAGCTGATTTCGTCACATTTTCAGTTTACCCATAATAAAGTCATAAAAGAATCAAACTTCACGAATGTTTTTTGTGACATAGAAGGATCTGTTCCAATCACTATATCAGAGAAAAATCAGAGTTGTTGAAATAACTGGAAACTCAAGACAGCCATGACATTATGTTCTTTACAAGTGTATGTAAACTTTTGACCACCACTGTATATATAAATGTAAAGCATCTTTGAGTGTCTAGAAAAGCGCTATATAAGTTCAATGCATTATTATGATGGTGGTGATCATTAAGGACCAAAAAGCAACACTTAGAAAGAGTTTATCCTGAGTTTATTATTTAGAATGACTTGGTTAGGAGGCACAGACAGGGCAACAGACAAGGTCAAACATAGACAGCAGGTCAGGTTACCAGTGCAAGAGATCAGGGAGAGCCAGGACAGTCTAGGTTGGTCACGGTAAGACAGACGTTCAGGATATGAGGATTGAGTCACAATGTCAGTTGATGATCTGACAGGAGCTGGATGAAAGCTGAGGGTTTCTTTAGGACTGGAATATGACTGGACACAGGTGTTAAAGGTGATGATCAGTAGAGAGAGGTGCAGTATGGGTTTCAGCCCAATCCATGACACAGGACAAATTGTTAAGCTTGTTTATGAATGTTTTAGAATTGGTGCTGATGGCTCCTGATGGCCAGATGTTTACCGTCTCCTGGTTACAGAACGCCTTCATGGCGGCTGGTTGGATTTTTATTTTTACGTCTCATCAGAAGTCTTTCATTTCATCTTTTGAACCTCTTATAAAAGGGGTCGCCGGGTGTGCCGGAGCCTATCCCATTGTTCTGTCAAGTTGTGAAGCCTCGTTGAGATGAGAGACTCGGTTCTTCTGACCAAGACGTGATTCCTGTTGAACTGAGCTTCTTTTCAGGATGGAGTTGGAGGGGCTTAAATAAGAGCAGTGGTTATGATCAGAGTAACCACTGATGTAAACAGTCAGTCACCTTCTTAACTGTCTATTCCTATAGGGGCTGCAGGGGGCGCCGGAGCCCATCCCAGCTGAATCAAGGCAAGGGGAAGGGTACACCCCGAACAGGTTGCCAGTCTGTTGTGGGGCCACACACACACACACACACACACACACACACACACACACACACACTCCTAGGGGCAATTTGGCACCAGCCAAACAGCCTGACATACATGTTCTTGGAGAGTGGGAGGAAACCGGAGTACCCGAAGAAAACCCACACAAACATGGGCAGAACATGCAAACTCCACACAGAAAGACCAGTGTTTCAAGCCTCATCCCCACCGGGACTCGAACCAATGACCTTCTTGCTGTGAGGCCACTGTGCTACCCACTGTGCCACCGTGCCATCAGAGTAAGTCGTTAATAAATAATATGTCAGTGAAATGGAGATCACACACAACAAGGGCCTAAACAGAGTGGGGCGGAGTTTGGTTGCGTCAGGATACACCCGAACAGGTCACCAGTCTGCTGCGGTGCCACACACACAGACAACCATCCACACACACATTCATTCCTAGGGGGAATTTTAAAGCAACCTAACATGTATGTTTTTGGAGGGTGGGAGGTGACCAGAAAAACTCACACATACAGGGGAGAACATGCAAACTCCAAACAGAAAGACAAGTGTTTCAAGCCTCATTCGCACTCCAGGACTTAAGTCCCTGACCTTCTTGCTGTGAGGCCACCGTGCTAACCCATGCATCACCGCGCCGCTTCTCATCAGCAGGCAGTAAATAAAATGAAAATCTAATGAAGCTAATATTAGCATCCACCAGAACCAGCTGGTGGAGCATATGCAGACACACTCCATCTGTTCCCAGTCTGACCCCACCCAAACCCCCTCACACTGAGACACCACCAGGGTTACCTCTGTGCCCGGAGACTCATTAGAACTTAATCTGAAGCATCAGAGGATTTACAGCAAAGACGAGAAAAAAATGATGAAAATTTTACAACAAAAAGCTTTAAAAACAGTGAAAACCGCCGTCGTGTGATTGGCTGTGTAAAACCTGTCGCCATGTGATTGGCTGTGTAAAGCCTGTCGCCATGTGATTGGCTGTGTAAAGCCTGTCGCCATGTGATTGGCTGTGTAAAGCCTGCAGCCATGTGATTGGCTGTGTAAAGCTTGTCGCCATGTGATTGGCTGTGTAAAGCCTGTCGCCATGTGATTGGCTGTGTAAAGCCTGCAGCCATGTGATTGGCTGTGTAAAGCTTGTCGCCATGTGATTGGCTGTGTAAAACCTGTCGCCATGTGATTGGCTGTGTAAAGCCTGTCGCCATGTGATTGGCTGTGTAAAGCCTGTTGCCATGTGATTGGCTGTGTAAAGTATAAAACCTGCCGTTGTGTGATTGGCTGTGTAAAACCTGTCGCCATGTGATTGGCTGTGTAAAGCCTGTCGCCATGTGATTGGCTGTGTAAAGCCTGTCGCCATGTGATTGGCTGTGTAAAGCCTGTCGCCATGTGATTGGCTGTGTAAAGCCTGTCGCCATGTGATTGGCTGTGTAAAGCCTGTCGCCATGTGATTGGCTGTGACCTTAAATCAGGGGTCACCAACGCGGTCCCTGCGGGCACCAGGTCGCCCGCATGCCCGCATCAGTCGCCCGCAGGCCAAATCTAAAAATAGCACTAATCACAAATTAGTTCTGTCTAAAATTTTATTTAATTGTGTTGCTATTGTTTTTTTTAAATTTCATTTATAGTGAAGTAAATTTAAAAGCTGAGCGCTGCAAAGATGAGGTTACAAACGTGTTATCCACCCCATTAAGTTCAGAAAAATTCTACCCTCCTCGGTTCCTCATCTTTAATTTGTTGTAGGTTTTTTCAATCATCTGTAAACATCATTGTCCGTGGGGATTCCTGTCTGACCTCGTCTGTCAGCCTGTCCATCACCATAGCAACAGTCCCACCCCCACACTGAACTCCTCTATCTCACCTACAGTACACCTCACCACTGTCTTACAGCCCTCATACATGTCCTGAACCACTCTAACATACTTCTCTGTCACACCAGACTTCCTCATACAATACCATAGTTCTTCTCTAGGTACCCTGTCATACACTTTCTCTAGATCTACAAAAACACGTTTTAAAGATCTTATTTATTCTATTTAGACAGATTTTATGTCTGATGTTGCACACGATGCTGAAGAAAGTTCTTAGTGTTAATATTTCTTAATTCCTCGGCTTGTTTTATGAGTTTCACCAGAATGTTTTTCTTTCCTTCATCGGGCATCTCTGCATCAGAGTGGTTGATGTAAACGAGGCAGCAGCCAATCAGAGCAGGGCTTCATGTGGCATTTGCTTCATTGTTTGGCAAAGCCGATGAGCTTTGTGAGGATTATGCCAAAGCTTCATGTGTCCGATTCTTTTTAGCTGTGTGAATGTCACATGCTGGCCAGCTTGGCACGAGGCGAGGTCGATCAGGCCGTCGCAAACTGGCCAAGAACGCAAATACCATCAGAGAAAGCAGGCGAAAGGGCAGAATCGGACAGGCGAGAAACACCAGAAATCTTTCAGCTGTGACACGGCTGGCCTCGGCCCCCTCTCTCCTACCTGCCACTCACACCCCCCCCAGCGGGTCAAACAGCCAGAACCCAGTTTCCATGCAGCTGTCAGGCCAGTTAGTCGTCCTGTCCGCTCAGAGGAAAAGCAGCTTCACCGCTGAACCGTGACGCCTGAGACGTTGGAGCTAACACGGAGGAACCTGCTCGGCGGGACACGTTTCAGAATGAAAAACTTTGTGGAGATAAAGTCACTGCTTCACCAAACAGACCTCGGTGTTTAACAGTTTGACCTTCGTTACTCAGACTGCATGAAGGCTGGGGTTAGAGGTCTAAGGCTAGGTGGTACAGAAGCCTTCCAGATGAAGAGCACGCCGACACCACCTTAAAAATTATTCTACAAAATATCATTTCATCTCAACAACAATCAGATGATCTTCATCTCATTTATTTTTGTACATTTTTGAGGCAAAACTGTTGTTTTAATTGAATTAAAGGATAATTGAATTGAAATTTGAGAAAAAAAAGTGCTGAGTTTTAAATTCTTCAGCTCAGCAGGGTTTTTGATGATTTAATTATCAGGTTTAATTATCGGCTCAGGTAGACAGGGTGGAAGGCCAGGATCTGGCAGAAGTCATTTATTACCAAACCTGTCAAATTATACGGTTTCAACGTATTTTAATACCAGAAAAATGTGTGTTTTAGGCTAAGCCATGTGGGTAAGTTTAAGTTTGTTTTTCCCCTCCCGTGTTTTTGTGGATGACGCGTTCTGAGCATGTGCAGGTGTGAAAGTCACAGATCTCATCAGAACACCTCCCTCACCCAGACTTCCCCACCTGTTGCCCATCACGAAGGATTGGCATCTGACATACATAAGGACCGAAGCCATCCTGTAGAGGGAGCTCATCATGCTGAGCTGCAGCTTTATTTGTTGTTTATCTTCTAGTTATTTATTATAAATACTTTAGTTAATTCTTTACTCGTTCTCATCCTTTGTTTTTTTTCATGACCAGGATTTTTTTTTAACGTCACTTTACCTTCCAGACCAGACGGCTTGTAACAATGTCATTTTAGCAAAGACGATCAGTTTTTCATTTCTTTACGGTCAAATTAAAAATCTGCATTTTATAATAACTTGCTTTGAAGCTGATTCTGGTACGATCCAGGTAGCGCAGTCAGAGCTAGACTGGCTACCTCCTCTTATGTCACTCTGGTTTATTATAAACTGACTGCGCCGGGTAATAACAGGGTTGCTCTCATGGATTTTGGCCGCCTAGCCTGTTGGGGGCGGTAATGCAACAGTTTGGCTGCATTAAAACCCAACGAACAAGAAGAAAAAGATTTTTTTTGTGATTTTAAGTTTATGCAAATACGTTACTGTCTAAAGCTGATTTTTAAACCAATATACTGTATATATTATTACAGTCCACGCCTTGGGGGTCTGTGTCTCTGCCACCCTCAGCTTCTCTCTCTCCTTTAATCCAGGCTGATTGGCCTGCTCGTGTAACCAATTAGAGGGCCTACATCAGCTGGCCTGAATGTCTCCATTGGCGCTCTGGTTTTGCCCTCTGCTCAGCTCTTTGCCTCTCTGTTACTCTACTCCTCCACACCGCGCCAGGCTCGGCCCACTCCAGGTCTCTCAAATGCCAGTTTGAGTTAGTCTTTTGCTTCACGAACCACACCCAACTGTACCAACATACAACCACCTTTTACTCACACACACCACCTACACCCCCAACTAACATACACTCACACCTCAGACTTTACTTTATTAAACACTATGTCATTTGGTAAAAAATATTTACCTTCACACCCTGTGTTCGTGTTACACCCTGTGCTATACCCTGCCTTAGACCTTGTATTACACTCTGTGTTACACCCTGTGTTTGTGTTGTTACACCTTGTGTCAGAGCCAGTCATTACAATACACCTAATAATCAGTGATAATTATTTCTGTGTACTTTATAAAAGCATCTAAACATACATTAGTTTTTTTGTTTTTTTTTGCCCAACGTATTTTTGAGAGCTCGGTGAGGTTTGAAAGCCTCGACATTCACGCACGCCTTATAAATTTTATAATAACATTAACACATGTTTTTCTAAAAGGGGAAGCAGAAGGTTTTCTTTGTCATAAATTTTGAATGATTTTCTTTGAGTTGTAAAAACACACAAACACACCATGAATTAAATCCATCTTAACTCATGATGAAACATTACTGTTTCACACGGCCGAGGTGTTCACTTTAAAGTTTAAAACATCTGATTTTTAATGTAGATCATCTTCTTCTTCTTTGTGCGTTTTCCTTCAAACCCAGCATCCTTCTTCTGATGTACTCTCTCTCTCTCCTCTGCACATGTCCAAACCATCTCAGTCTGACCTCTCTGACTTTAAAACCTCTAACATGTGCTGTTCCTCTGATCCTGTCCATCCTGGTCACTCCCAGAGAGATCCTCAGCATCTTCATCTCTGCTACAAACATCTCTGTTTCCTGTCTTTGAATCAGTGACACTGTCTCTAGACCAATCAGCATGGCCGCTCTCACCACACTGTCTCTAGACCAATCAGCATGGCCGCTCTCACCACACTGTCTCTAGACCAATCAGCATGGCCGCTCTCACCACACTGTCTCTAGACCAATCAGCATGGCCGGTCTCACCACACTGTCTCTAGACCAATCAGCATGGCCGCTCTCACCACACTGTCTCTAGACCAATCAGCATGGCCGCTCTCACCACATTGTCTCTAGACCAATCAGCATGGCCGCTCTCACCACACTGTCTCTAGACCAATCAGCATGGCCGCTCTCACCACATTGTCTCTAGACCAATCAGCATGGCCGCTCTCACCACACTGTCTCTAGACCAATCTGCATGGCCGCTCTCAACACACTGTCTCTAGACCAATCAGCATGGCCGCTCTCACCACGGTTTTGTACACTTTGCCTTTCATTTTAGCTGAAACTCTTCTTTTTTCCAGTAGAGGTTTAATAAAGTATCTGAATTGGTCCGTTCCGTCATCTTCCACTTATCCGGGGCCAGGTTTCGGGGGCAACAGTCTCAGACGGGAGGCCTAGGCTTCTCTCACCCCGACTGTATCCTTCAGGAGGATCCGGAGTCGTTCTCCGACCAGCTGTGTGACATAGTCTCTCCAGCAGGTCCAGAGTCTGCCTCTTGGTATCTGAATTATATTAAATCTTTTCTCAACGTGTCCGAATCTCGGAGGTGAGTCCGTTCTTCTCTCTCCTTTAGAACTTTTTCCAGAATCTGTTCAACGACCTGCATGGCGATCCAGTTCACCCAGTCAGTCTGCATCTTTCTCTCCAGTTGGTCTGATCCTTAACCTGCCGTCATCATCACCGAGAAACTCAGCGAGGCTCATTTCTCTTCAAATCTGCTCAATAAAAGCAGCCAAACTCATAAAAGGATTTACGTTAAAGCAGTAAAATGGCTCGGATTTGCAGACTAATATTGACTTTAGCTGCAGCTGGCGTGCTTACCGTGGATGCCGCGGCCGTCTGCGTCGCTGCTTTTATTAGGTGCTTAGATGAAAGTTTGATCCTGTTGTTTTGGTGGCGCAGTCACACCTCGGTCACTGAGACTTCACCACCTGGTGGCGCTGTAGTTTCCTCCATGTGAACCTGTCTCCGTCCTCGCTGCGCTTTGATCGAGTCTGTGTGATGGAAGCAAGCCTCATCCCTACAGACTCCTGCTCTGTCGCTTCTTCTCATCATCAAACCTCCGGCGAACAAAGAAAAACAACAGCAAACAAGTTTAATAAAAAATAGATTTTTATTTCCTCCGTTATTAATATTCATCTGGCTTTGCTTGGAAGTGCCGCCTCCTCTGTCGCCTCAATTATGACTTACTTTGTCATGTTCATAATTATGTGATAAGAGCTTCAATCTTTTCTTTTGTGAATACAACTAAATTATTAAAGTTTCCTCATTTCCACACGAAGGAATTAAGATTAACATTAAAACTCCTCATCAGACAGGTTAATGGAGAAACTTTTTAAATATAGATTCTACTGCAGGCTGAAAAACATTCTTTTAAAATAATCTCACGCAGCTTCTCGGATTAAAAAGAAATGTTTCATTTTATACAGATTTTAATGAAAAATGTTTAAAAACAGTGAAAATTTTATGTCAAACAAAAAGCAGCTGTTAGCCAATCACACGCCAGCACGTTACGTGTGTTATGTTCATTTGCATTTTCATGTTTTAGTTTAATTTGGGTAGCACGGTGGCGCAATGGGTACCACGGTGACCTCACAGCAGGAAGGTCAGGGACCGAGGATTGACTCAGTGACCTTTCTGTGTGTAGTTTGCATGTTCTACCTGTGTATGTGTGAGTTTCCACTGGTTTACCCCAAAAACATACATGTTAGGTTGATTGGCTGCCATAAAATTGTTCCTACGTTTGAGTGTGTGTGTCAAGATGGTTGTCTGTGTGTGTAACCACGCAACGGACAGGTGACATGTTTGGGGTGTACCCTAAAAATCCACTGGGATAGGCTTCGACATCCCCCTCAACCAGAGATGTCAAATTTTTGGCTTCACAAAGTGGGATATTAAGGGGGTAGTGGAAATTTGAGGAGGTGGAACCAAATGGAAGAGGGGCTATGACATGACGTCACGTCCGCCAATGGACAACATCCGCCATGACAGTTGGCGTAAAACAAGCCGTTCTAAAAATGTTAGTCTGTTAGTGCAGGCTAGCAGGCTAACAGTTAGCCCGTTAGCAGGATAGTTATTACTTAGCCTGCATGCACAGGCTAACAGTTAGCCTTTACCTAGCCTGCACGCACAGGCTAACAGTTAGCCCGTTAGTACAGGCTAACAGTTAGCCTGTACTTAGCCTGCATGCACAGGCTAACAGTTAGCCTTTACTTAGCCTGCATGCACAAGCTAACAGTTAGCCTGTACTTAGCCTGCATGCACAGGCTAACAGTTAGCCTTTACTTAGCCTGCATGCACAGGCTAACAGTTAGCCTTTACTTAGCCTGCATGCACAGGCTAACAGTTAGCCTGTACTTAGCCTGCATGCACAGGCTAACAGTTAGCATGTACTTAGCCTGCATGCACAGGCTAACAGTTAGCCTTTACCTAGCCTGCATGCACAGGCTAACAGTTAGCCTTTACTTAGCCTGCATGCACAGGCTAACAGTTAGCCTTTACCTAGCCTGCATGCACAGGCTAACAGTTAGCCTGTACTTAGCCTGCATGCGCAGGCTAACAGTTAGCCTGTACTAAGCCTGCATGCACAGGCTAACAGTTAGCCTGTACTTAGCCTGCATGCACAGGCTAACAGTTAGCCTGTACTTAGCCTGCATGCACAGGCTAACAGTTAGCCTTTACCTAGCCTGCATGCACAGGCTAACAGTTAGCCTTTACTTAGCCTGCATGCACAGGCTAACAGTTAGCCTTTACTTAGCCTGCATGCACAGGCTAACAGTTAGCCTGTACTTAGCCCGCATGCACAGGCTAACAGTTAGCCTTTACCTAGCCTGCATGCGCAGGCTAACAGTTAGCCTTTACCTAGCCTGCATGCGCAGGCTAACAGTTAGCCTTTACCTAGCCTGCATGCACAGGCTAACAGTTAGCCTGTACTTAGCCTGCATGCGCAGGCTAACAGTTAGCTCGTTAGTACACAGCCCTTGTGATGCTAAATGTCTCTCAGCTTGCGTTTGACACAGACACTGTATTTACTGTATTTACTGACTAATAAAATCAAAACGTCTTCATAAAAGCTGAAGAGGAGAAACAGAAAGTAATCTAGAAAAGCCATGGTGTGTAAAATTGGATTTTCCACAGAGAGGAAGATCGTGAATGGAAACTCTGTCATGTTTTTAATGCAGAGAAAAGCTTCATGAAGACTAATCGTCACACAGACTTTATTGTTTGTAGATTATGGTCATAGAGAAACAGAATCGGTCATTAGTCTGACTCAGCAGAATCATTTCCTTTGTTCAGCAGATGCACTTTTAGTCATCACAGCAGCTTTATGAACCAAAGACAGAAAAACAGTCTGACCTTCTCACTGAAGCTCAATCTTTAGAATGTGCTCTTTCTTTCTGAGCTTTATAATGAAAATGATCTTTGAAACCAGCAGGTCGTTTGTTGGAGTTTGGACTCTGAGATTTTATTTTGATCTCCATCAGCTCCTCTTTCAGGAGTCACTGCAAGTAAAACTGATTCATTTCATTTGTCTTCTAAATCACCAGACTCTATCTTGGCTGATTTCAGGCGAGAGGCAGGATACACTCCAAACAGGTCGCCACTCTGTTGCGGGGCCACACACACACACACACACACACACACACACACACACACACACACACACACACACACACACACACACACACACACACACACACACACACACACACACACACACACACTCACTCACTCCTAGGGTAAGAGTATAAAATAGGTTGATTGGCAATTTTATCTCAGCCAATCAACCTAACATGCATGTTTTTGGAGGAAACCAGAGAAAACCCACTCATACACAGAGAGAACATGCAAACTACACACAGAAAGGCCAGGGTTTCAAGCCTCGAGCCCACTCCAGGACTCGAAACCCTGACCTTCTTCTGTGAGGTCACTGTGCAGCCCAGAGATATCTGATATTGATACGTGTCAGTATTCATATAGGCGCTACCAGTGATGGCAGCAGGTCTGTGTAGTGCTCCATGTATTTGTTGGATTTTTTTAGTTTTTATTCCATTTTTAAGAGATGATCTCCTTCATCAGTGAGGAATGTGGAGTCAGAGTGGACGTGTGGAGATGTTCCGTGCTGGAGTGAATCAGACGTTGAAGGAATGAAGACAGGATCTTCTGAGTGACATCAGAGGTGATTCCTGTCTGAACATGACTATGTTTAACCAGCAGTCGGAGCGATTACCTGAGTGGGTCACCTTGTCCCGCCTCCTGACCCTGCTACATCTGGAGAACTTCCGGTCCAAGGACAAATGTTCTACTACTGAGCTATCGCCTCAGCTGGAGGGATAAAGATGGAGGAAGTTGGATGGATGTTTAAATCTTTTCTACACTTATAAACAGTTTAGTGGATCAGTGTTATCATGTGTAGAAGCTCGAATGTGGAAGCAGAGAGGAACGTCTGGAGGTGCAGTCTGCTGAAACACTGTCTGCAGAAATGCGGGAGGGTTTGAGGCGTCAGATTCAATTTCTCTTTTTAGGAAAACCGACTTTCCTGATTTCCAAGGACGAGTTATTTACATGGATCACACTTTGTTTACGTCTAAAAGAGACAGTTTCACCCCGTTTCTTATGTAGATGCCACGCCCACTCTGGGGACGTTTCCATGTTTACCTGAAACTGACACCATTTTGTGTGAAACTTTGATAAATGAGGACCGGTTTGCACACGGCGTTAACATGCACATCAGGCCGTGTGACCCTCTGGCAGCGATTGGCTAGCATTCTGGTTAGCGCGCGGTGATTTATCCCGTTTGGCGCCTCGAGCAGCAAAACGGCCAACAAGTGACACGTTTCTCCTGATGATCTAAAAACAGCTAAGCAGCCCCTCGGGGCAGCTGTTAGTGTCTAGTGTGACTTATAGCATCATGTCAGAGTGGCGCGGAGGGCAAACTGGAGCTTAGCATAAATTACAGTCTCTGGAAATAAACATGAAGCAAAGCAGGAGTGAAAATAAAACGACACACACTCTTAAAACGACACACACTCACTGAAAATAAAACTACACACTTTTAAAATTACACACACTCGTTTAGGACCGATATCAAAGCTCAAGTAAAAAAGTTTTGGCCGAAACATGCAGAGTTTTGAAGAATGTTTTTTGGGTTCCATTATCTCCTGCTTTATTCAGGACATGGTTGCCCCGGCAACACCCTCAGCAGGACGTCCGGGCTTCCCTCACCTCGACTGCATCCTCCAGGAGGATCCTGAGGTGTTTCCTGTCCAGCTGTGAGACATAGTCTCTCCAGCAGGTTCGGGGTCTTCCTCTGGATCTCCTCCTGGTGAGACAGAACACCTCAACAGAGAGGGAGGCTAATCTGCACCGATCCGTCTGTCGATCGCCTGTAGATTCTGGTTGCCATGGTGAGGATAGGAACATAGATCCTGGTTACCATGGTGAGGGTAGGAACGTAGATCCTGGTTACCATGGTGAGGGTAGGAACGTAGATCCTGGTTACCATGGTGAGGGTGGGAACGTAGATCCTGGTTACCATGGTGAGGGTAGGAACGTAGATCCTGGTTACCATGGTGAGGGTGGGAACGTAGATCCTGGTTACCATGGTGAGGGTAGGAACGTAGATCCTGGTTACCATGGTGAGGGTGGGAACGTAGATCCTGGTTACCATGGTGAGGGTAGGAACGTAGATCCTGGTTACCATGGTGAGGGTAAGAACGTAGATCCTGGTTACCATGGTGAGGGTAGGAACGTAGATCCTGGTTACCATGGTGAGGGTGGGAACGTAGATCCTGGTTACCATGGTGAGGGTAGGAACGTAGATCCTGGTTACCACGGTGAGGGTAGGAACGTAGATCCTGGTTACCATGGTGAGGGTAGGAACGTAGATCCTGGTTACCATGGTGAGGGTAGGAACGTAGATCCTGGTTACCATGGTGAGGGTAGGAACGTAGATCCTGGTTACCATGGTGAGGGTAGGAATGTAGATCCTGGTTACCATGGTGAGGGTAGGAACGTAGATCCTGGTTACCATGGTGAGGGCAGAAACGTAGATCTGGTTACCATGGTGAGGGTAGGAATGTAGATCCTGATGATGATTAGCTGAATGCTGACTGAAAACACAAGGCAGCATGGCCTGTTGATCCTGTGTGAGTTCTTCAGGCGGCTGGTTGGTAAGGACTTCTCACACTTGATGAATGCTAGGTGTGTTTCTGGATCCAGTAATCACTACCTGTTCATTGTCCGATGGAACCACACACCTGGATAGACCTGGAACCCTAGGCTTGCAGCTTACTAAGCATTTTACAGCCTTCTATTGGCCTATTTTTCATTTGCACGGCACGATTAAAATACGACGTTTCTTTTTAATCCAAAGTATTTTACATGAATGAACATCGTTTGCAGTTTTTTCTTTTACTTCCAACAGGTGGCGCACTGAGAGAGAAAATGATTTATTTTCATCTGGAGGATATTTGCCGACAATCCCTGGACTGCAGACCCCATCAGGGGACAATAATTAATCATGCTAGCACTAAGTAGCCGGGGTGGAGGGGTAATAGATCAATTTACAGCCTGATGATAAGAATAGATGGAGGATGTTTCCACGGCGATGGAGCAGAGACTGAAACAAAGGGATAAATTTATGGCATCACACGCTAAGCTAACGTTTGTTAAAGTTTTAAACGGTTCTTCAAACACATTAAAATCACTACTACGTTAAACATCTGATCTTTTCTTTAAGACTGAAGCACTTCTAAAAGCAGGACTCAGGGATTACCTTTCACATGTGGTGTCCACTTTATGTCCATATAAAGGATGTCCATAAATGATGGACGAATAGGACAGACATGTTTTATAAATAAGACGCCTGGTCGTTGTTATTTTATTTATTTTTATTTATTTATTTATTGATCATGACCTCAACAGCACCTGGTACAAGTACACTTAAAAAAGACAAAGAACATACAGAGTTCCAACCAGCACATTGTGTCCTAACATAACAACAAAAAAACATACCCAACATAAACACAACTAAACCTAATGACCACGCTATCACACACCAACCTATTCAAAAAAAAAAATAAATTCCATACCATCATGCTTAAAGAGAGTCGGAAGAAGTTTGAGCTTTTTAATCCCTTCCCAATTTCTTCTTCTCGTCCTTCCATCATCTCCCTTCAGGGGGCGCCACATCAAGTCATTCTTCCATCTAACCCTATCTGCTGCATCCTCTTCGGTCACACCAACTATCTTCATGTCTTCCTTCACTGTATCCATGAACCTCCTCTTTGGTCTTCATCTAGTCCTCTTTCCTGGTGGTTCCAAACCCAGCATCCTTCTTCTGATGTACTCTCTCTCTCTCCTCTGTACATGTCCAAACCATCTCAGTCTGACCTCTCTGACTTTAAAACCTCTAACATGTGCTGTTCCTCTGATCCTGTCCATGCTGGTCACTCCCAGAGAGATCCTCAGCATCTTCATCTCTGATACAAACATCTCTGTTTCCTGTCTCTAGACCAATCAGCATGGCTGCTCTCACCACACTGTCTCTTGACCAATCAGCATGGCCGCTCTCACCACACTGTCTCTAGACCAATCAGCATGGCCGCTCTCACCACACTGTCTCTAGACCAATCAGCATGGCCGCTCTCACCACACTGTCTCTAGACCAATCAGCATGGCCGCTCTCACCACACTGTCTCTAGACCAATCAGCATGGCCGCTCTCACCACACTGTCTCTAGACCAATCAGCATGGCCGCTCTCACCACACTGTCTCTAGACCAATCAGCATGGCCGCTCTCACCACACTGTCTCTAGACCAATCAGCATGGCCGCTCTCACCACACTGTCTCTAGACCAATCAGCATGGCCGCTCTCACCACACTGTCTCTAGACCAATCAGCATGGCCGCTCTCACCACACTGTCTCTAGACCAATCAGCATGGCCGCTCTCACCACACTGTCTCTAGACCAATCAGCATGGCCGCTCTCACCACAGTTTTCTACACTTTTCCTTTCATTTTATCTCAAACTCTTCTGTCACACATCACACCTGATACTTTCCTCCACCCGTTCCAGCCTGCCTGAACATGCTTCTTCACCTCTTTTCCACACTCTCCATTGCTCTGGACTGTTGATCCTAGATACTTAAAATCTTCCACCTTCTTTCTCTCTTCTCCCTGTCACCTCACTTTTCCATTTGGATCCCTCTCATTCACACACACTCTGACTAATCTTCAAACCTCCACCTCTCCAGCTTTTCCTCCACCTCTTCCCTCCTCCTCTCACTACAGATCACAATGTCATCTGTATTCATGATTGAATAAATAATAAATTTGTGTTCTCTGTGTCCTACTTTTGTTTTTTAGGCTTTTCCTTCTAGAGAAGGAGGCTCTAAAGACGTCCTGCTTCGTTTCATATTTACTCTGCTGATCGTGTTTTTCTCTGAATAAAAACATTTTATGTGAAAATGTGATGTTTTTCAATCGAGAAGCTGCGACGAAGAAAAACATGTTAAAAAGATAAAGTTTCTTTTATATTTAAATGTCACTGAATGTGTTTTAAAAGATAAAATAAATATAACATTTAGCATTTAAACATCTGAGAAGATTAAAAAGGGCTTTTATTTTCTAGTTTGTTTGTTTCAGGTTGTTGTTTTAAACCGGGTCGCCAACGGTTTCCAGATCTGGAGCTTAAAGCAACATTCCTGCAGGTTTCTGTTTAAAAAACATCCGGTTTTTATGGAAACGTGTAAAAGTATTTTGTTTCGTTCTCCTCCGTTTATCTGCAGTCGGGTGTTGGGGACACCATCCTCAGACAGGAAGCCCAGGCTTCTCTCACCCTCCAGCTGCATCCTCCATCTCACCCAGGAGGATCCTGAGGTGTTCCCTCCCTGTCCAGCTGTGAGACATAGTCTCTACAGCAGGTCCAGGGTCTGCCTCCTGGTCTCCTCCTGGTGGGACGTGCCCATAATACCTCACCAGCGAGGCGCTCGGGAGGCATCCTGACCAGATGCCGGAACCACCCCATCCGACTTCTCTCGAACTGGAGGAGGAGCAGCTCTACACCGAGCTCTTCCTGGATGGCAGAACTCCTCACCGATCTCTCCTTCATCAGGAGGACACCCTGAGACAGACCCCGGACCTGCTGGAGAGACTATGTCTCCCAGCTGAACAGGGAACAGGATCCTTGTGGGTGAGATGGAGGATGCAGCCGGGATGAGAGAAACCTGGGTTTCATGTCTGAGACTTTTACCCCCACAACCCGGCCCCGGATGAACGGAAGACGACGGAACGAAACGGAAGAATTCACCTGAAAAACTCAATGAATCCACTTTGAAACGTGAAGATATTAAATTTGACTGTAAATCAAACTAAAAGAAAGTGTTTAAAATCTGCTGGATGGAATCATTTTTATTCTATGCAGAGTTGATAATCAGAAACTCCAGTTCCCCCGGCTCCCCCCGGCTATGGGGATCAGTCCTCTCTGACAGCCAATAAGAGGGCGTCAGATAAATAAATGAAAGCGCTGGTTCTTCACCACTACCTTTATTACAATCAGAAAGCCTGAACACAGCCGCACAGAAAAAAGTCCAATTTTATGCTCCAGCTCACCGAAGACACAAAGAAGAAGAGACATCTCATGTATGATTATGTTATTGTTGCTATGAGAGAAATAATGAGTTAATATGGCAGCGAGTGCACGCCGTGCACGCCGTGCATGTGACAGCTTTATTGTTCTGCAAAATGATTGGATGCAGCCTGATGTGCTAATTTGCAGCTTTTATGATGGAAAAAGCTCGTTTGTGTCTGAGTGGGGTTTAATTAGAACCTTAGTGAAACTTTACGGGTTCTTCTGAATGTAAGAAGTGGGCGGGGGGAGGGGGGGAGGGGGCTGATCAGACATAGAGAATCACAGTTTTTATGTCGTTGATCAACGAGAAGGAACGTCTTCTTTTTATGTTTTACTGCAAAATAACTTTTAAAAATACTCTAAAAACCTTTTGAACAACTTTTTAAAATAAAAGCATAAGAAATAAAAACATTACAATTAATTTAATCCGTTCTGTTTTGTCATCTCCTGCTTATGCAGGACCGGGGCGCCCGGGGGGCAACAGCCTCAAACGAGAAGACCAGTCTTCTCTCACCCCGGCTGCATCCTCTAGCTCACCCAGGAGGATCCTGAGGTGTTCCCTGTCCAGCTGTGAGACATAGTCTCTCCAGCAGGTCCAGGGTCTGCCTCTTGGTCTCCTCCTGGTGGGACGGAACACCTCACCAGAGAGGGAGGCATCCTGACCAGATGCCAGAACCACCCCATCTGGCTTCTCTTGATCCAGAAGAGCATCAGCTTTACTCGGATGGCAGAACTCCTCCCTCTACCTCTGAGAGAGACGCCGCCCACTCTGCATTAGATGCCCAATTCAGGCAGTACTGCCTGAATTGTATCGGTGGTCTCGTTCTTTTGGTCACCACCCACAGCTGGGTAGTGGTGCCAATCAGCAGCAGCCAATCAACCTAACATGCATGTTAATGAGAATGAGAGGAAACCAGAGAAAACCCACTCATACACAAGAAGAACATGCAAACTCCACACAGAAAGAACAGTGTTTTAAGTGTCGACCCTGTGATTCAAACCCTGACCTTCTTGCTGTGATACCAACGTGGTAACACCCGCACCACCACGTAATTAAAAAAAAATGTGTTACTTTTGCTGATTCCTGTTTTTTCTGAAGAAGTAAATGAAACATTTCTGTTTATTTGGTCAAATCAGGAAACGTCCATGATAACAGTGGACATTTTTTTTTCTTTAAAAATACTCTTCTCAAGAAGCAGCAGGTTCATTTGTATGTAGTGTCATGTTTTGTTGATTTTTTTTCTGTTTTTTTTTTGGGTTCCTGGAGCTGATCTCCTTCATCAGCTCCTTCATGTGGAGTCTTCATGGACGTGTGGAGATGTTCCGTGCTGGAATGAATCAGAAGGTGAAGGAATGAGAACGGGATTCTGTTTCACAGATTTGTCAGAGTGAGTAGGGGATCCGTTCTGTAGTCAGAGAGTCGCTGATTTGATCCTCATCCTGGAGTTCATGCCAAGGTGTTCCAGAGCAAGACACTGAACCCCCATTTGTTTTGTGATATGTAAAAATTAAATAGAAGCACATGGTTATGTTTAATCAGCAGGGGGAGTTATTACCTGAGTGGGCCACCTTGTCCCGCCTCCTGACCCTGCTATGACAAAGCTGATTGGCCAGGTGTGAACAGCCTGATAAATCAGATGGCTGCTCATCACACAGACATGTTTGTGACTGCTGAGTCTGTTTTACAGACTTGTCTGAGTGACATCATCAGTGATTCCTGTCTGAACATACCCGGCTTCACTTTGGAACTAAAGATGGTGGACTGCTGGTGTTGTTCCACCACAGTGAAGGATGTGGAGCTTTTAGAGACAGTTTAAGATCTTATTCTGATTCACTGGAGATGAAAAACATTGTTTGAAAAGAAAGTAAAATCTAAAAAAAATTAAACAAATCCACCCAAACTGACAAAACCATGAGAAATAAAAAACAAATCTCTCAGCAGGTTTTAAAACTCAACCAGGAGGCCGGTCGGCCAAGTTTTAGGAAATCATAATTTTATGAATCACTATTTTTTATTCAATTTCTTGGCTGTAAAAACAGGAAGAAAACAGAAAAACAAAGTGTTTGTGTTTGGCCAGAAGGTTCCTGGAAGGAAAGAAGGTTGCAGAGAACTGCATCATCACATCCCATAATACTTTTACAGCCTACAACCAGACCACCAACACGAAGCAGACCGGAGACACAAAATATTCCTTAAAAAAAATGAAACAGTTTTTATTATTTTTTAAATCATTCTGAAAAAGTCACATCCAAATAAAACTTTATTCTGAAATAATTAACTTCTGGATTTGAGGGCGATCTGGCAGGGTATCTGTCACCCCATTGATCGCTAGGGTTGATTCGCCAGTCTGACTGGCTAGGCGGGTGTTTTCTTCCTCCCTCACCGGTCCATGTGAGTCCCTCCTGAAGCTCTGCGCTCGGTGGCAGCGGACGATGTCCCCCGAGGCAGACGACCATCCATCGGTATACCTGTAGCTGCGCTCCCCTGCTAGAACCTCCAAAAAGTCAAGCTGCAAGCTTCAGACAAATCCAAAGGTGGCGCTGCACGTAGCAGTTTGCCCTGATTTAAAAAAAAAAAAAGAAAATAAAATAAAAGATGAACTTCCAGTCAGTCATCTTCTTATCCGTCTGTTCCTGTTGGGGTTACAGGGGGTGCCGGAGCCCATCCCGGCTGATTTAGGGCGAAGGGCAAGGTACACCCCGAACAGGTCGCCAGTCTGTCACGGGGCCACACACATACAACCATCCACACACACACACACACACACACACACACACACACACACACACACACACACACACACACACTCATTCCTAGGGGCCCTTTGGCACCGGCCAATCAACCTAGCATGCATGTCTTTGGAGGGTGGGAGGAAACCAGAGTACCCGGAAAAAACCCATGCAAACATGAGGAGAACATGCAAACTCCACACAGAAAAGGACAGTGTTCCAAGCCTCGTCCCTACCCGAGACGCAAACCCACGATCCTTCTTGCTGTGAGGCCACTGTGCCACCCACTGTGCCACCGTGCTGCCCTGATGAACTTCCATCTAAACCAAACATGTTTTAAAATGATTTCCTCCTGGTGAATGAGACACTCATCTGGAAACACTCGTCTAAAAGGCTTCCGTGTCTTCTGGGCCGAGCCAGACGTTTCATTCAGGTTTTTTATTTCTGAATTTGCTCTGGTTTCAGTGAAAACATCCTCCAGCATGAAGAGTTTTTTTTTAGTTCTGGATTTTTTCCAAGCTCAGACCATGAGGTCCACTGAGACTCTGAACAGAAATCAATTTATTTCAGGTTAAATAAAAAGATAAAATCTACCCAGACGTGCGCAGGTTAAAGTTTTCTTTGGAAAGTCATCTGAAGCGTGTGTTTCTGTGTAGGACGAGCCGGCTTGAGTCCCACTGTTTCCATCAAAGCCTGAAATCCCTCAGTGTCACCACGGCGAGGAGCTTTGCTGCCAGATGGCGCTCGCAGCTGCTCGCAGTAGGTGATTGGCTGCCGCTGCTCGCAGGTAGGTGATTGGCTGTCGGTCCCACTGGACCCAGTAAGTCTCTGTGGGGAATTCACAGTCAGACTTTTCACTTTGGCAGCTTCTGCACAAGCGCAGCTAAAAGTTCTCCCTTCTTTCCCCGTGGGCCTTTTTCTCCCTCATTAGAACCGCCAAGGAGAGCGATGCTAGCTCTGGAGCTAATGCATGTTAGCATTTCACACGTTACCTTTACAGCTAGGTGTGGAGCTAAAGGATGTTAGCATTACACGTGTTAGCTTTGAGCTAACGGGTGTTAGCTTTAGAGACTCTGAAGTTTTCCTGTGGAGTGCCGTCAGTCTTTATAGGACCAGAACACTGAGTCCATGCATCATGACCATGTGGTGAAAACAAAGTTTCTTCATAAGAACCAAAAATTTATCATTTAAAGTTAATCTTTGCTTTTTGGCAGAAAAAGACAACAGTTATAAAGACACGAAGAGTTCGAGCTTTGACTTGATAATAGGAGGAGGTGATAGAGCAGTGGTAGAATGTTCACACTTGGACCGGAATTTCGTGGGATTGAAACCCACAGAGCTCATGTTTAGGTGTCTAAAAAAAAAAAAAAAAAAAAAAAAAAAACCCAAAAACATATATATATATATATATATATATATATATATATGTATATGTATATATATAAACAAAATTTAACAAAAAACGTGTCACCGAGAGGAGACCAAGAGACAGACCCCGGACCTGTTGGAGAGACTATGTCTCACAGCTGGCTGGGAGCGACTTGGGATCCTTCCGGGTGAGCTGGAGGATGCAGCTGGGATGAGAGAAGCCTGGGCTTCCCGTTTGAAACTGTTGCCCCCGTGACCCGACCCCGGATGAGCGGAAGATGATGATTATGTCAGTCGTTTGTGTAATTTCAGTTTTTTTTAGATATTTACGATGCTTTTATAGGTCAATCTGCGATCATTTAGCCCCTCATTTTGCTTAAAATTGCGAGAAAACTCCGAAAAATTGTGTCAATTCTTTGTGCTGTGAAAATGTTTGTTTTTACTATTTTTTTTTTTTTTTAAATACTATTTGGACGATTACGTCAACCAGACTTTCATTTATTTCCTAGCGTCGCCATCTTTGATGACGTCATCTTTGACGACGTCATCTTTGACGACGCCATCTTTGACGACGTCATCTTTGACGACGCCATCTTTGACGACGTCATCTTTGACGACGCCATCTTTAACGACGTCATCTTTGACGACGCCATCTTTGACGACGCCATTTTTGACGACGCCATCTTTGACGAAGCCATCTTTGACGACGCCATCTTTGACGACGTCATCTTTGACGACGCCATCTTTGACGACGCCATCTTTGACGACGTCATCTTTGACGACGCCATCTTTGACGACGTCATCTTTGACGACGCCATCTTTGACGACGCCATTTTTGACGACGCCATCTTTGACGACGCCATCTTTGACGACGCCATCTTTGACGACGCCATCTTTGATGACGCCATCTTTGATTACAATCGTCTCAACAGGCTTCACTTTACAGATTGAAAAAAATTACAAAAACAAACAATGAACTAAAAAGAAAAAAGTATATCCACACAAAAACAGTTAAAAGCTAATTAAAAAAAACTTGGCAGACAATTTCAGAGCATTCCCAGGAGTTGCTCTGGATGGTAGGAGGAGTCCCAGGACTGCATTGAGAAGTTACCGCCTGCTTCAACCCGGTTAGCCAGCAGGACTACCCCATCAAAGTGATAAGGTACTACCCCACCAAGACTTGCTGCTTCATTGTGTGCATTAACACGAGCAGGACTGCCACAAAAGTTTTCGACCAGACACCGTGCGTACCAGGTAATGTTACGCTACGGTTGTACCCACAGCTGCCCTGGAACAGACTGACAAAAGTGAGGCTGCCGTTTTGCGCCATCGAAACCTGTGACCACCACCAACCGATCACACACACCATCCAAACTAGGCAACGTAGACGAAGTGTCTTGCCCAGGGACACAGTGAAAATATAATCTCAACATCCGTCTCACTGAAGTACCAGGGGTGCCAGCGGTCTCCCATCAAGTACAGCCCAGATCCAGCCTGCTTAGATTCTGAGGTCTGACGGGATCGGGCATCGACAGGACCTTTTCTACAAAGAATGAAAAACTAAGATTGACTCTCAACACAGATTTTTCAGGGTGAATGAGAACAAACACAGATGCCCTCCACTCCCACTCCTACCTCATCCCAGCAGACACATGGCACCCCATCTTTAATCCGGGGGGAGTGGGTATGTTACCTGGAAACCAGCCACTGGATGAGCTGGAGGGCCTCAGAAAGAACCTCCATAATCCCACAGGCATGTGGTGTAGACAGAATCTGGACCCCCTAACGGGCCGCCACCCTCTAGACCAGCGGTCGGCAACCCGGGCTCCGGAGCCTCATGCGGCTCTTTCATTCTTATAATGCGGCTCTGATTGGCTTGGGAAAATAAATTACTAAAAAAATTTTTTTGTATTTAATTGAAGTGTGTTTTATTTGTGTTAGTTTTTATATTATTTTAGTTCTAAATTTGAAGATTATTGTGATCTTGAAATATTAAAAAACTGGCTAACAATAAACGGTCAAATGTCGCAAGACATTTTAACAATACACACAGAGCCTTTGCTGAAAAATATCCAGAGGGAGAAGAGAGGAAAAAAGCTGTTTCGGAACTTATGCAGAAGGATGACCGGACGAAAAATCAATTCAAGAAGTGGGTGAAGTCTGCAAATTCAACTACATATGCAAGCTTTGTGGCCGCTCAGGAAATAGGCAGGCATGGGAAACCGTTCACAGATGGAGAATATATGAAAGAATCATTCCTTAAGATTTCAGAACACTTATTTGCGGACTTTAAAAACAAAGACGAAATTGTGCAGAAAATCAGAGAGATGCCTCTCTCTGCGAAGACTGTCAAAGACAGAACCAATTCAGCTTTTTAATTTATTTGAAAGAGACATTCATTGTTATTATTTTTCAAGAATTTAAAATGTTCAAAATGTGTTCATTAAATGAATACAACGTAATTTTCTCTGTAGCACGTGGATTTCATAAGAAACATGCTGCGGTAAAGTAGTAGAAGTTTTTTTTTTTTTCATTTTAGATGTGCGGCTCCCAGTGTTTTCTTTTCCGTGGAAACCGGGTTCAAATGGCTCTTTCGGTGTCAAAGGTTGCCGACCGCTGCTCTAGACGTACCCCGGTCTGCCGGCCGTCTCTGCTGGTGTTTCATTTTTCTTTTTAAATCTGAAACATAAAATAAATCTGCTGTTCGATCGAACATGTTGGGATTTAAATTATCTGGATTTTTCAAGAAAGATGGAAATCAGTCGAGCAGAGAAAGAAATAAAGAGTTTTTACAGAATAGAGCTGACCATGTTACACACACACACACAAACACACACGCACGCACACACACGCACACACACACACACACACACAAGCCATCTGATGATGAAAAGCAGAAACAGGCTTTTATTCTCTGCGAAACAGAGTTTGTTGGAATAAATTGCAGGCTCACATTTCCATAGAGATCAGAGAGCGAGGCATGATGCACTCTGCTCCAATCAGACGGCATTTTACATGATGGCGACCACTTAACGTCTGAGTCTGACTTTCATTTCAGCTTCTTCACAAACACACATACTGGATCTTTGGTTAGAATCCGTTTCTGAAAAGAAGGAAACTCAGAAAAAAGACGGAGTTTAATCATAAACATGTTTTACATTTTAGCTCAATTTTAAGCACAAATAATAATAATCAAAAAATTATTTTATGTTTGTATCTCTGTATCTTAACATGCGATAAGGTCCGTGTTGGCATGGCAACAATGTCCCAGATTGAGAATTTAAAGGCAGTGTTTAGAAAGTTTATTCAGGAAAAGTTCGTTTTTATTTTGTTTTTCTGTTCAGGTGCATAACGTACGTCACATCCGGTCTCCACCAGAAAGGAACCGTCCCGTTCCATCGTCTTCCGATTCCGCCAGCAAAGCGCTAGGGAGGCATGCTAACCAGATGCCTGGACCACCACATCTGGCTTCTCTCAACCCAGAGGAGCAACAGCTCTACTCTGAGATACTCTTGGATGGCAGAGCTCCTCCCTCTATGTCTGAGTGAGAGTCCAGCCACCCTGCAGAGGAAGATCATTTCAGCTGCTTGTATACGTGATCTCGTTCTATCGGTCTCCACCCACACTGGTTACCATGGTGAGCGTAGGAACGTAGATCCTGGTTACCATGGTGAGGGTAGGAACGTAGATCCTGGTTATCATGGTGAGGGTAGGAACGTAGATCCTGGTTACCATGGTGAGGGTAGGAACGTAGATCCTGGTTACCATGGTGAGGGTAGGAACGTAGATCCTGGTTACCATGGTGAGGGTAGGAACGTAGATCCTGGTTACCATGGTGAGGGTAGGAACGTAGATCCTGGTTACCATGGTGAGGGTAGGAACGTAGATCCTGGTTATCATGGTGAGGGTAGGAACGTAGATCCTGGTTATCATGGTGAGGGTAGGAACGTAGATCCTGGTTACCATGGTGAGGGTAGGAACGTAGATCCTGGTTACCATGGTGAGGGTAGGAACGTAGATCCTGGTTACCATGGTGAGGGTAGGAACGTAGATCCTGGTTACCATGGTGAGGGTAGGAACGTAGATCCTGGTTACCATGGTGAGGGTAGGAACGTAGATCCTGGTTACCATGGTGAGGGTAGGAACGTAGATCCTGGTTACCATGGTGAGGGTAGGAACGTAGATCCTGGTTACCATGGTGAGGGTAGGAACGTAGATCCTGGTTACCATGGTGAGGGTAGGAACGTAGATCCTGGTTACCATGGTGAGGGTAGGAATGTAGATCCTGGTTACCATGGTGAGGGTAGGAACGTAGATCCTGATTACCCATGGGGGTGGGCCGCACACATACAACCATACACACACACTCATTCCAGGGGCAATCTTGCAGCACCCAATCAACATAACATGTATGTTTTTGGAGGATGGGAGGAAACTGGAGTACCCGGAGGAAACCCACACTTACATGGGGTTATGTGAGACGGAGTTAACCAATAGTTAAATAAATAAGACCAGAAGATGGCGATGATGATGCCCACCAACCAGGAGTCGGCTCGAGCAGGTGGTTTAAAACCTTTGACAGGGCTGGAAGACAGACAGACCGATCCAAGGACGGAGGCCAGGTTTTATAAGGACAAGGAACAAAGGTCATGCAGCTGCGTTAGTCCTCCTCTCTCTGCAGGATGGGTGGAGTCACTCAGCATGTAGGCTCCTCCCCCTGCTGGATGGGAGGAGTCCCTCACCATGAAAGCGCCGTCACCGTGCTTCATGCTGTAACTTCTCTGTGATAAAATCTGTTTTTTTTTTTTACTGTCGGTGAGTTTTTCAGGTCAGATCTATAAATAGAATCCCACGGCGATGTTTGTTCTGATGAAGCCGTCAGTCTTCTCATCATCTCCTGTTATTTTCTGGTTACTGATCTCCTTACAGGCCGTGTGATTTCCCAGTGGGAACGCTGAGATTTCAGCACACGTGGACGTCATTAGAAGCAGAATTAATCGATCCAGTGAGCAGCTCGTGAAGGAAAAGTGTTTTTCTGCTGATTGTCAGTCAGCACGTCTCTGTTGGTTCTTCTAAACGGCAGCATCCACGTCTCCATCTCTCGCTCTGTGTGTTCACTCGTCAGCCTGACAGCGGGTCCGGGATCTGCACGCCTGAAGAACCTCCTCACGCTGTGAAACACAAACCTGGCTGAACCTGTCAGTCAGAAAATCCACAGAGGAGAGATTTTACTTCCACAGTCCAACGCTGCTGAGACGGAGCCGTCAATCACAGGAAGAGCTCCTCCCACTGTAAGCCCACCGTGAACCCCCAGGTTTGGGCTTTCTGACCGCTCCAATGGGGTCAGCTTCCAAACCAGATCAAACTAACCCCAGTCTCGTCATGTTTTAATATGGGTTTTTTTAGGCTTTTGTTTTTTGTTGTTTTCTATGTGGTCCACAGAGACGAGGCGTGGTCCCAGTGGGATTCGAACCAGAGATCTCCCGGTAAAACAGAAATTCTACCACTGGGCCACCGCCTCCTACCTGTGTTTTAAAATGGTAAATATCAGATTTTAGCCCACTCCATAACACTTCCAATGGTTTTAATAATAACAATAACGTATTGTACTTATAAAGAGCTTTTCCAGGACGGTCTAAGACGCTCCACACATTCATTATTCATCCATACCAGGTACTGGTAAGCTACTGTTGTACCCACAGCTGTCCTGGAGTAGACTTACAGAAGCCAGCGACCCTCCAACCATCACCAACCATCCACACACACCAGATCCAGACTGACCATCATCAACCAATCACACACCAGATCCAGACTGATCATCACCAACCAATCACACACACACCAGATCCAGACTGACCATCATCAACCAATCACACACCAGATCCAGACTGACCATCACCAATCAATCACACACACACCAGATCCAGACTGACCATCACCAATCAATCACACTCACACCAGATCCAGACTGATCATCACCAACCAATCACACACACACAAGATCCAGACTGACCATCATCAACCAATCACACACACACCAGATCCAGACTGATCATCACCAATCAATCACACACACACCAGATCCAGACTGACCATCACCAACCAATCACACACACACACCAGATCCAGACTGACCATCACCAATCAATCACACACACACCAGATCCAGACTGATCATCACCAACCAATCACACACACACTAGATCCAGACTGACCATCACCAACCAATCACACACACACCAGATCCAGACTGATCATCACCAACCAATCACACACACACCAGATCCAGACAGACCATCACCAACCAATCACACACACACCAGATCCAGACTGATCATCACCAACCAATCACACACACACCAGATCCAGACTGATCATCACCAACCAATCACACACACACCAGATCCAGACTGATCATCACCAACCAATCACACACACACCAGATCCAGACTGACCATCACCAACCAATCACACACACACCAGATCCAGACTGATCATCACCAACCAATCACACACACACACACCAGATCCAGACTGACCATCATCAACCAATCACACACACACCAGATCCAGACTGACCATCATCAACCAATCACACACCAGATCCAGACTGATCATCACCAACCAATCACACACACACCAGATCCAGACTGACCATCACCAACCAATCACACACACACCAGATCCAGACTGATCATCACCAACCAATCACACACACACCAGATCCAGACTGACCATCACCAACCAATCACACACACACCAGATCCAGACTGACCATCACCAACCAATCACACACACACCAGATCCAGACAGACCATCACCAACCAATCACACAGACACCAGATCCAGACTGACCATCACCAACCAATCACACACACACCAGATCCAGACTGACCATCACCAACCAATCACACACACACACCAGATCCAGACTGACCATCACCAACCAATCACACACACCAGATCCAGACTGATCATCACCAACCAATCACACACACACCAGATCCAGACTGATCATCACCAATCAATCACACAGACACCAGATCCAGACTGATCATCACCAACCAATCACACACACACCAGATCCAGACTGATCATCACCAATCAATCACACACACACCAGATCCAGACTGATCATCACCAATCAATCACACAGACACCAGATCCAGACTGATCATCACCAACCAATCACACACACACCAGATCCAGACTGATCATCACCAACCAATCACACACACACCAGATCCAGACTGACCATCACCAACCAATCACACACACACCAGATCCAGACTGACCATCACCAACCAATCACACACACACCAGATCCAGACTGATCATCACCAACCAATCACACACACACACACACACCAGATCCAGACTGACCATCATCAACCAATCACACACACACCAGATCCAGACTGACCATCATCAACCAATCACACACCAGATCCAGACTGATCATCACCAACCAATCACACACACACCAGATCCAGACTGACCATCACCAACCAATCACACACACACCAGATCCAGACTGATCATCACCAACCAATCACACACACACCAGATCCAGACTGACCATCACCAACCAATCACACACACACCAGATCCAGACTGACCATCACCAACCAATCACACACACACCAGATCCAGACTGACCATCACCAACCAATCACACAGACACCAGATCCAGACTGACCATCACCAACCAATCACACACACACCAGATCCAGACTGATCATCACCAACCAATCACACACACACCAGATCCAGACTGACCATCACCAACCAATCACACACACACCAGATCCAGACTGACCATCACCAACCAATCACACACACACACCAGATCCAGACTGACCATCACCAACCAATCACACACACACCATCCAGACTGACCATCACCAATCAATCACACACACCAGATCCAGACTGATCATCACCAACCAATCACACACACACCAGATCCAGACTGATCATCACCAATCAATCACACAGACACCAGATCCAGACTGATCATCACCAACCAATCACACACACACCAGATCCAGACTGATCATCACCAACCAATCACACACACACCAGATCCAGACTGATCATCACCAACCAATCACACACCAGATCCAGACTGACCATCACCAACCAATCACACACACACCAGATCCAGACTGACCATCACCAACCAATCACACACACCAGATCCAGACTGACCATCACCAACCAATCACACACACACCAGATCCAGACTGATCATCACCAACCAATCACACACACACCAGATCCAGACTGATCATCACCAACCAATCACACACACACCAGATCCAGACTGATCATCACCAACCAATCACACACACACCAGATCCAGACTGATCATCACCAACCAATCACACACACACCAGATCCAGACTGATCATCACCAACCAATCACACACACACCAGATCCAGACTGACCATCACCAACCAATCACACACACACCAGATCCAGACTGACCATCACCAACCAATCACACACACACCAGATCCAGACTGATCATCACCAACCAATCACACACACACCAGATCCAGACTGACCATCACCAACCAATCACACACACACCAGATCCACACCATCCAGACTAGGTAATTTGGAGGAAGTGTCTTGCCAGGGACACAGCGACAATTTAATTCCAATGGCCGTCCCACTGGAGTACCAGGGGTTCCAACCGTCCTACTGGAGTACCAGGGGTCTGACCGTCCCACTGGAGTACCAGGGGTCCGACCGTCCTCCTGGCTACCAGGGGTTTCAGTGTACTGCCCATCCAGGTACTGCCCAGAGCCAGCCTGCTTAACTGACAGCTGGTATGGTTTTAAGCTCCCTTCCTGGAACTAATATCTGGTTTTTGAACCCGTGGGAACCTCTTTTGCTGACGGACCTTTCCTAGGGACAGAAATCAGAGGTTAGTCACCAACACTACTCTTTTACACCAGAATCTGTAAAACAGGTGATCCTGACTGAGAAGAATTTAACTGGATTATACCAATAAAAACCTTATTAATCATATCTGATTGATCCTTGATGTCACACCTGATGATAACAACAGGAGCGTAACAGAAAATAAAGAAGCCCTGCAGTCGCTCGAGGTCAGGTTGAAATAAAGTCTGTAGAACCAGCCTCTGGATCCCAGGCAGCCAGAGGGGGGTCAGATCAATGGTTTGACTCTAGCAGGGTCAATTTTACCACCTGTGAAAATAAAACTGGATCAATGACCCGGTCTGATAAAAGTCTTTAAAACCAAACAGTAAGCGGTTCGGTTTCAGCAGCAGAATAAACCCTAAACCCTGAGAGTGTTTAATCACAGAACGCTTCGTCACGACCGGAGTTAGAAACAACAACATGAGGAACGTCTCCATCCCTCCCACACCCCCCACTACTAGACGAGCTGTGGTAGAGTACCACTGCTGTACTCACACACGGTCCGGGTGTCTGTAACCAAAAAAAAAAAACTCTACATAAACTAGTGCTCGTATCATCACACACACTCCCTCTATTAAACACATCACACACACATACACACACTACACACACACACACACACACACACACACACACAGACACACAAACAACCTGAGTAACGTCTCCATCCCTCCCACACCCCCCACTACTAGACGAGCTGTGGTAGAGTACCACTGCTGTACTCACACACGGTCCGGGTGTCTGTAACCAAAAAAAACTCTACATGAACTAGTGCTCGTATCATCACACACACTCCCTCTATTAAACACATCACACACCCATATACACATTACACACACACACACACACACACACACACACACACACTCTCCGTTAAACACATCACACACACACTCTGTTAACCACATCACACCCGTCCTGCCTCCTCATCTCATGTAAAACCTCGGTCTATACGTTCAAAGTGGAGGTGCACGGTGGCTTCACAGCAGAAAGGTTGGAAGTCCGAGTCCTGGAGGGAGGGTGAAGCTGGAAATACTGTCCTTCCTGTGTGTAGTTTGCATGTTCTACCTGTGTGTGTGTGGGTTTCCTCCAAACACATACATGTTAGGTTGATTGAGGCTAGGAACGAGTGTGTGTGGATAAGTGTGTGTGGCCCTGAAACAGACTGCCGACCTGTTTGGGGTGTACCCTGCCTCTCGCCTTAAACCTGCCTGGATAGACTCCGGTACCTCCAACGAACTCGTTAGATGATGAACGAACAAACACAAAAAAAAACCCTGAACGTTGGAACTCCAAAGTGTGTAAAATCTAAGTGAAAGAATATTTAGTGATGGTTTAGCTTCGATCTTCCAGCTCGTTTGTCTTTTTAGCATCCTGAGGAAAAGCTTCAGCGCTCTCCGTTTGACACAAGCTATAATTTCCTTTTCATGCAGCAGAAATGAGCTTATTTACAGAGAGAATCAAACATCCCGATCTGAGCAAATATTGAAACATAGAGGCTGAACATCCAAACCCACAGAGCCACGCATAATTAGCTCACCGCCATGTTTGCTTTTAGATTCATAGTAACACCTGTCAGAGCCGTGCCGAGCTGCTGAGACGCGTTCACCCTCCCCGCCCAGATTGTTCTGATTGCAAGTCTGTGTGTGAGAGGGACGGGCGAGGGTCTGATTGGTAATCAGTCCTCAGACTAAAAAAAAAAAAGCTCTTAATCCATCAGCTCCATCAGAAAGAGGAGCTGTGGGGGAGCAGGAGTAAGACGGGGATGTTGGGGTGCAGCAGAGAGAGGATGTGGGGGAGCAGGAGTAAGACGGGGATGTTGGGATGCAGCAGAGAGAGGATGTGGGGGAGCAGGAGTAAGACAGGGATGTTGGGATGCAGCAGAAAGAGGATGTGGGGGAGCAGGAGTAAGACAGGGATGTTGGGGTGCAGCAGAGAGAGGATGTGGGGGAGCAGGAGTAAGACAGGGATGTTGGGGTGCAGCAGAAAGAGGATGTGGGGGAGCAGGATTAAGACAGGGATGTTGGGGTGCAGCAGAGAGAGGATGTGGGGGAGCAGGAGTAAGACAGGGATGTTGGGGTGCAGCAGAGAGAGGATGTGGGGGAGCAGGAGTAAGACAGGGATGTTGGGGTGCAGCAGAGAGAGGATGTGGGGGAGCAGGAGTAAGACGGGGATGTTGGGGTGCAGCAGAGAGAGGATGTGGGGGAGCAGGAGTAAGACAGGGATGTTGGGGTGCAGCAGAGAGAGGATGTGGGGGAGCAGGAGTAAGACAGGGATGTTGGGGTGCAGCAGAGAGAGGATGTGGGTGAGCAGGAGTAAGACAGGGATGTTGGGGTGCAGCAGAAAGAGGATGTTAGGTGAGCAGGAGTAAGACGGGGATGTTGGGATGCAGCAGAGAGAGGATGTGGGGGAGCAGGAGTAAGACAGGGATGTTGGGGTGCAGCAGAAAGGGGATGTTAGGTGAGCAGGAGTAAGACAGGGATGTTGGGGTGCAGCAGAGAGAGGATGTGGGGGAGCAGGAGTAAGACGGGGATGTTGGGGTGCAGCAGAAAGAGGATGTGGGGGAGCAGGAGTAAGACAGGGATGTTGGGGTGCAGCAGAGAGAGGATGTGGGTGAGCAGGAGTAAGACAGGGATGTTGGGGTGCAGCAGAAAGAGGATGTGGGGGAGCAGGAGTAAGACAGGGATGTTGGGATGCAGCAGAAAGAGGATGTGGGGGAGCAGGATTAAGACAGGGATGTTGGGGTGCAGCAGAAAGAGGAGCTGTGGGGGAGCAGGAGTAAGACAGGGATGTTGGGGTGCAGCAGAGAGAGGATGTGGGGGAGCAGGAGTAAGACAGGGATGTTGGGGTGCAGCAGAAAGAGGAGCTGTGGGGGAGCAGGAGTAAGACAGGGATGTTGGGGTGCAGCAGAGAGAGGATGTGGGGGAGCAGGAGTAAGACAGGGATGTTGGGGTGCAGCAGAGAGAGGATGTGGGTGAGCAGGAGTAAGACAGGGATGTTGGGGTGCAGCAGAAAGAGGATGTTAGGTGAGCAGGAGTAAGACGGGGATGTTGGGATGCAGCAGAGAGAGGATGTGGGGGAGCAGGAGTAAGACAGGGATGTTGGGGTGCAGCAGAGAGAGGATGTGGGGGAGCAGGAGTAAGACAGGGATGTTGGGGTGCAGCAGAGAGAGGATGTGGGGGAGCAGGAGTAAGACAGGGATGTTGGGGTGCAGCAGAAAGAGGATGTGGGGGAGCAGGAGTAAGACAGGGATGTTGGGGTGCAGCAGAAAGAGGATGTGGGGGTACGCTCCTGTATTTATTCAGCTAAAAAACTTCCTGAAAAAGCTTTTTTTGAACATTTATTCTTGTGAATCTGCGGCTCACGGTCGCCATGACGCCCTGCTCCTGGGATTATCATTTCCTGCCACGCCCATTCACCCTCCCGCCTCCAAACCTCTCATGTGTCACACCTGTGTCTCCTTCTTTTACTTCCTGGTTTTTTGTTTCCACAGAGTCAGAACGCTCGCTGTCGTTCCTCCGTCATGATTCTTCATCGATCATCATCATCAGGGCTCTAGCGCCCTCTTGCGTTGAACCAACCGGATGAACCCAGTTTTTCCAGTGCTGGTGATCTTGGGCTAGTCGTTCTGCTCCAAGTTGTTGGAGGTCGCCTGCGATTACATCAAGGATCGGGTACGGGGCTTACCGCATGGTCTTTTCCTGCAACATTTGGGTTAAATTGAAGGATGGTCGGGAGGGAGGCTGAGGACGTGGTTGAACAAGTAAGGACAGCATTGTGCAACCAGGTGAGACGCCTTAGCCTGGCACGTACGGACTCTGACCACCTGGTTAAAGTCTCGCTGGGGCCAGCTGATGTTTTCGATGGTTTGGAGAACCCTGCAGTCGAAGACATCGATTCTGGGTGCCACAGTCTTGATCGGGGTCACACCTCTGACCCATAGAGCAGGGTAGAGAGTCCGGTGGAGTTAAAGATTCATTGTTGTTGAAGTAAAATAAATCAAAGCTTTGCGGCGCAGGTACCTGCTGTATGTGAACCTGGCGGTGGGTGTGTAAAGGGGCGTGTCTGAAGAGTTGTTGTGTTTGGAAGGATGACGTCATGGTGACGAGAAACAAATATGGAAACTTTCTTTTACTGTTTTTTGACAACATTTACTCACGTTTTTTTTTTTTGCTCATTGTATTTAAAGTTTCAAAATATCCACCGTGGCCCTGTGGTTAGCACGGTAGCCTTTCAGCAACTAGGTCAGGGTTTGAGTTGAGGAACCGGGGCGAGGCTTGAATTACTGGCCTTTCTGAGTGGAGTTTACATGTTCTCCCCGTGTATGGGCTTTTCTGTGGTTTCCTCCCACCCTCCGAAAACATGCAGTCAGTCATCTTCTTAACCCGTCTATCCTTTACGGGATTGTGGAGGTGCCAGTGCCAGTCACGGTGCCACACACTCATTCCTAGGGGCAATCATGTAGAGGCCAATCAACCTATTATGTTGATTTTGGAGGGTAGGAGGAAACCAGAGTACCCGAAGAAAACCCACGCATACACGGGGAGAACATGCAAACTCCACACAGAAAGGACAGTGTACCAAGCCTCATGCCCATCCAGGACTTAAACCCTTGACCTTCTTGCAGTGAGCCCACTGTGCCACCCACTGTGCCACCAAAAACAGAGATATTAGGTTGACGGCTGCTATGAAATTGCTCCTAGGAATGAGGGTGTGTTTGTGTGTGTGTTTGTGTGTGTGTGTGTGTTTGTGTGTGTGTGTGTGTGTGTGGTTATGTGAGTGGCCACGCGACATGCTGGTGACCTGTACGGGGTGTACCCCCTTCACACCTGAAATCCACCGGGATAGGCTCCGGAACCCCCCACGATAAGCGATTCAGAAGATGAAACGAAAACTGAGCTGTTTTTTCAGATCAAAATTTGTTTCTCTAAAAAAAAAAAAAAAAGAAAAAAAACTGTTTGATTTCTGCAGAATTTCTGCTTTAAAATCATATGAAACAGCATTTTATCTGCGAATCAGAAAGATTTGATGTGAAAAGGGGACTGTTGGCATCATGCAGACGTCATGCAGACATGATGAGGGGGGTCTCAGGAGAAGAAAACAGGGCTGGCAGAGCATCATTAAAAGATGGATGGGGTCGCAGCTGATGGAGCGTTTCCCTGGGGATGGAGGGCAGTGATGGAGAGAGGGAGGGGGAGATGGATGGAGGAAGCGGGGTGGGGAGGGGGCGGCGGGGGGCGGCGGGGGGCGGCGGGCACGGCGTTCCCATTTTCAACCCTGAAGCAAATTCATTTCATCATTTTTTATGCCATCAAAACATTTCCGTTTTTTTCTCTTTAATTACAAACGGTTTTAATTTGTTTCAGTAAGATTTAATTTTTAAATGAAGAATTAAAACTCTGATCAGTGACAAACATTCACTTGTTTTATTTCAAATAAAGACATGATTCATTTTGTTTTATTGCATCAAACAGCAGGAATTTTCCAGATTTCTGTCTCATTTACATATTTTATTTGGAATAAATGAATAATGATTTTTTTTTCTTGTAAAACAACAGTTAAAACGTTTTCAGAGGTTTTATTCTTTAAAACCGTTCGTTTCAGAAAATCAATTTAAAGCTTTAATTAAAGTTAAATTAAATTCATTCTTTTTTTAAAACGACAGCTGCTCCTTAAAAAAAAATCATTTTCACTAAATTTACTTTATTAAACTTTACGTTTTATTTTATTCTAAACGTTTCGATTGAACAGAAATCATTTCATTTTATTCACAAAGTTAAAAAAACAGAGCAACGACGTGACCTCAGCAACAAGGTCAGGGTTCAATGTCTTTGAGTAGGGCTGAGGTTTGAATCACTGTCCTATCTGTGTGTAGTTTGCATGTTCTACACGTGTATGTGTGGATTTTGTCTGGTTTCTTACAAAAACATACATGTTAGGTTGATGGGCTGCTAGGAACGAGTGTGTGTGTGTGTGTGTGTGTGTGTGTGTGTGTGTGTGTGTGTGTGTGTGGATGGTTGTCTCGATGTTTAGATCATCTGGAAGGGAGGGAGGTGGGGATGGACCTGACCATCCCCCCTGCAGCCCCGTTAGAAGATTTTTATCTAATGGTTTAAAATCAGTTCATTTTTTTTTTTGCAACATTAGTAAAACTTAAAACGTTGGTCTTTCTGTGTGGGTTTTGCATGTTCTCCCTACGTCTTACCACTTGGCATCTTCTGACTTTGCTTAAAGTTAAAAAACACACACTCTCTCATTTTTAGTGTGTGTGTGTGTGTATATGTGTGTGTGTGTGTGTATATGTGTGTGTGTGTGTGTGTGTGTGTATATGTGTGTGTGTGTGTATATGTGTGTGTGTGTGTGTGTATATATGTGTGTGTGTGTGTGTATATGTGTGTGTGTGTGTGTGTGTATATGTGTGTGTGTGTGTGTGTATATATGTGTGTGTGTGTGTGTATATGTGTGTGTGTGTGTGTGTATATGTGTGTGTGTGTGTGTGTGTGTGTATATGTGTGTGTGTGTGTGTGTGTGTATATGTGTGTGTGTGTGTGTGTGTATATGTGTGTGTGTGTGTGTGTATATATGTGTGTGTGTGTGTGTGTGTGTGTTTGGGAGGGGTGAGGTCAGAAGAAAGAATGACGAATAAAAAGCTGGAAAAACATCCATAAAGTTTCTTTCAAAGTTTATTGAGGTTTTATCAGAGCAATCTATCAGGTGTAAAATCCATAGCAGGAATCCACACGCATCATTTCTCACGCAGTGTGAAGTGGTCACGTTGGAAACCTGGAGGGAGTGTGTGTGTGTGTGTGTGTGTGTGTGTGTGTGTGTGTGTGGGTCCCGAATCGCCCTGAAACAAACTCATTCTGTGATGGATTTACTGCAGAGTGAAGAAACACTGAGTCAGCAGGTTTCCTATCGCCATCATAGACCCCGCCCCCTCCCACGCCGTCTGAAACGTCCACTAAAACAGCTTCTGATTGGCCACACGTTCAAACCTTCACAATGAACCCCATGGAGTCCGTGTTGCCACGGTAACCTGATGGTCATTTAATTTGTAAACATCAAAATCACAACATGAAGTCTCGGCGGGTAAAGGTGGACGTTTGGTTCCGGTAGGCCAAAGCTGGACCTCAGCTGCTTCGCCAGCCTTGCACTGGCAGTGACTAAATGTTGCCCAAACTTCGGTGGAGCAGTTGTTTGGGTTTTACAAGTGAACCCGGATTTGCTGAAACGGTGTGGGGGTTTCAGCATCAATACCTGGTGGCATGAAGCTGGGTTCTCGGTTGTTATAGAAGTGTCAGAGCGGCACCACCAAACCGTACCGCTTAACCAACGCCCGTGTTACCATGTGTCTTGCCACCACGTGCGTGGTGAAGAGTTTTGTAAAAATGTGGAATCCTTTCTCACCGTTCTAGGAACGTTTGTTCCGGCGGTGGGACCGGGCTGCAGCGGGCTAGCAGCGCCACCGGAAACTTTTCTCTACTTTTACCCGTGGTGCCATCAGGATGGGTGGTCGCCATTGTCGTTCTGGCAATTCGAAGTGGGTGTCAATGGATTAAAGTGGGCGTATTCCCAACAGCCAATCAGGAACTGAAGAGATTGTGCAATGGATGAACAGATTGGAGAAAAAATATTTGCAACCGGGGTCCAGAGGAGATCAGCGACTTTGCGCCTGTGCGCATGCCCAGAACGCGTCATCCACCTCCCACTCTCCCCCAAAACACGTAATCCCCCTCCCTTCAAGGTAATCTGAACATTGAGATTTGCGTTTTTGGCGTGGCTTTTTTTTTCGCACCAGCTCTGCATTTTTCGACTAAAAATCTGTCATTTTAAAAGTTTTAAAGTGTTTTTTATTCGTTTAATGTTCGTTGTTTTTAGGTTCTGCGACCGGTTGTTTACTTCCGGTTGTTTACGTCAGACCATCGGGCCTTTAATAAATGAGATCTGGTGGTTTTTGGTCCATTTTGCAGAGACCTGGTGATCTTTCATGTGTTTCCAGCTGCAGCACATCCAGACCGCGCTGCCCACCTCCAGCCCTCTCCATCCAGCCTGCTTAAAGATTCATTAGAAGAAAAATTAAACTTTAAATTTAATCTGAAGCGTCTGAAAAGGAAAATTTTTCTTCTTTCTGCTTCTTGATGTGAAAAGAATTTAAAACAAAGAATTAAAGTCATTTTAAATTTCCTGCGGCTAAGTTTTACTTTTAAAAAAACATGTTTCTGTCGATGTGTGAACTCTGAGAGGAAACCATCATCTCCTTCATTACCTCAATTTACAGCCTTTTCTCCGTCTGGACGAAAGAAAGTGAGACGGCGAAGCTTTAAAGTCTTTGGGGTTGGCATGATGAAGTGTGACATCACAGAGCATGTGTGATGGTCAGGCAGATGTTCATTAGCTCGCTGGCCTTTCATCTCAGCGTGCAGAACAATGTGTAGACCTTTCATGGGCTAATCATGTGCACAGGAACACCTGGCCAAAGGACCGTCATCACCAAGGAAACGCAGACGGTTGATCAGCAGTCAGAACTAACATCCCTGTGTGCCCACAAAGCACAGAGTAACATTCGGTTTGGATGATCGATCGTCTGCTTTTCATAAGAGGAATATTTTAATCCTGACACGGTCTCTGCAAGATAGAAACCACAGTGTTTGATTTGGGGAAACGTTCCAGAGGGAAACTCAGAAGATGAGGAAACAGAGATGTTTGTATCAGAGATGAAGATGCTGAGGATCTCTCTGGGAGTGACCAGGATGGACAGGATCAGAGGAACAGCACATGTTAGAGGTTTTAAAGTCAGAGAGGTCAGACTGAGATGGTTTGGACATGTGCAGAGGAGAGAGAGAGAGTACATCAGAAGAAGGATGCTGGGTTTGGAACCACCAGGAAAGAGGACTAGAGGAAGACCAAAGAGGAGGTTCATGGATACAGTGAAGGAAGACATGAAGATAGTTGGTGTGACTGAAGAGGATGCAGGAGATAGGGTTAGATGGAGGGGACTGACTTGATGTGGCGACCACTGAAGGGTAAGGATGGGAGGAGACGAAGAAGAGGTCATGAGGGAAACTCAGTAGTTTGGTGATGAGGATCTGAATGGAGGTCTGCAGGAGGCATGAGTCACCTACTGGTGGAATGAGGATCACAGAAACAGAGCCTCAGACCGGGGAATTCCAGCAGGGTCAGAGACGAGCAGCAGGTTTGGTTACCATGGAGATCAGTGATAGCTAGGTCGGTCTGGGTCCAGACAGGAATATGTTAAAAAATGATGTTCTGAGAGACTGGATTGGACCTGAAAGGCAGGTGATTGGACACAAGTGATTGGACACAAGTGATTGGACACAGGTGATTGGACTCAGGTGATTGGACACAAGTGATTGGACACAGGTGATTGGACACAGGTGATTGGACTCAGGTGATTGGACACAGGTGATTGGACTCAGGTGATTGGACACAGGTGATTGGACACAAGTGATTGGACACAGGTGATTGGACACAGGTGATTGGACACAGGTGATTGGACACAGGTGATTGGACTCAGGTGATTGGACACAGGTGATTGGACACAGGTGATTGGACTCAGGTGATTGGACACAGGTGATTGGACTCAGGTGATTGGACACAGGTGATTGGACACAGGTGATTGGACACAAGTGATTGGACTCAGGTGATTGGACTCAGGTGATTGGACACAGGCCTAGCGGTATGGAGGAAAAACACAGGGGTATCCCTGACAGCTGGACTGTGTGTGAGCGTGTCAGAGATGCTACGCTAATCTGAAGCTAACCCCGGCAGAGGACAATCTGCTTTACAATCTGCACATTCTCAGGTAGTTTTGTCTACTCAGGCCTTTGTAATGGAAGATGCCCATATTGGTGGACCAATCCTCTTCCTTCCTCCCTTCCTGTACCCCCACCTTCTCCTGCACCCACCTCACCACGTAGGACATGCAGGTTGGTATGCACAGAACAAATAAATACAAATGTGTTTGAATCAATCATAAAGTTTAATTTCCCAGCAGCAGATTAAAGACGGTATAATTTATTTTTATTGTCCTCCTCCAATCAGAAACCAGCAGACACTGCTCATCTGCTAATTTAACTTCTTTCCTTTTCAAAACGTAAATTACGGGAGGTGCTAATTAGGGTGTAGAATACATTCTGTTTGCATTTTGAAGCCTTCAGAGGTCCATCAGACCGAGACCTGAAAACAAACTACACCAGGAAACCAGGGTGAGAACGTAGATCCTGGTTACCATGGTGAGGGTAGGAACATAGATCCTGGTTACCATGGTGAGGGTAGGAACATAGATCCTGGTTACCATGGTGAGGGTAGGAACGTAGATCCTGGTTACCATGGTGAGGGTAGGAACATAGATCCTGGTTACCATGGTGATGGTAGGAACGTAGATCCTGGTTACCATGGTGAGGGTAGGAATGTAGATCCTGGTTACCATGGTGAGGGTAGGAACGTAGATTCTGGTTACCATGGTGAGGGTAGGAACATAGATCCTGGTTACCATGGTGAGGGTAGGAATGTAGAGCCTGGTTACCATGGTGAGGGTAGGAACGTAGATCCTGGTTACCATGGTGAGGGTAGGAACGTAGATCCTGGTTACCATGGAGAGGGTAGGAACGTAGATCCTGGTTACCATGGTGAGGGTACTGGTTACCATGGTGAGGGTAGGAAAGTAGATCCTGGTTACCATGGTGAGGGTACTGAATACCATGGTGAGGGTAGGAAAGTAGATCCTGGTTACCATGGTGAGGGTAGGAATGTAGATCCTGGTTACCATGGTGAGGGTACTGGTTACCATGGTGAGGGTAGGAACGTAGATCCTGGTTACCATGGTGAGGGTAGGAACATAGATCCTGGTTACCATGGTGAGGGTACTGGTTACCATGGTGAGGGTACTGGTTACCATGGTGAGGGTAGGAACATAGATTCTGGTTACCATGGTGAGGGTAGGAATGTAGATCCTGGTTACCATGGTGAGGGTACTGGTTACCATGGTGAGGGTACTGGTTACCATGGTAAGGGTAGGAACATAGATCCTGGTTGCCATGGTGAGGGTAGGAATGTAGATCCTGGTTACCATGGTGGGGGTAGGAACGTAGATCCTGGTTACCATGGTGAGGGTAGGAATGTATATCCTGGTTACCATGGTGAGGGTAGGAATGTAGATCCTGGTTACCATGGTGAGGGTAGGAATGTAGAGCCTGGTTACCATGGTGAGGGTAGGAACATAGATCCTGGTTACCAATGTGAGGGTAGGAATGTAGATCCTGGTTATCATGGTGAGGGTAGGAATGTAGAGCCTGGTTACCATGGTGAGGGTAGGAACGTAGATCCTGGTTACCATGGTGAGGGTAGGAACGTAGATCCTGGTTACCATGGTGAGGGTACTGAATACCATGGTGAGGGTAGGAAAGTAGATCCTGGTTACCATGGTGAGGGTAGGAATGTAGATCCTGGTTACCATGGTGAGGGTACTGGTTACCATGGTGAGGGTAGGAACGTAGATCCTGGTTACCATGGTGAGGGTAGGAACATAGATCCTGGTTACCATGGTGAGGGTACTGGTTACCATGGTAAGGGTACTGGTTACCATGGTGAGGGTAGGAACATAGATTCTGGTTACCATGGTGAGGGTAGGAATGTAGATCCTGGTTACCATGGTGAGGGTACTGGTTACCATGGTGAGGGTACTGGTTACCATGGTGAGGGTAGGAACATAGATCCTGGTTGCCATGGTGAGGGTAGGAACGGAGATCCTGGTTACCATGGTGAGGGTAGGAATGTAGATCCTGGTTACCATGGTGAGGGTAGGAATGTAGATCCTGGTTACCATGGTGAGGGTAGGAACATAGATCCTGGTTACCATGGTGAGGGTACTGGTTACCATGGTGAGGGTACTGGTTACCATGGTGAGGGTAGGAACATAGATTCTGGTTACCATGGTAAGGGTAGGAATGTAGATCCTGGTTACCATGGTGAGGGTACTGGTTACCATGGTGAGGGTACTGGTTACCATGGTGAGGGTAGGAAAGTAGATCCTGGTTACCATGGTGAGGGTACTGAATACCATGGTGAGGGTAGGAACGTAGATCCTGGTTACCATGGTGAGGGTAGGAACGTAGATCCTGGTTACCATGGTGAGGGTAGGAACGTAGATCCTGGTTACCATGGTGAGGGTAGGAACGTAGATCCTGGTTACCATGGTGAGGGTAGGAACGTAGATCCTGGTTACCATGGTGAGGGTAGGAATGTATATCCTGGTTACCATGGTGAGGGTAGGAACATAGATCCTGGTTACCATGGTGAGGGTAGGAACGTAGATTCTGGTTACCATGGTGAGGGTAGGAATGTAGATCCTGGTTATCATGGTGAGGGTAGGAATGTAGAGCCTGGTTACCATGGTGAGGGTAGGAATGTAGATCCTGGTTACCATGGTGAGGGTAGGAACGTAGATCCTGGTTACCATGGTGAGGGTACTGGTTACCATGGTGAGGGTAGGAAAGTAGATCCTGGTTACCATGGTGAGGGTACTGAATACCATGGTGAGGGTAGGAAAGTAGATCCTGGTTACCATGGTGAGGGTAGGAATGTAGATCCTGGTTACCATGGTGAGGGTACTGGTTACCATGGTGAGGGTAGGAACGTAGATCCTGGTTACCATGGTGAGGGTAGGAACATAGATCCTGGTTACCATGGTGAGGGTACTGGTTACCATGGTAAGGGTACTGGTTACCATGGTGAGGGTAGGAACATAGATTCTGGTTACCATGGTGAGGGTAGGAATGTAGATCCTGGTTACCATGGTGAGGGTACTGGGTACCATGGTGAGGGTAGGAACATAGATCCTGGTTGCCATGGTGAGGGTAGGAACGTAGATCCTGGTTACCATGGTGAGGGTAGGAATGTAGATCCTGGTTACCATGGTGAGGGTAGGAACATAGATCCTGGTTACCATGGTGAGGGTACTGGTTACCATGGTGAGGGTACTGGTTACCATGGTGAGGGTAGGAACATAGATTCTGGTTACCATGGTGAGGGTAGGAATCTAGATCCTGGTTACCATGGTGAGGGTACTGGTTACCATGGTGAGGGTACTGGTTACCATGGTGAGGGTAGGAAAGTAGATCCTGGTTACCATGGTGAGGGTACTGAATACCATGGTGAGGGTAGGAAAGTAGATCCTGGTTACCATGGTGAGGGTAGGAATGTAGATCCTGGTTACCATGGTGAGGGTACTGGTTACCATGGTGAGGGTACTGGTTACCATGGTGAGGGTAGGAACATAGATTCTGGTTACCATGGTGAGGGTAGGAATGTAGATCCTGGTTACCATGGTGAGGGTACTGGTTACCATGGTGAGGGTACTGGTTACCATGGTGAGGGTAGGAACATAGATCCTGGTTGCCATGGTGAGGGTAGGAATGTAGATCCTGGTTACCATGGTGAGGGTAGGAATGTAGATCCTGGTTACCATGGTGAGGGTAGGAACGTAGATCCTGGTTACCATGGTGAGGGTAGGAATGTAGATCCTGGTTTCCATGGTGAGGGTAGGAATGTAGATTCTGGTTACCATGGTGAGGGTAGGAACGTAGATCCTGGTTACCATGGTGAGGGTAGGAATGTAGAGCCTGGTTACCATGGTGAGGGTAGGAATGTAGATCCTGGTTACCATGGTGAGGGTAGGAACATAGATCCTGGTTACCATGGTGAGGGTAGGAACGTAGATCCTGGTTACCATGGTGAGGGTAGTAACGTAGATTCTGGTAACCATGGTGAGGGTAGGAACGTAGATTCTGGTTACCATGGTGAGGGTAGGAACGTAGATCCTGGTTACCATGGTGAGGGTAGGAACGTAGATCCTGGTTACCATGGTGAGGGTAGGAACGTTGATCCTGGTTACCATGGTGAGGGTAGGAACGTAGATCCTGGTTACCATGGTGAGGGTAGGAACGTAGATCCTGGTTACCATGGTGAGGGTAGGAACGTAGATCCTGGTTACCATGGTGAGGGTAGGAACATACAGTGGGGGTCAAAAGTTTACATACGCTTGTAAAGAACATAATGTTATGGCTGTCTTGAGTTTCCAGTTATTTCAACAACTCTGATTTTTCTCTGATATAGTGATTGGAACAGATCCTTCTTTGTCACAAAAAACATTCATGAAGTTTGATTCTTTTATGACTTTATTATGGGTAAACTGAAAATGTGACGAAATCAGCTGGGTCAAAAATATACATACAGCAACATGAATGAGCAATTTTGGAGACTTAGAAAGTTGTGTCAATGACATGAGCTCCATAGCATGACCTCTTAACTTCTTGTGAGTGATCATGAGTGACTACAGCTGGTGACTTCTCTGAGGCCTTTTAAAAAGGGCTCATTGGATAAAAACACCCACAAACGCTACAATGGGAACGTCAAAGGAGCTCAGCACAGTTTTGAAAAAGAGAATCATTGACTTGAACAAGTCAGGAAAGTCACTTGGAGCCATTTCAAAG
>CACRXE010000022.1:387500-390000 GCA_902685375.1 Neostethus bicornis
CTGTCGCCCCCCTCTCGCCCCCCACTGAAGGTCCTGCTCGGCTTGTTAAGGCAGAAAACACTTCTTGTTTATCGCCGGTCTGACAGCTCCTGCTGAAGAGGAGATGGACCCCCCCATCACAGCGACCCCCCACGCTCATCTCTCCCGCTCACCTCCCCCTCCCCTCTCTGTCCTTCCCCCCTGTCTTTGTGAAATTTGGAACTGAAGGACTTTTATCCAAAAAGCCACTTTTAATTTTTCAGCATCAGGAAATAAAAAATAAATTTAAATATGAGCGTAGAGGGGGCGGGGCTTGGTAGTGTGCCAGTTCAGTCGCCATTTTTGGCCAACTTTAGGTGCTGTGTTGAATCTTCGTTGGCATCCTGCTGTCTCCAGAAACAATGGAGTCTGGACGAGATGTTCAGTTTTAAAGGTCCCCTATTATGCCTTTTTTCCCTTATTTTATCCTGTGCTATGTATCTGATATGCATAATTTTACATTCCGCCACAATCTCAACACAAAAGTTTATAAATACTACCCTGTTTGGGAGCGCAGTTTCAAACCCGGAACTCAAAACAGCTTGTTTCAGTCTTTTTTTCTTTTTTTTTTCCTGGGACCCGCCCCGTTGGTTGCGATTGGTTGTCATTCATTGTGATTTCCCCACCCACCCAGCACAGCGTGGAGCGGGAGGGGCGAGGTGTGCTTCACAGTAGAGTGAAGCACGGAAATGGGTGGATATCAGGGTGGAGAGCAGGTAGAAGTGGGGGAGGGTGTTTGAGCTGCAGGGGGCTGAACAAAAAACAGATGTACGTCACTATGTTCCACCAGTCGTTAGAGGTTTGGAGAACACGCCCCTTACTTTGAATTTAAATATCTCAAAATAGCATGAATCACAATAAAACACACTTTGGGGGATTGTTTGGGGTAGTACTAAGTAAAATAAAAGGTTAAAACCTCATAAAAGTCAGTTTTGCATAATAGGGGACCTTTAAAACGAGCCTGGCGATTTGGTCGAAGCTGCCGACGAAGCAGCAAGTCGTGGCAGAGTGGTACCTTATTGCCCATTGGCTGTCCAGGTTGAGGCAGGAGGCATCCTCCAATCATCGATACCAACCCGTAGCGCCCGGCTCTTTGTGGGGTGACCTTCCCAAGTGGTATGGAGATCCTGGAGTGCCCGGTGTCAGGATACACGCTGGCACACATTTAACGAACTGAAAAACAAACCAAACACATGCTGAAGCCTGGGCATCGCCCGCGGCGCCATGTTGGATCTAAAAATAAAACCAATGATAAAATAAACTGGTGTTCGATCCCAGCAGGACCAGGTCTGGTAAAGAGTTAAGCTACCCACTGTACCCACTGTACCAACCTAAACCCTGACCAGAGCTACCCACTGTACCAACCTAAACCCTGACCAGAGCTACCCACTGTACCAACCTAAACCCTGACCAGAGCTACCCACTGTACCAACCCAAACCCTGACCAGAGCTACCCACTGTACCAACCCAAACTCTGACCAGAGCTACCCACTGTACCAACCTAAACCCTGACCAGAGCTACCCACTGTACCCACTGTACCCACTGTACCAACCCAAACCCTGACCAGAGCTACCCACTGTACCAACCCAAACCCTGACCAGAGCTACCCACTGTACCCACTGTACCCACTGTACCAACCCAAACCCTGACCAGAGCTACCCACTGTACCAACCCAAACTCTGACCAGAGCTACCCACTGTACCAACCTAAACCCTGACCAGAGCTACCCACTGTACCAACCTAAACCCTGACCAGAGCTACCCACTGTACCAACCTAAACCCTGACCAGAGCTACCCACTGTACCCACTGTACCAACCTAAACCCTGACCAGAGCTACCCACTGTACCAACCTAAACCCTGACCAGAGCTACCCACTGTACCAACCTAAACCCTGACCAGAGCTACCCACTGTACCAACCCAAACCCTGACCAGAGCTACCCACTGTACCAACCTAAACCCTGACCAGAGCTACCCACTGTACCAACCCAAACTCTGACCAGAGCTACCCACTGTACCAACCCAAACCCTGACCAGAGCTACCCACTGTACCCACTGTACCAACCTAAACCCTGACCAGAGCTACCCACTGTACCAACCTAAACCCTGACCAGAGCTACCCACTGTACCAACCTAAACCCTGACCAGAGCTACCCACTGTACCAACCTAAACCCTGACCAGAGCTACCCACTGTACCAACCCAAACCCTGACCAGAGCTACCCACTGTACCAACCCAAACCCTGACCAGAGCTACCCACTGTACCAACCCAAACCCTGACCAGAGCTACCCACTGTACCAACCCAAACCCTGACCAGAGCTACCCACTGTACCAACCTAAACCCTGACCAGAGCTACCCACTGTACCAACCTAAACCCTGACCAGAGCTACCCACTGTACCAACCCAAACCCTGACCAGAGCTACCCACTGTACCAACCTAAACCCTGACCAGAGCTACCCACTGTACCAACCCAAACCCT
>CACRXE010000022.1:395000-397500 GCA_902685375.1 Neostethus bicornis
GACCCACCAGTCCTCCCCGTTGGAGATGGTGGTATCGGGTAATCACCGTGAGCACCTTTCGTTTAACGTTATTTCGTCACCCGGCTCACCCCTTGTGTTAGGTTTCCCCTGGCTTAGGTTGCACAATCCACAGGTCGACTGGCAAAACCGGCGTATCGTCGGGTGGAGCAATCAGTGCCATGCAACTTGCCTCCAATCTGCCGTGACAACCGTCTCTTCTGACACGGTAGGCTCAATCGACCCGGTGGACGTTGCGTCTATCCCGGCAGAGTATCATGACCTCAAAGAGGTCTTCAGTAAGGAGAGGGCACAATCTCTCCCGCCTCATCGGCCATATGATTGCGCCATCGACCTCCTCCCTGGGGCAACCTTACCCGCCGGTCGCCTGTACAATCTGTCTGCTCCAGAGAGGGGGGCGATGGAGAAGTACATCAATGAGTCCCTGGCGTCGGGGCTTATCCGCCCTTCCTCGGCACCCATAGCAGCGGGGTCCTTTTTTGTGGGTAAGAAGGATGGTTCCCTCCGTCCGTGCGTCGATTATCGGGGTCTTAATAACATCACCGTTCGCAACAAATACCCGTTGCCCCTCATTAATTCGGCGTTCGAGCTACTTCAGGGAGCCCGGGTCTTTACAAAACTCGATCTGCGTTGCGCCTACCATCTCGTCCGAATGCGGGAGGGGGACGAGTGGAAGACGGCGTTCAACACCCACCTGGGCCAATTCGAACACTTGGTCATGCCTTTCGGGTTAACTAACGCTCCCGCAGTCTTCCAGGCATTCATTAACGATGTGCTCCGTGACTTCCTTAATCGTTTTGTCTTTGTTTATCTGGACGACATTCTTATTTTTTCGCCCACTGTTGAGGAGCACATCGTCCATGTCCGTGCGGTACTCCAGCGACTCCTTGAGAATCGTCTGTTTGTAAAGGCTGAGAAGTGCGAGTTCCATTCTCAGTCCGTCAACTTCCTTGGTTTTATTGTACACGCTGGGCAGGTTTGCCCGGACCCCGAAAAAGTTAGCGCGGTGGCTGAGTGGCCTCGACCCAACACCCGTCGCAAACTACAACAATTTCTGGGTTTCGCAAATTTTTACAGGCGTTTCATTCGCAATTACAGTCAGGTAGCTCTTCCCCTTACCCAGCTTACTTCCACAGCCAGACCGTTCATTTGGTCTCCCCAAGCAGAGGGTGCATTCACTGAGCTTAAAAAGAGGTTTACCTCGGCCCCCATTCTGGTCCAGCCCGACCCCTTGAGGCAGTTTATTGTGGAGGTGGACGCCTCGGATTCAGGGGTGGGTGCTGTGCTGTCCCAATACCATCAGGAGGATGGCAAACTCCATCCCTGTGCCTTTTTCTCTAAGCGTCTCTCTGCAGCTGAACAAAACTACGATGTGGGGAATAGAGAACTGCTCGCAGTCAAACTGGCACTCGAGGAATGGAGGCACTGGCTCGAGGGCGCAGAACACCCATTCGTGGTCTGGACAGACCACAAAAACCTTGCTTACATCCAAGCAGCTAAGAGACTCAACTCTCGACAGGCCCGGTGGCAGCTGTTCTTTACACGCTTTAATTTTACCCTCACTTACAGGCCGGGCAACCGCAATACCAAACCTGACGCCCTCTCCCGCCTGCATGATGGTCATCAGTCCAGATCGGAGCCGGAGCCCATTCTACCCCCCTCCTGCGTCATTGGGGCAATCACTTGGGAGATCGAGACTGCAATAAGGGATGGTCTGCAGCATGATCCGGACCCAGGTACTGGCCCAGCTAACCGTTCGTATGTGCCATCCTCTGCCCGCTCCCAGGTTCTCCTATGGGCACATGCATCCCGGTGGTCCTGTCACCCTGGGATTCGCCGTACAATGGCGCTTCTTCAGCGGCGGTTCTGGTGGCCAACGATGGAGGCAGACACTAGGAATTTTGTCGCTGCCTGTTCTGCCTGTTCCCGGGGCAAGGTCCCTCATCGTCCTCCTGCGGGGCTGCTCCATCCCCTACCGGTTCCCAGTCGTCCCTGGTCCCATATCGCACTGGACTTTGTGACCGGACTCCCTCCCTCAGAAGGTAACACTGTTGTGGTCACGATTGTGGACCGATTCTCCAAAGCTGTACATCTGGTGCCTCTTCCTAAACTCCCTTCAGCCTTGGAGACTGCCCAGCTCATGGTGACCCATGTGTTCCGTCTGCATGGTATCCCTCTGGACATAGTCTCTGACCGGGGTCCGCAATTCACATCAGCTGTTTGGAAGTCCTTCTGTAAGGCGCTGGGGGCTTCCGTCAGCTTGTCATCTGGCTTCCACCCCCAATCCAACGGCCAGTCGGAGCGGGCTAACCAACACCTGGAATCCACATTACGGTGCGTGTTGGCCTCTGCCCAGTCCACGTGGTCGTCTCATCTCCCGTGGATTGAGTATGCCCATAATTCCCAAGTTAGTTCCTCCACAGGATTGTCCCCGTTCGAGGCTTCTCTGGGTTACCAACCCCCATTGTTCCCGGATCAGGAA
>CACRXE010000022.1:405000-410000 GCA_902685375.1 Neostethus bicornis
TCAGCATGGCCGCTCTCACCACACTGTCTCTAGACCAATCAGCATGGTCGCTCTCACCACACTGTCTCTAGACCAATCAGCATGGCCGCTCTCACCACAGTTTTCTACACTTTTCCTTTCATTTTATCTGAAACTCTTCTGTCACACATCACACCTCACACTTTTCTCCACGCCTGCCTGCACACGCTTCTTCACCTCTCTTCCACACTCTTCATTGCTCTGGAGAGTGTGGAATTCTCTCATTCTATCGGTCTAATCTAGAGGTTACCAAAGCATGCCATCCATCTGATCCTGTTCCAACTCTCTGGTCAAATGTTAGAACTCAATTTGGCCCATGAACCGAAAAGTTTGCCCACCCCTCTCCTGCACCAAGGAGCTCATAATAATCGTACTTTAATAATCCCTCATTAGAAAATTACTGTGCTGCATCGCACTGCAGCAGGTCGCCATTACGACGCCAATGGTGGGAGAAACTGGTGACTAGGTGTCTTCACCAGGGACACTTGGGCATGAGCGTAGAGCAGGAATTAAACCGACAACTCTTTGAGCCACAGAGCTCCACTCTACCACTGACCCACGCCGCCCTGCGTACGCTCTGACAGTCAGAGCATCGCTGCCAACTACTGTAGTGGATGTGGAATTACACCGTTTTCTAGAACGTCAAAAAAAAGAAATGGTGGATGTTCCCCGGGTCACACATACCCTCCCTACTCCGCTTGATCTCCATCCCACCCAGGAGGCTGTCTGTCCAACAGCCTGACAGACAGACCTCCATCTCTCCCTCTGGACCCGCTAAGCTGGTTCAGGAGGACCTACTGATGGATTGGAGGGAACCAGGGTGTAAATCTGTCTTCCTACAAGGTTAAAGATGGAGGATACGGGAGGAACCTCTCAGCGGGTCGCCGTGGTAACCTTGAATGGGAGCGGAGGAACGGCGTACACGCCGTCATGATGGATGAAGCTCATAAATCTGCTTAAAATGTTGCTGCTTTCCAGTTTCTGCCTGTAAACAGAAGCTGTGGCTGCCGGAGCGTGTGCGGGGATCACCAGCTGGTAGCGGGATGTCAGACCGGGATGCAGGGAGAGGAAACGGAGATGATGAGGAGGAAGTGGTGAAGGCTTGGCATCCAGAAGGATGTGTAGAAGGAAACTAGAATCCATCTGAGAGACAGTGTTGGCATCATTTAAACCAGAACAAACCTACTGACGGTCGTTCTTAAAGACGTGTAAAACGGGTTCATAGTCTGGTAAACATGTGTGAAGGTCATGCCACACTGAGCTCATGTCTAGATGTCCTTGAGGAAGACACCTGATGCAGTGTGCCATCCTCTGGAGTCCATTTGGTGCTTGTTCTTTAATAAGTCTCAGCTGCTGGACTTTGGTTGCTGCTGATTGGAGGATTGGCCTGAAACCCCCGTTTCTCCCACCATTGGTGCCATCCTGGCAGCCTGCTGTGGTGTAATGCAGCACAGAAATTTCCCCATTGAGGGACGAATAAAGTATATTTTTATTCTAAATGATTTTTATAAACACATTAAAAATAAACGTGATCCTTTGCCAACGCAGGAATTCTGAATGTTCCTCCTTTACTTTCTCAGGTTTTGTTTCTTGAACCTCTTCTCTTTAACGGGTCGCAGTGGGTGCTGGAGGCTATCCTGACTGATTTCAGGCGAGAGGCATGTTACACCCGAACGGGTCGCCAGTCTGTTGTGGGGCCACACACACACACACACACACACACACACACACACACACAGTCATTCCTAGGGGCAACCTCATAGCAGCCAATCAACCTATCATGTATGTCCTTGGAGGGTGGGAGGAAACTGGAGTACACACACGCATACACGGGGAGAACATACAAACTCCACACAGATATACCAGTGTTTCATGCCTCGTCTCACCTGGGCTTGTAAATTATAGCAACACAGACACAAACAATAAAATAAGTTAATTTTATTAAAATAAAAAAGTCTCAAAATGTTCTGAGTTTTAAGGCAAGAAGTGAATTTCAGAATAAAATCCTTTCATTTCCAGTTTGTTTGAAGATTTAAATCTTTTTCAGACCTTTAGCTTTTTTTTTTGTTTATTTTTGTTTGAATAATTTTTTTTGGTTCTTTTTTGTTTGAAGGATTTTTTTGTGTTTATTTTTTTTAATCACTTTTTTGTTATTTTGAAGGATTTTTTTTTCTGTTTATTTATTTTTTTTAATCATTTTTTTGTTATTTTGAAGGATTTTTTTTCTGTTTATTTTTTTTTTAATCATTTTTTTGTTATTTTTATTTGAAGGATTTTTTTTCTGTTTAGTTTTTTTTAATATTTTTTTTGTTATTTTGAAGGATTTTTTTTTCTGTTTATTTTTTTTTTTAATCATTTTTTTGTTATTTTTATTTGAAGGATTTTTTTTCTGTTTATTTTTTTTTAATCATTTTTTTGTTATTTTGAAGGATTTTTTTTTGTGTTTATTTTTTTTTTTTAATCATTTTTTTGTCATTTTTATTTGAAGGATTTTTTTTTCTGTTTATTTTTTTTTAATAATTTTTTTGTTATTTTGAAGGATTTTTTTTCTGTTTATTTTTTTTTAATCATTTTTTTTGTTATTTTTATTTGAAGGATTTTTTTCTGTTTATTTTTTTTTAATAATTTTTTTGTTATTTTGAAGGATTTTTTTTTGTGTTTATTTTTTTTTTTTAATCATTTTTTTGTTATTTTTATTTGAAGGATTTTTTTTCTGTTTATTTTTTTTTAATCATTTTTTTTGTTATTTTTATTTGAAGGATTTTTTTGTTATTTTTATTTGAAGGATTTTTTTTCTGTTTATTTTTTTTTAATCATTTTTTTTGTTATTTTTATTTGAAGGATTTTTTTGTTATTTTTATTTGAAGGATTTTTTTTCTGTTTATTTTTTTTTAATAATTTTTTTGTTATTTTGAAGGATTTTTTTCTGTTTATTTTTTTTTAATAATTTTTTGTTATTTTGAAGGATTTTTTTTCTGTTTATTTTTTTTTAATAATTTTTTGTTATTTTGAAGGATTTTTTTTCTGTTTATTTTTTTTTAATAATTTTTTTTGTTATTTTGAAGGATTTTTTTTTGTGTTTATTTTTTTTTTTTAATCCTTTTTTGTTATTTTTATTTGAAGGATTTTTTTGTTATTTTTATTTGAAGGATTTTTTTTTCTGTTTATTTTTTTTTTTTAATCATTTTTTTGTTATTTTTATTTGAAGGATTTTTTTTCTGTTTATTTATTTTTTTTAATCATTTTTTTGTTATTTTTATTTGAAGGATTTTTTTTCTGTTTATTTTTTTTAATAATTTTTTTGTTATTTTGAAGGATTTTTTTTTCTGTTTATTTTTTTTTTTAATCATTTTTTTGTTATTTTTATTTGAAGGATTTTTTTTCTGTTTATTTTTTTTTAATAATTTTTTTGTTATTTTGAAGGATTTTTTTTTCTGTTTATTTTTTTTTTAATCATTTTTTTGTTATTTTTATTTGAAGGATTTTTTTTCTGTTTATTTTTTTTTAATAATTTTTTTGTTATTTTGAAGGATTTTTTTTTCTGTTTATTTATTTTTTTTAATAATTTTTTTGTTATTTTGAAGGATTTTTTTGTGTTTATTTTTAGATAAACTTTAACTCCTCAGACCTGCGAGTCGGAGACGTGAAGTGAATCAGAAGCGACTTGACCTTCGCTCGGGCTTTTCCTGAGGTCACTGGCGAGCGATGCAGGGAAACGTCTTGATGAATATTCATGATCCATCCTTCGTGGCCCGAACACATGCTCGTAAAAGCTTTTTAACATGTCTGCAGAACATGCTAATTATCTTCCACATCGTTTGTCTTCCAGCTTTGATTACAGCCTGTAAAATCATTTCCATGTTTACATGATTTACATCCATAGAAACATGAAACCTTCCACACGCAACCGAAGGGATTTCACAACAAACAAAACCAACTTAATAACTTAATGAAAACTCTGGTCGTTTTCTCTCCACCTGAGGCTTCCACGCGTTTTTATGTCCGAGCACGTTCAGAAAAACAAAAAATCTCCATCTTTTAATAAATATTTACATGAATATTTTTTTTCATCAGGGTGTAATTTTGTTTTGTTTTGTTTTGTTTCGTTCCGTTCTGTCGTCTTCCGTTTATCAAGGACCGGGTCACAGACGGGAGACCCAGGCTGCTCTCACCCCGGCTGCATCCTCCATCTCACCCAGGAGGATCCTGAGGTGTTCCCTGTCCAGCTGGGAGTCTCTCCAGCAGGTCCAGGGTCTGACTCTTGGTCTCCTCCTGATTGGACGGAACACTTCACCAGCATGGCGCTCGGGAGGCATCCTGACCAGATACCCGAACCAATTTATGTTTCTATTCTTTCTGCGTTGGCACTCAAAGGACTTTACAGTGTAGCTCACATTCACCCCTTCACACACACACACACACACACACACACACACACACACACACACACATTCATTTATACCTGATGGTGGAAGCTGACATGCGAGGTGTAAACCACCATCATGAGACATGAAGGGGTTCGGTGTCTTGCTCAAGGACACCTCGACATTGTGGTGTGAGGGCCTTTCAGGGCCTGTTTTTCACCTTTCTGTTTCTCCCTCTCCAATATTCTCAGGTGGAGGGGTACTAACTATCGGGAGGATTGGGCTGATCACTACCACCTGCATGTACTTAAAGGTCCTATATCATGCCTTTTTTCCCTTATTTTATCCTGTTCTATGTATCATTATATGCATAATTTTACATTCCGCCACAATGTCAACACAAAAGTTTATAAATACTACCCTGTTTGGGAGCGCAGTTTCATACCCGGAACTCAAAACAGCTTGTTTCAGTTTTTTTTTCTTTTTTTTTTCCCGGGACCCGCCCCGTTGGTTGCGATTGGTTGTCATTCATTGTGATTTCCCCACCCACCCAGCACAGCGTGGAGCGGGAGGGGCGAGGTGTGCTTCACAGTAGAGTGAAGCACGGAAATGGGTGGA
>CACRXE010000022.1:430000-465000 GCA_902685375.1 Neostethus bicornis
CTGTATCTCCCCCCAGCCCCTCTGTGTCTCCTCCTCCCCCCTCTGTATCTCCCCCCAGCCCCTCTGTGTCTCCTCCTCCCCCCCTCCGTGTCTCCCCCCAGCCCCTCTGTGTCTCCTCCTCCCCCCCTCTGTGTCTCCCCCCAGCCCCTCTGTGTCTCCTCCTCCCCCCCACCCCCCGCCTTCCCGTCTCCCCGCTCATCCACAGCCTGCTTCTCCGAAACGGGAGCAGTTTTAAGTTATGCACATAGAGGAGATGTTGTGCCGTCTTATGACGAAAAAAGTGACCGTTTTTATGATTTTTTTTTTTTTTTTACAAAAAAGCAAATCTTTGCGACTTTTCAAAGAATTTTTCGCAACTTATTTGTGACTTTTTTTCCCGACTTTTCGGCTTTTTTTTTCCCAACTTTTTATTTAACTTTTTTTTTTTTTTTCTTTTTGCGAAAAAGTGACTTTTTTTGTGTCTTTTTACTTTTTTGCGCTTTTTTAAACAAAATAGCAAATTTTTGCGACTTTTCTTGCAATTTTTTTGTGACTTATTTGTGACTTTTTTTTTTTTTTTTTAACTCTTTCCAACGTTTTGCGACTTTTTTACTTCTTTTTTTTTGCCATTTTTTGGCAAAAAGCGAAGTTTTGCGACTGTTTTGAAAATTTTCCCCCATTCCTCTTCATATTGTTCACCTCAGACTTCCAGCACAACTCGGAATCATGCCACCTACAGAAATTCTCTGATGACTCTGCAGTTGTAGGGTGTATAAGTGGTGGGCAGGAGGAGGGGTACAGGAGGGTGGTGGATGGATTTGTGGAGTGGGCAGGAGAGAATCACCTACTGCTCAATGTGGACAAGACCAGGGAGATGGTGACTGACTTCCGGAAGAGGAGGAGGACTGCTTTGCAGCCGCTCTGCATTCTGGGTAGAGATGTGGAGGTGGTGGAGGAGTACAAATACCTGGGAGTGACCATCGACAGTAGACTGAACTGGAGGAGCAACAGTACTGCTGTGTACAAGAAGACCTGCAGCCGACTTTACTTTCTAAGGAAGCTGAGGTCCTTCAATGTGTGCGGCAAGATCCTGGAGACCTTCTATCAGTCTGTGGTGGAGACCTTCTATCAGTCTGTGGTGGAGACCTTCTACCAGTCTGTGGTGGAGACCTTCTACCAGTCTGTGGTGGAGACCTTCTACCAGTCTGTGGTGGAGACCTTCTATCAGTCTGTGGTGGAGACCTTCTACCAGTCTGTGGTGGAGACCTTCTACCAGTCTGTGGTGGAGACCTTCTATCATTCTGTGGTGGAGACCTTCTACCAGTCTGTGGTGGAGACCTTCTACCAGTCTGTGGTGGAGACCTTCTATCAGTCTGTGGTGGAGACCTTCTACCAGTCTGTGGTGGAGACCTTCTATCAGTCTGTGGTGGAGACCTTCTACCAGTCTGTGGTGGAGACCTTCTACCAGTCTGTGGTGGAGACCTTCTATCAGTCTGTGGTGGAGACCTTCTACCAGTCTGTGGTGGAGACCTTCTATCAGTCTGTGGTGGAGACCTTCTATCAGTCTGTGGTGGAGACCTTCTATCAGTCTGTGGTGGAGACCTTCTATCAGTCTGTGGTGGAGACCTTCTATCAGTCTGTGGTGGAGACCTTCTATCAGTCTGTGGTGGAGACCTTCTATCAGTCTGTGGTGGAGACCTTCTATCAGTCTGTGGTGGAGACCTTCTATCAGTCTGTGGTGGAGACCTTCTATCAGTCTGTGGTGGAGACCTTCTATCAGTCTGTGGTGGAGACCTTCTATCAGTCTGTGGTGGAGACCTTCTACCAGTCTGTGGTGGAGACCTTCTACCAGTCTGTGGTGGAGACCTTCTATCAGTCTGTGGTGAAGACCTTCTATCAGTCTGTGGTGGTCAGCTCCTTGTTCTTCTCTGTCATCTGCTGAGGGAGCAGCATCGCAGCCAGTGATGCCAACAGACTGAATAAACTAATCAGACTGGCTGGCTCTGTCATTGGCAGCAAACAGGACTCACTGGAGGCAGTGGTAGAGAGGAGGTCACTGAACAAACTTTTATCCATCATGGAAAACCATGACCATCCTCTCTACCATCATGGATAACCATGACCATCCTCTCTATCATCATGGATAACCCTGACCATCCTCTCTACCATCATGGATAACCCTGACCATCCTCTCTACCATCATAGATAACCCTGACCATCCTCTCTACCATCATGGATAACCCTGACCATCCTCTCTACCATCATAGATAACCCTGATCATCCTCTCTACCATCATGGATAACCCTGACCATCCTCTCTACCATCATGGATAACCCTGACCATCCTCTCTACCACCATGGATAACCCTGACCATCCTCTCTACCATCATGGATAACCCTGACCATCCTCTCTACCATCATGGATAACCATGACCATCCTCTCTACCATCATGGATAACCCTGACCATCCTCTCTACCATCATGGATAACCCTGACCATCCTCTCTACCATCATGAATAACCCTGACCATCCTCTCTACCATCATGGATAACCCTGACCATCCTCTCTACCATCACGGATAACCCTGACCATCCTCTCTACCATCATGGATAACCATGACCATCCTCTCTACCATCATGGATAACCCTGACCATCCTCTCTACCATCACGGATAACCCTGACCATCCTCTCTACCATCATGGATAACCCTGACCATCCTCTCTACCATCATGTATAACCCTGACCATCCTCTCTACCATCACGGATAACCCTGACCATCCTCTCTACCATCACGGATAACCCTGACCATCCTCTCTACCATCATGGATAACCCTGACCATCCTCTCTACCATCATGGATAACCCTGACCATCCTCTCTACCATCATGGATAACCCTGACCATCCTCTCTACCATCATGGATAACCCTGACCATCCTCTCTACCATCATGGATAACCCTGACCATCCTCTCTACCATCATGGATAACCCTGACCATCCTCTCTACCATCATGGATAACCCTGACCATCCTCTCTACCATCATGGATAACCCTGACCATCCTCTCTACCGTCATGGATAACCCTGACCATCCTCTCTACCATCATGGATAACCCTGACCATCCTCTCTACCATCATGGATAACCCTGACCATCCTCTCTACCATCATGGATAACCCTGACCATCCTCCCTACCATCATAGATAACCCTGACCATCCTCTCTACCATCATGGATAACCCTGACCATCCTCTCTACCATCATGGATAACCCTGACCATCCTCTCTACCATCATGGATAACCCCGACCATCCTCTCTACCATCATGGATAACCCCGACCATCCTCTCTACCATCATGGATAACCCTGACCATCCTCTCTACCACCATGGATAACCCTGACCATCCTCTCTACCATCATGGATAACCCTGACCATCCTCTCTACCATCATGGATAACCCTGACCATCCTCTCTACCATCATAGATAACCCTGACCATCCTCTCTACCATCATGGATAACCCTGACCATCCTCTACCATCATAGATAACCCTGACCATCCTCTCTACCGTCATGGATAACCCTGACCATCCTCTCTACCATCATGGATAACCCTGACCATCCTCTCTACCGTCATGGATAACCCTGACCATCCTCTCTACCATCATGGATAACCCTGACCATCCTCTCTACCATCATGGATAACCCTGACCATCCTCTCTACCATCATGGATAACCCTGACCATCCTCTCTACCATCATGGATAACCCTGACCATCCTCTCTACCATCATGGATAACCCTGACCATCCTCTCTACCATCATGGATAACCCTGACCATCCTCTCTATCATCATGGATAACCCTGACCATCCTCTCTACCGTCATGGATAACCCTGACCATCCTCTCTACCCACTTCTGGACGAACAACGGAGCTCCTTCTCCAAGAGGCTCAGACAGCTCTGCTCGAGAACATCTCGTTACCGGAGGTCTTTCTTTCCGTACGTGATCGGGCTCTACATCGGGCTATCTCACTTAGCAGACAGGAAGTTGTTGCTGTGACACACAAACTTACCATGTGTGGGATCATTAAAGTAGATTTTGATTCTTTTTTGCGACTTACTTTGGACTTTTTTTTTATTTTTTTTTGCAATTTTTTTAACAAAAAAAGCAACTTTTATACTTTTTTTTTTTTTTTAACAAAAAAGCGACTACTTTGCGACTTTTTGCAAATTTTCGCAAAAAAAATTGTAATAAAGTCTGCAGCAACCAGACCTAATCAACACCTTCATGCTGGAACATGGTTTCCATGCATCAGGAAGAATCTTCTGTTCTCCCGCTTCTCCTCCCCCCTGCCTTCCCCCTGCTCATCCACAGCCCGCTCCACCGAAACGGGAGCAGTTCTAAGTTACGCACAGATCTTGTTGTTCCATTCTGTGTTGCGGACGGCGCATGCCCGCGGGATGATTAGTAGAACAAAGAAGGGAGAGAATAAAACCTGGCTTTGAAGAGTGACTGGAGGCGGAGACGTTCCCCTCTGCAGAGCGGCCTGAAGGTTATCAGATGGTTGATCCATTAAACATCGTGTGTTTACATCCGGAGCGGGGAGGAATCCTCCCTCCTCACGGGGGGAGTCCTCACCGCTCCTCATTGAGGACCTGGTTTGAACATCAGCAGAAGGAGCTGCACCCATCTCTCCCAGACATCCCGGATGGGAGCAAGCTCGTCAGCTTTCACTCTGGTCTCTCTTTTGTCAAATCTGAGGACTCTTGATTTCATTTGAAATGTTTGATATGACATTATTGCCCAGAACAATGCCCTAAGATTTTGGTTTAGGCTCTAATTTTTGCTTTTTTAGAACCGGGTCAAAACTGACCCTAACACCAGAGATGTTATCATTTTAACCAGAGCATTTAAAATGTAAAGAAAACACTTTTTTTTGTTTTATTAGGTTCCTGACAAAGTCCAAAAGTCTTGATGCAATAAAATAATTTATGTAATTGTTTTAGGCATTTAAAATTTAAAACGGGTCGCTGGCGACCCTAACATCATAGGAGGGTTAAAACGGGGTTCTGTAGAGAGTCGCAGCCTCTCTGATAAACCAGGTTTCCTTCAGTCCTGAGCCCGGTGCCCAAGCATGCCCAGGATGCTGAGCCTACCCAGGATTCATCCATCGATCTATCACCCCGCCATCCATCCAGCATCCCTCCATCCATGTGTTGGCATGGTGGCATAGCCCCCCTCCTCCTGAGAATCAGAAGGTTTGAAGTTTTCAGTTTAAAAGTCTGAAATTTAATTTTTTTTTTTTTTTTTTGCTGGAGGCTTCCTGTCATGGTTTCCGTGGTAACACCTTTTCAATCCACCGTCCTGGCGTTTGATTGGCCCATTGTGCCCGGAGAGGTTGTGAAACCACAAACTGCTCTGAACTTTAAGCAGCAAACGAAGCGTGTCGGCGGGCACGGCCGTCGGCGGGCACGGCTGATTGAGCCTTCTGAGCGGGGCACCGTTTCCATCCCGACACACAGGAAATGGAAATCAGACGGTTTTAATGCCACAGGCTGGCACAGTTTAACCCTTCAGAGGGCGGGCATAAAAACACCTGGAAAAATAATAAGACATTAAAACTCCTCCGTTTTTCCGTTCCATCGTCTTCCGCTTACCCGTGCCCGGGTCGTCAGGGGTACCAGCCTCATGCGGGGTGCCCAGTCTTCTCTCACCCCGGCTGCATCCTCCATCTCACCCAGGAGGATCCTGAGGTGTTCCCTGTCCAGCTGTGAGACATAGTCTCTCCAGCAGGTCCAGGGGTCTGTCTCTGGATCTCCTCTTGGGCGGACGTGCCTGAAGCACCTCGCCCGTGAGGCGCTCGGGGGGCATCCTGACCAGATGCCCAAACCACCCCATCTGGCTCCTCTCGACCTGGAGGAGGAGCGGCTCGGTGTGGGTGTCGTTGACGGGGTGTGTAGTCGGGATCACGTCCCGTTGGTCCTCATACTGATGAGCAGGGCCGTAACAAGCTTCAGATGCTTCCTGGTGCCATCTCCTACGGGAGCTTCCTGGTGCCATCTCCTACGGGAGCTTCCTGGTGCCATCTCCTCCGGGAGCTTCCTGGTGCCATCTCCTCCGGGAGCTTCCTGGTGCCATCTCCTCCGGGAGCTTCCTGGTGCCATCTCCTCCGGGAGCTTCCTGGTGCCATCTCCTCCGGGAGCTTCCTGGTGCCATCTCCTCCGGGAGCTTCCTGGTGCCATCTCCTCCGGGAGCTTCCTGGTGCCATCTCCTCCAGGAGCTTCCTGGTGCCATCTTCTCCAGGAGCTTCCTGGTGCCATCTTCTCCGGGAGCTTCCTGGTGCCATCTCCTCCGGGAGCTTCCTGGTGCCATCTCCTCCGGGAGCTTCCTGGTGCCATCTCCTCCGGGAGCTTCCTGGTGCCATCTCCTCCGGGAGCTTCCTGGTGCCATCTCCTCCGGGAGCTTCCTGGTGCCATCTCCTCCGGGAGCTTCCTGGTGCCATCTCCTCCGGGAGCTTCCTGGTGCCATCTCCTCCGGGAGCTTCCTGGTGCCATCTCCTCCGGGAGCTTCCTGGTGCCATCTCCTCCAGGAGCTTCCTGGTGCCATCTCCTCCAGGAGCTTCCTGGTGCCATCTCCTCCGGGAGCTTCCTGGTGCCATCTTCTCCGGGAGCTTCCTGGTGCCATCTCCTCCGGGAGCTTCCTGGTGCCATCTCCTCCGGGAGCTTCCTGGTGCCATCTCCTCCGGGAGCTTCCTGGTGCCATCTCCTCCAGGAGCTTCCTGGTGCCATCTCCTCCGGGAGCTTCCTGGTGCCATCTCCTCCGGGAGCTTCCTGGTGCCATCTCCTCTGGGAGCTTCCTGGTGCCATCTCCTCCAGGAGCTTCCTGGTGCCATCTCCTCCAGGAGCTTCCAGCCAATCATTCATCCGTTCCTGCGTGGCGTCACGTTAAGCTTCAACGTTCGGAGATGAAGTTGGTGTGTTACAATCACACCTGTTCCAATCTCAGGTGTGATTCATGAAGCTTGCGTCGGGTACAGAGAGGTACGGAGGTTTTTATAAACCCAAAACTCGAGCTGCGTCGAATGAAGACGAACACTCAGCTTAAAATAAAAAAGTTTTAAATGAGGCCACAGGTGAGCAGCATCGTCTTCTCAGGTGATTTTTTTAACTCCAACGCGTTTCCTGGTTTCAGCTGCAGTTTAAACAGGAAGGACTTTTCATCTCAGTTTGTTTACGTTCAGAGTCGGGCTTTTATTTTGAAGGCCTTTGACTCCCTGATTCAGCCAATCACCTTCTTAGCCCTCTATATTTGCAAGGGGGGGTGCCAGAGCCCATCCCGGTGATTTGAGGCGAGGGGCAGGGTACACCCCGAACAGGTCGCCAGTCTGTCGCGGGGGCACACACACACACACACACACACACACACACACACACACACACACACACACACACACACACACACACACACACACACACACACACACACATTCTTTGGCCAATCATGTAATGGCCAATCAACCTAGCATGCGTGTTTTTTTTGTGGGGTGGCAGGAAACCACACATACAGGGGGAGAACATGCAAACTCCACACAGAAAGACCAGTGTTCCAAACCTCTCCCCCACACCGGGACCCAAACCACCGACCTTGTTGCTGTGAGGTCACCGTGGTAACCACAGCTCCACCGTGGATGAATTTGATTGGCGGGTTGATAATTATCGTATCCGTGCTGGAGTCCATGTAACCACGGCGACCGCCTCCTACCGTGTTTTCTAGTGGGCGACGCCACGACTGAACAATACCCCTCTGCCATCGGGCATCGTGCGTCGCCGTTTAGGATTAATATAATTAGTTTGAACCAAAATCACAAAATGTTTTTTTTACAAGCTTCAGACAATAAATAAAAATGAAACGTGTGTTTACGTAAACAACAAAACCGGTTATTAGGTAAACAAAAGCCGTCGAGGACGTTAAACTCTACTGCTTTACTGATGTTAAAGAAAGGACTCCAGACAGGGAATGTTTATTTATCACAAAGCAAACAGGGCAGGGTGGCACAGGAGGAGAAGGGTATCAGGTGTGATGTGTGATAGAAGAGTTTCAGTTAAAATGAAAGGTGGTGAGAGCGGCCATGCTGATTGGTCTAGAGACAGTGTGGTGAGAGCGGCCATGCTGATTGGTCTAGAGACGGTGTGGTAAGAGCGGCCATGCTGATTGGTCTAGAGACAGTGTGGTGAGAGCGGCCATGCTGATTGGTCTAGAGACAGTGTGGTGAGAGCAGCCATGCTGATTGGTCTAGAGACAGTGTGGTGAGAGCGGCCATGCTGATTGGTCTAGAGACAGTGTGGTGAGAGCGGCCATGCTGATTGGTCTAGAGACAGTGTGGTGAGAGCGGCCATGCTGATTGGTCTAGAGACGGTGTGGTAAGAGCGGCCATGCTGATTGGTCTAGAGACAGTGTGATGAGAGCGGCCATGCTGATTGGTCTAGAGACAGTGTGATGAGAGCGGCCATGCTGATTGGTCTAGAGACGGTGTGGTAAGAGCGGCCATGCTGATTGGTCTAGAGACAGTGTGATGAGAGCGGCCATGCTGATTGGTCTAGAGACAGTGTGGTGAGAGCGGCCATGCTGATTGGTCTAGAGACGGTGTGGTAAGAGCGGCCATGCTGATTGGTCTAGAGACAGTGTGATGAGAGCGGCCATGCTGATTGGTCTAGAGACAGTGTGGTGAGAGCGGCCATGCTGATTGGTCTAGAGACAGTGTGGTGAGAGCGGCCATGCTGATTGGTCTAGAGACAGTGTGGTGAGAGCGGCCATGCTGATTGGTCTAGAGACAGTGTGGTGAGAGCGGCCATGCTGATTGGTCTAGAGACGGTGTGGTAAGAGCGGCCATGCTGATTGGTCTAGAGACAGTGTGGTGAGAGCGGCCATGCTGATTGGTCTAGAGACAGTGTGATGAGAGCGGCCATGCTGATTGGTCTAGAGACAGTGTGGTGAGAGCGGCCATGCTGATTGGTCTAGAGACAGTGTGGTGAGAGCGGCCATGCTGATTGGTCTAGAGACAGTGTGGTGAGAGCGGCCATGCTGATTGGTCTAGAGACAGTGTGGTGAGAGCGGCCATGCTGATTGGTCTAGAGACGGTGTGGTGAGAGCGGCCATGCTGATTGGTCTAGAGACAGTGTGGTGAGAGCGGCCATGCTGATTGGTCTAGAGACAGTGTGGTGAGAGCGGCCAATGTTCAATGTATTATTATTATTATTATTATGCAACGGGGGGAAGGATGGCGCGGTGAGTAGGGCGACCGCCCTGTAACCAGAAGGTTGCCGGATCGATCCCCCGCCAGGAGTGTATGCTGAGGTGTCCTTGAGCAAGACACTGAACCCCTAATGTTTCCTGATGGTGGTTTCCACGTTGGATGGCAGCATCTCTATCGGGTATGAATGGGTGAGAATGTGAGCGACACTGTAAAGAATTTCAAGTGCCAACGCAGGTGAAAAGAGCTTTATAAGTTCAATGTATTATTATTGTTGTTGTTGTTGTTGTTGTCCAGCTCTGTAAACATCAGAATGTTTCTGCGCCCCGGGACGAGAAGCTCGTTTAAACTGTTCATAAACCTACTAATATTTTTTAATTTAGTTCAATCCAAATAAAAAAGAAGGAAGCCAGACTTTAATCAAAGTGTTGGAATGAGAAGTGAGACATTTTACTGATTTACTCTCTGCAATAAAGCAGGATTATTTTAGTCCTGCGGGAAACCCGCTGCGCGCTCTGAATATGCAACGCTGCTGATTTATACGTTACTGTCTCCCTGATGGACTCATCACTGCTTGGTACCGACTAAATCCTTTTCTAATTCAGTTAGAAAATCATTCTTTAATAACAAACAGAAAAAAATCCAAAGAGTTCCAGAAGATTTCTTTCTGTTTCTTCATGTTTGCTGTTTGTGATGTCGTTTTAGCAGCTGCAGAATCCTTCCTCATGATGTCACAGTATTCTTCTTCTTCCTCCATCTCCCTTCAGGGGGCGCCACAGCAAGTCAGCCTCTTCCATCTAACCCTATCTGCTGCATCCTCTTCGGTCACACCAACTATCTTCATGTCTTCCTTCACTGTATCCATGAACCTCCTCTTTGGTCTTCCTCTAGTCCTCTTTCCTGGTGGTTCCAAACCCAGCATCCTTCTTCTGATGTACTCTCTCTCTCTCCTCTGCACATGTCCAAACCATCTCAGTCTGACCTCTCTGACTTTAAAACCTCTAACATGTGCTGTTCCTCTGATCCTGTCCATCCTGGTCACTCCCAGAGAGATCCTCAGCATCTTCATCTCTGATACAAACATCTCTGTTTCCTGTCTTTTATTCAGTGACACTGTCTCTAGACCAATCATCATGGCCGCTCTCACCACACTGTCTCTAGACCAATCAGCATGGCCGCTCTCACCACACTGTGTCTAGACCAATCAGCATGGCCGCTCTCACCACACTGTCTCTAGACCAATCAGCATGGCTGCTCTCACCACACTGTCTCTAGACCAATCAGCATGGCCGCTCTCACCACACTGTCTCTAGACCAATCAGCATGGCCGCTCTCACCACACTGTCTCCAGATCCTTCAGCATCTTCATCTCTGCTTCCTGTCTTTTCTTCAGTGCTACTCTCCAGCAAACTTGTGGTGATGTGACCGTGGTCTTAGATCACCATGACAACAGCAGGAAGCATCATGGTCTGGTGTTCGGTTGGACTTCAGGATCGTTCTGGATTAAAATCTACAGAAAACAAAAAGAAGCTCAACATTTCAGCAAAACAAAAACCACAAAAACCACAAAGAAAGACGTGGTTTCAGAGAGAGAAAATAAACAGTTTGATTTGTTCAGTCGATCAATAGAGATTAATCCCAGAGATTATCTGAGGAGGGAATTCAAGATAAAAAAACAATGAAGTTTAAAGATTAACAGATTGAGTGGATGAACAATAGAGATCGTTCTCTTCAGAACCCTCGTTTATCTGAGTGTAAACATCGTTTGGTCCATTTCAGAGTGGTTTTCACAATAAAAGCATCTCAAAAACACACCTCGTGTTTTGTTTATTTACGTATACATTTTTTTAAAATTTCACATACCGTAAATTCACGACCATTAGGCGCACCGTACGAAAAGGCGCAGTCTCAGTCACACACCACCTTACAACAACACACACACAAGCATGTAAATGTGTGTATTAAAAAATAGATCAGGAGTAAAACTGAGTTTGGTTGTGTTTTATTTAAGTAGTAACGATACTAAACAAACACATTACCGGTAATAGTCTTTATTCAAATCCATCAAAGTCCTCATCCTCTGTTTCAGAGCAGGTCCACTTCACTCCTCGCTGTCAAAGTCACTGTCTGTACTGTGCGGCTCCTCAGAAAGGATACCAGCTTTTGAGAAAGCTCGGATAACAGTACCAGCAGACACGTTAGTCCAAGCATCTACAATCCATTGGCAAACTGTAGCGTAACTCGCCCGGCGCTGCCTTCCACCCTTCGGTCATCCATCGCTCCCACGCCGCTCACACTTCACTCTTTAACGTTCTCATGCCTTTTCTTTCAGGTCCGCCTCGCGGGCACCGCGTTTTCTTTTAGGTCCGCCTTTTCTCACACACAAGGCGCACCGCACGAAAAGACGCACCGCTCATTTTGAAGAAAATCTAAGACTTTTATATGAGCCTTATAGCCGTGAGATTATGGTAAATAAAATGATTAAATATGTCATAATTTACAATAAATTATTTTGGAAATCATACGTTCGTTACGTTCGGTACAAAAAAAAATGGTTTGAACAAAAACGAGTTTTATTTTTTTTACTTTCAGGATTTTTTTTTATTGTTTTAAGATTTGATGAAATTCAGAAAAAAATTAATTGATTCTTTAGTTAAATAAAAAAAAAAAAAGCAAAACGATTAAAAATCAGTCGGATTTTATGAACAAAAAATAAAAAAAATCTTTTAAATCCAACAAATAACTGACTTTTATGAAAAAAAACAGAGATTTATTTAATTTTTTAAAAAAGTTCTGCTGAAAATATTTAAAGTTTAATAAAAAAAAAAAAAAAAACATTAAAAGTCTTGAAATGTTTTTCTAACCTTTGACATCTGATTCGGCTGGTAGCCTCATGAGGAGACAGTAATCCGTGGAACCCACCCCCCTTCTGTACCCCCCCCTGCCCCCCCCCCTTCACCCGCTCTACATGCCCCCCTGCCCCTCTGCCCGCCCGCCCTGCCCCCCCCCCCCTGCCCCCCCCTTCACCCGCTCTACATGCCCCCCTGCCCCTCTGCCCGCCCGCCCTGCCCCCCCGTTCCCAGACGGCTCCTCCGTTTCTGAAACTCAGCGTTTTAAAAAAAGCTTTTTATGCTTTTTTATCACAAAGAAAAGTCAACGTTTTTATTTCATAAAAAAATCCTGTTTCAGCTTCTCTCGTTAATTTAACTCACAAGCACTTTTTTTATTCTGAGCAGGACCCCCACCTTACACCCCCCCCCCCACACACACACACACACACACCTCACCTCCACACCCACACACCTCCCCCCAAAAAAACACCTCCTCCACCCACTTACACCCCTCCCCCCACACACCTCCCCCCACACACCTCACCCTCATCCTCTCTACCATCATGGATAACCATGACCATCCTCTCTACCATCATTGATAACCCTGACCATCCTCTCTACCATCATGGATAACCCTGACCATCCTCTCTACCATCATAGATAACCATGACCATCCTCTCTACCATCATTGATAACCCTGACCATCCTCTCTACCATCATGGATAACCCTGACCATCCTCTCTACCATCATGGATAACCCTGACCATCCTCTCTACCATCATAGATAACCCTGACCATCCTCTCTACCATCATGGATAACCCTGACCATCCTCTCTACCATCATGGATAACCCTGACCATCCTCTCTACCATCATGGATAACCCTGACCATCCTTTCTACCATCATGGATAACCCTGACCATCCTCTCTACCATCATGGATAACCCTGACCATCCTCTCTACCATCATGGATAACCCTGACCATCCTCTCTACCATCATGGATAACCCTGACCATCCTCTCTACCATCATGGATAACCCTGACCATCCTCTCTACCATCATGGATAACCCTGACCATCCTTTCTACCATCATAGATAACCCTGACCATCCTCTCTACCATCATGGATAACCCTGACCATCCTCTCTACCATCATGGATAACCCTGACCATCCTCTCTACCATCATGGATAACCCTGACCATCCTCTCTACCATCATGGATAACCCTGACCATCCTCTCTACCATCATGGATAACCCTGACCATCCTCTCTACCATCATGGATAACCCTGACCATCCTCTCTACCATCATGGATAACCCTGACCATCCTCTCTACCATCATAGATAACCCTGACCATCCTCTCTACCATCATGGATAACCCTGACCATCCTCTCTACCATCATGGATAACCCTGACCATCCTCTCTACCATCATGGATAACCCTGACCATCCTCTCTACCATCATGGATAACCCTGACCATCCTTTCTACCATCATAGATAACCCTGACCATCCTCTCTACCATCATGGATAACCCTGACCATCCTCTCTACCATCATGGATAACCCTGACCATCCTCTCTACCATCATGGATAACCCTGACCATCCTCTCTACCATCATGGATAACCCTGACCATCCTCTCTACCATCATGGATAACCCTGACCATCCTCTCTACCATCATGGATAACCCTGACCATCCTCTCTACCATCATGGATAACCCTGACCATCCTCTCTACCATCATAGATAACCCTGACCATCCTCTCTACCATCATGGATAACCCTGACCATCCTCTCTACCATCATGGATAACCCTGACCATCCTCTCTACCATCATGGATAACCCTGACCATCCTTTCTACCATCATGGATAACCCTGACCATCCTCTCTACCATCATGGATAACCCTGACCATCCTCTCTACCATCATGGATAACCCTGACCATCCTTTCTACCATCATGGATAACCCTGACCATCCTCTCTACCATCATGGATAACCCTGACCATCCTTTCTACCATCATAGATAACCCTGACCATCCTCTCTACCATCATGGATAACCCTGACCATCCTCTCTACCATCATGGATAACCCTGACCATCCTCTCTACCGTCATGGATAACCCTGACCATCCTCTCTACCATCATGGATAACCCTGACCATCCTCTCTACCATCATGGATAACCCTGACCATCCTCTCTACCCACATCTGGACAAGCAGCGGAGCTCCTTCTCCAAGAGGCTCAGACAGCTCCGCTCAAAACCCCCCCACTACTGGAAATCTTTTATTCCCAACACAATAATACTTTTTAATAACTCAAAGAATAACAGATAACTGGTTCATGTATTTCATCACTGTTTATCACTTTATGCTTCTTATCTCACTTTTTTTTTTTTACCTCCTTATGCACTTACAGTCTGTATTGACCTCAATGTTTTGTCACATTATTCCTTCTATTTTATTATTTCAATAATATTTTTTATTTTCCTTCTTGTATTTGTACAGTCTGTTTCTTTCTTGTTGCTGCTGTAACGCACACATTTCCCAAGTGTGGGATTCGATTCAATTTTATTTTTTAGCCCAAAATCACAGAATGTCCGTCTCAATGGGCTTCACAAGAAAAAGAGGAATGTATTAAAATAAATACACAACAAGAAAAATAACTAACAAATACTAACTAAACAAGACTAGCACATTTATGCACTTAGACTCTCCTTCTCGGTGAGGAAAAACTCCTAAAAAACCCATCAGTGGGGAAAAAATAAGAAACCTCATGGGGATCCACATGAAAGAGAGATCCCTCCCCCGGGACGAGCAAACAATGTGTCACAGATTATTGTTTAAATATTAGCTTAATCTAATCTACAGCTAAATATCTAAAGAAGTCAATAAATGTTCTTCATCCTGATGGAAACACGAGGGACTCCTCAGCCCGGAGATGTCAAGTACGGGGATGAGTAGATGTTCTTCATCCTGATGGAAACACGGGGGGCTCCTCAGCCCGGAGATGTCCAGAACGGGGATGAGTAGATGTTCTTCATCCTGATGGAAACACGGGGGGCTCCTCAGCCCGGAGATGTCCAGAACGGGGATGAGTAGATGTTCTTCATCCTGATGGAAACACGGGGGGACTCCTCAGCCCGGAGATGTCCAGAACGGGGATGAGTAGATGTTCTTCATCCTGATGGAAACACGGGGGGACTCCTCAGCCCGGAGATGTCCAGAACGGGGATGAGTAGATGTTCTTCATGCTGATGGAAACACGGGGGACTCCTCAGCCCGGAGATGTCCAGTACGGGGATGAGTAGATGTTCTTCATCCTGATGGAAACACGGGGGACTCCTCAGCAGGGGTTAGGTGTCTTCTCCAAGGACCCTAGACGTGCTCTCTGTGGGACGCAAACCCACGACCTTCCGGTCCGCGCGCGAACGCTCTAACCACTGAGCTGCCGTCTCCTCCCTGACACACACCGAATCGCCAGGTCGTTGTCATGGTTTAAAACTGGACATGCAGCTTCCACCATCAGGTGTGACGGTGTGAGGTGTGAGCGCTGATGCAGGTAGAACAGTGCTGTAAACGTAGAGTCCATTTCTCATCCATGTTAGATTATTATGCTGTTTAAAGGATCAGATTTTTAAGTTTATTTCTAGAAGATTCCAGTTTGACGTCCTGCCAACATCCCGTTCAGCTGAGGTGAGTCATCGAACCGCCAGCTGAGCTTTCTGAAAAACAATCAATGGCGTTTAATCCAAATCAAAGTTTTCTGAGTGTGGGAACCTCTCCAGAAAACCTTCTCCCTGCCTGAATGATCCACGGTGGCTCCCCACTCACTGAGTCCCAGATTAAAGCAGAACCTCAGGGAGCTCCTGCAATGATAAGGCCGAGCAAACCCAAACAGACAGAGATAAATATTCTATCTGCTGGAGGAAGAGCGAAGGGGGGGGGATGGAGGGAGGGGGGACGGAGGGAGGGGGGGATGGAGGGAGGCGGGAGCGGTACGGATGAGGTGGTTCAGACTCTGTTTAAATCTTACTGGAGGATCAATAAGACTGAACGAAGATCGATTGTATTGATCATTGTTTTCATTCGTGCTTTGCTCAGAGTCAGAATGATGTCACTGTCTGCTGATTGGACACAGCTCACCTCAGGACCAGGTGGAAGGAATCCAGGTTTTAAAGACTTCAGATGGTCTACATCGATAGGTTTCTGTTGGTCATGAGGAGACCCAGACGGACACGGACCGGTAAACAAAAACTAAAAATGGATGGATTCTACTTCTGGAGCTCTTTTCTTCCAGCGTTGGTTCTGAAAGTGTTTTATATTTTGATCTTGACCTTCCATTGTAGGTGGTGAGGAGCTCGGTGTGGAGCCGCTCCTCCAGGTCGAGAGGAGCCAGATAGGTTGGTTCGGGTATCTGGTCAGGATGCCCCCCGAGTGCCTCGCGGGCGAGGTCTTTCGGGCACGTTCCACCGGGAGGAGACCAAGAGTCAGACCCCGGACCTGCTGGAGAGACTATGTCTCACAGCTGGACAGGGAACGACTCGGGATCCTTCCAGGTGAGCTGGAGGATGCAGCCGGGGAGAGAGAGGCCTGGGCTTCCCGTTTGAGGATGTTGCCCCCGCGACCCGACCCCGGAACAAGTGGAAGAAGACGGAACGAACGAACGGAACCTACCATAGTGAAGACAACACGTTCATTCTTTTGTCATATTTCCAGACCAAAGAATCTACTGCTAGAGATGAGGGGCTTCAGCCAGTTTGTTTACTTTGTTATAGAAAAGGAAACACTGGCTTTAATTTGGGCGTTACGGCATTTTGAAGACTACTGATAGAGCTCACACACCGACCCTCCATCGGTCTTTTCCCAACGGAACGACTTCTAAATTAACTTCCATTTGAAAAGCTCTCTTTTTGTTGAACCAACATTCTAAAGTTTTAAACAAATGCTTCTTCTTTTAAGAACCAGTGGTGCTAAAATTTACTCCCACTATTTGAACAAAATAGTTGTTTTTGTGACGTGTGGATGAGGAAAGAGGAGGACCCAAACGCAGGACAACAAAACAGGATTTATCAACCAAAAGTCCAGGCAAAGGGCGCAGGATGGGCGCAGGATGGGCGCAGGATGGGTGCAGGATGGGCGCAGGATGGGCGCAGGATGGGCGCAGGATGGGCGCAGGATGGGCGCAGGATGGGCGCAGGATGGGCGCAGGATGGGCGCAGGATGGGCGCAGGATGGGCGCAGGATGGGTGCAGGATGGGCGCAGGATGGGCACAGGATGGGCACAGGATTAACTCAGGATCAAAGCTCAAACGATATAACAGAGTTCAGTGATGTAACTCATGGTCAGGCAGCCAGGAAAACCTGGCAGGAAGGAATGTGATTGTGACGACGACGATGACCCAACAAAGAATTCTGTGTGATTGCCTTTAAAAGCACCAGTATCCACAGGTGTGTGTCATCAGACTAATAACCCTCAGGTGTTCCTAGTCAAGGTGATGAGGGAAGGTCCAGGACTCCCCCTGGTGGCAGGTGAGGGGATCATGACAGTTGTAGCTCACATTCACCCATTCACACGCACATTCACACCTGATGGTAGAAGCTGGCATGCAAGCTGGAAACCACCATCATGAGACGTTGTGGTTCGGTGTCTTGCTCAGGGACACCTCGGTATGAACTCCAGTTGGGGGATCAAGTCAGCAACCCTGTGGTTACAGGATGGTCGTCCTTCCCACTGAGACATCCCTGATCCTGTGGATCACTAAATGATACGTTTCATGATTCAGTGTATTTTTCATATAGAAATATTTTAAGATGATTCAGGTTGTTTTGCTGAAAATCAGATTTTTAACTTGCTTTTTAAAACTCAGATTTTTACAAATTACACTTTATTTTTCAGACTTGAATTTTTTTTAAAACTATTTGTTTTGATGTGTTTAAATTTTCTAACGATCGAAACCTTAAAAATTCTAATTATTAAAGACTTTAAATTTCTGAGATTCTCCTCTTGTTTCTGCTCAAATCGAATCCCAGAATATTTTTGGAGTATTCCTGCATCCCCCGCCCCCTCCTTCCCCTGCGTCCACATCCTGTTTTTCTGCAGGTATTTTTATTCTGAGAGCCTCTAAAAACATCTCCAGCAGCAGCTCGTGCTGTCAGCCCGACATCCTCACAGTCAGTAAACAATAAAGCCCATCCTTCTCACTCAGATGGTGAGATGAGGAGTGGGTTCCTTCAAACATCGTCCTTAATCTTCGTTAAAAACTTAACGTTGTTTCAAACGAGCAGCAATTTATTCAGTAAATTTAAACATGTTTGTTTTAAATATTTTTTTGTTACATACAGTTACATACACGACCTCGAGATACTTAAACTCCTCCCCTCGGAGCGGGACTGTGTCCCTGACCCGCAGGGGGTATTCCTCCCTTTTCTGGGCGAGCATCATGGTCTCGGATTTGGAGGCGCTGATGCCCATCCTGGCTGCTTCACACTCAGTAAATCGGTTCAGTGAGAGCCAGAGATCACAGTCTGATGAATCCAAAATGATCTTCCTCTGCAGGGTGGGCGGGGTCTCACTCAGAGATCCGGAAGGAGCTCGGAGTAGAGCTGCTCCTCCTCCAGAGAAGCCAGATGAGGTGGTATGGGCATCTGGTTAGGATGCCTCCCTCTCTGGTGAGGTGTTCCGTCCCACCAGGAGGAGACCCAGAGGCAGACCCCGGACCTGCTGGAGCGACTATGTCTCACAGCTGGAGCTGGAGGTTTGGAGCTCCAGATGTAACGCCAGTCTTGATCAGTTTATTTCTGAAGAACAGAACCAGACACGGAGCTCAAGAGGATGAGGTACCAGAAAGTGGAACTCGGTAGGATGGCAGGGTGAACCGAGAGCAGGGTGAAGGACTAGAACAGCAGGGTGCACCACCTTGGTTGTATGACATTAGCTCTTAGCGTGACCACCTGTCTTGCTTTTGGTTGTACCCTCCTGCTTTTTAAGCTTGTGTCCTACGTCCCGTGTAACACGGACGTGTCCCGCTTCTTCATTGGTGATCAAACATGATATATGACGTGACACGTGGGACGCAAGCCTAAAAAGCGGGATGGTACGACTAAAAGCGGGACAGGTGGTCACCCTCGTAGCATTGCAGTCCAGGGGAGCAGGGTGCAGCAGAAGAACGGTCCAACAAGGAAGTGAGGAACACCTGGGCTTAAATAATTCAGAGAGAAACGAGACCCACCTGGGATTGGGACCAGGTGTACCAAATTAGGGCTGAGGGCGAATGTTCCAAATGAGACGGGGATCATGACACGCCAACCCTTCAGTTTGCCCACTATGCCACATCACCACTGAGATTTACCATGCTTCCTGTTTAGGACGTTATTGGAGTTTATTTGTGAAGAAAACGAGGAGATTAAACGAGTCGTGGCCACAGCGTTAGCAGCTGTCAAACGTCCGACTGAGCGATGTCAAACAAGGATAATCCCAGCCATTGCCTCGCTCCTGGGAACTCCAACAGCGTGGCCATGCCTTCACACGACGAGCTCATTTCCATCCAAGCTGTCGTCTAAAGCAGCGCCGCACGTCCACCAGCGGAGGTGCTAATTAATGCTAATTGCATGAGGGGGTCAATTAAACCTCCGCAGTGCCGAAGCACCGCATTAGAGACCGACAGCCGTCCTCTCTACCAACACACCGCATTAGAGACCGACAGCCGTCCTCTCTACCAACACACCGCATTAGACACCGACAGCCGTCCTCTCTACCAACACACCGCATTAGAGACCGACAGCCGTCCTCTCTACCAACACACCGCATTAGAGACCGACAGCCGTCCTCTCTACCAACACACCGCATTAGACACCGACAGCCGTCCTCTCTACCAACACACCGCATTAGACACCGACAGCCGTCCTCTCTACCAACACACCGCATTAGAGACTAAAACACAACGTTACCAACCAACCACCATCCTCTCTACTCGTTAGTAACCAACCACTATCCTCTCTACTCGTTAGTAACCAACCACCATCCTCTCTACTCGTTAGTAACCAACCACCATCCTCTCTACTCGTTAATAACCAACCACCATCCTCTCTACTCGTTAGTAACCAACCACCATCCTCTCTACTCGTTAATAACCAACCACCATCCTCTCTACTCGTTAGTAACCAACCACCATCCTCTCTACTCGTTAGTAACCAACCACCATCCTCTCTACTCGTTAGTAACCAACCACCATCCTCTCTACTCGTTAGTAACCAACCACTATCCTCTCTACTCGTTAGTAACCAACCACCATCCTCTCTACTCGTTAGTAACCAACCACCATCCTCTCTACTCGTTAGTAACCAACCACTATCCTCTCTACTCGTTAGTAACCAACCACCATCCTCTCTACTCGTTAGTAACCAACCACCATCCTCTCTACTCGTTAGTAACCAACCACCATCCTCTCTACTCGTTAGTAACCAACCACCATCCTCTCTACTCGTTAGTAACCAACCACCATCCTCTCTACTCGTTAGTAACCAACCACCATCCTCTCTACTCGTTAGTAACCAACCACCATCCTCTCTACTCGTTAGTAACCAACCACCATCCTCTCTACTCGTTAGTAACCAACCACCATCCTCTCTACTCGTTAGTAACCAACCACCATCCTCTCTACTCGTTAGTAACCAACCACCATCCTCTCTACTCGTTAGTAACCAACCACCATCCTCTCTACTCGTTAGTAACCAACCACCATCCTCTCTACTCGTTTATAACCAACCACCATCCTCTCTACTCGTTAGTAACCAACCACCATCCTCTCTACTCGTTAGTAACCAACCACCATCCTCTCTACTCGTTAATAACCAACCACTATCCTCTCTACTCGTTAGTAACCAACCACCATCCTCTCTACTCGTTAGTAACCAACCACCATCCTCTCTACTCGTTAGTAACCAACCACCATCCTCTCTACTCGTTAGTAACCAACCACCATCCTCTCTACTCGTTAATAACCAACCACCATCCTCTCTACTCGTTAGTAACCAACCACCATCCTCTCTACTCGTTAGTAACCAACCACCATCCTCTCTACTCGTTAGTAACCAACCACCATCCTCTCTACTCGTTAGTAACCAACCACCATCCTCTCTACTCGTTAGTAACCAACCACCATCCTCTCTACTCGTTAATAACCAACCACCATCCTCTCTACTCGTTAGTAACCAACCACCATCCTCAGATGAGGGACCTTAAATATCAAGCGTCCATATTCCGACTTTAACACAAACTAAGTGATCTGTGAAGACGTGGGAGGGCGTGGACTCCAACCCAGAGGCAGACAGCGGACCTGCCCGAGAAACTATGTCTCACACCTGGATAAGGAACACCTGAGGATCCTCCTGGGTGAGCTGGAGGATGCAGCCGGGGTGAGAGAAGCCTGGGTTTCTGTGTGAGGCTGTTACCATGGTGACCCGGCCCCAGATAGTCAAAAGACAACAGAATGGAACGGTGAAAGACTAGAGCTGCTCCGCCTACAATTTCTAATCCCACTGATTGGACGGTGAGTCCGATGGACGTGAATCCATGTCGTACATATTCGTCCAATCACAGTCTTTTTTTGCGCGACATCGTTAGAGTATAAACACGCGACATATTTCAACGACACTCACACGTTAACGACTGAGCGCTCTAAAGACCGTCTGACACCAGGACAGGGAACACCTTGGGATGCTCCTGGGTGAGATGGAGGATGCAGCTGGAGTGAGAGAAACCTGGGCTTCCTGTCTGAGGCTGTTGCCCCCGGCGACCCGGCCACGGATAACTGGAAGACGACGGAACAGAAGGGAAGGTTCCACCTGTCTGGAACGGAGGTGGAGGTGACGTCCTGTGTCCAGTTTGAGAAATCAGAGCTAAGTTTGAAAGTTTCCTGAGTTTTTCTGCTCAGAACATTAAATGAGAGTTTTTCCCTTTAATCTCCGATGATTTGGTTGTGTTTTGTTTGAACACCTGCACTCTGTTTACTCTTCATGTTGTGAGAGATGAAAGTCGACCAAATTAGACACGTATAGTTCGTTTGATGGAATATAATTAAAAACTCTCAGTTTAAGGTTATCCTGTCTGAATAAATTCAAACCTAATGAAGGAATACAGTTTGATCATAGATTAGCCGATCTGTTGGGACGTTATTATTTCAGGTAGAAAAACTATTTGCACTGTGAAAAAAAAAAAAAAACACGGAATAAAAACAAAGTGTTGAGTTCATTAAATTTTACAGAGAAGTTAAAGAGATTTCAGAGAACAGAGAGAACGAAGAGGGTCGTTAAGAGAGACGGATTCATCTCTTCAGATTAAAACTGGGTTCTAATTCAATCATTTTTAGGTCACTATGAGAACCGGAGACGGTGCTAGGGTTCCGTCTTTAGTGTCAATAACAAACCCTGTGATGTTTATTGTTTATTAGTAATCGTTATATTTTTATTGTGTGAGTTCCAAATCGCTGGTGTTCCGTTAAAATCTTCTGTCGCGTTCCAAAACAACTTCATCAAAGTCTAATTCCAACAGCTAGCTCCTAATGGCTAGCTCCTAACGGCTAGCTCCTAACGGCTAGCTCCTAAAGGCTAGCTCCTAAAGGCTAGCTCCTAATGGCTAGCTCCTAACGGCTAGCTCCTAAAGGCTAGCTCCTAACGGCTAGCTCCTAAAGGCTAGCTCCTAACGGCTAGCTCCTAACGGCTAGCTCCTAAAGGCTAGCTCCTAAAGACTAGCTCCTAAAGGCTAGCTCCTAAAGGCTAGCTCCTAAAGACTAGCTCCTAACGGCTAGCTCCTAAAGGCTAGCTCCTAAAGGCTAGCTCCTAACGACTAGCTCCTAACGGCTAGCTCCTAACGGCTAGCTCCTAAAGGCTAGCTCCTAAAGACTAGCTCCTAAAGGCTAGCTCCTAAAGGCTAGCTCCTAAAGACTAGCTCCTAACGGCTAGCTCCTAAAGGCTAGCTCCTAAAGGCTAGCTCCTAACGACTAGCTCCTAACGGCTAGCTCCTAAAGGCTAGCTCCTAACGGCTAGCTCCTAACGGCTAGCTCCTAACGGCTAGCTCCTAACGGCTAGCTGGTTCTGGAGTCTTTCTGTTGACATGCTCGACCAGCTGCTGGCTCTCGGAGCCTCATCCGTCGTGTCTGGAGGAGTTGGTTCAGTCCTGAGGGAGCTGAGGAGAAGGAGACGGTCTAGAGGAGGTGCTTCCTGTGTTTTGACGGTTTCCATGGAAACGTCCGGTTGCTCGCTTGAGGAACTGGAGGCGCTCACTCAGACCCAGTGAAATACAGAGAGACCAGTTAGGTGTTCTTCACTGCGGCCTGGCTTTGTGGACCATTCCAGACTCCAGCTTTTGGGTTTCCAGGTTGGACACAGTGCGACCGGACTGGGACGCCGGTGGATAGGGGCGAGGGGTCATGGAAGTGTTTACACTGCAGCACTTAAATTTACCTTCAGGGATCAATAAAGTATCATTTATTTAATTCGTCCGGCAGGGATCCGTCATTAGACAGAAATGTCTTCTGAACGTGTGTTTGATGATTGAGAGCAATCCTTCAACTCAATCCAAAGATAACAAGCAGGAAATGACCACATCCGCCATGTTTGTAGTTCTGTAGCTGGTACAAGATGGCTGAACATAATCAGGGGCGACCTCCAACAACCTGGAGTCACCGTCGAGGAAGCAGAACACATGACCCAAGATCGCAGCACTGGAAAAACTTAGTCCATCTGTTCGGCTCAATGGACGTGGATGGGACCCACCCCTCCGCCCCCTTCACTGGAGCCTGATTGATTGATAGTAAATGAGACCCTGAACAGGGTGCACCCCCCATGTTCAGCCCCTCAGGCTTCACATTTGAAAGTTTTCACCGTGTTAGTAAAACACGGTGAAAACGTTCTGCTTTAGGTGCTCTGGGTCGTGATGGAGCTGCCACTCAGTGTTTCATCAGTCTGGTGGGTCTGGGGTGGGTTTTCATCATCAGTCTGATCCCGCTGCCCCCCATCTCTCTCCCAGAGGTCTGAGTTTAATCTGCTTCACGGAATAATCCAAAGTTCACGGTGTGCTCAGCAAAGAACCTGACATGTTCCTGCAACATGTTTCATCAGCTCGTCTGGATGATTTACTCTCAATAAAAACGCTTTTATCACTTTTTCTGCTTTAACCTACAAAATGTCTGTGTGTGATGTCACCTGTACCCCAGTGTGTGTGTGTGTGTAACACCTGTCCCAGTTTCACCCACCATGCACACCATCACGTTCATATTTATGAAGGTGGTTAGTTAGCATGCAGCAGGTTGCTGGATAAAATCCCAGTAGAAATGAAGAATGGAACTCTTATAACTGAACACAGATCTCTATGGGATCAGAAAGCAGACTGGTGACCTGTCCAGGTGTACCCTGTGGTCATGTGTCTGTGCCCGTCTGTGCCCGTTTATTTGAGATCTCAAACATGATGTTCAAAGGAATAAAATTCTATATTGAAAAAATTTTTTGATGCAATTTGGGTTTTTGACACAATAATGATCCATTTCAACCGTCTATTCCTTCCAAAGCTGCAGGGGGCACCGGAGCCCATCCTGGCTGATTCAACGTGAGGGGCAGGATACACCCCGGACAGCTCGCCAATCTGTCGTGGGGCCACACACATACAACCATACACACACCCTCATTTATTCCTAGGGACAGTCACATAGTGGCCAATCAACATAACATGTATGTTTTTAGAGGAAACCAAAGAAATTCCACTCATACACGGAGAGAGAGAAAACATGCAAACTACACACAGAAAGAACAGTGATTCAAGCCTCATACCCACCCAGGACTCAAACCCATGACCTTCTTGCTGTGAGGCCACTGTGCTACCCACTGTGCCACCGTGCCACCCACAACAATGATCCTTTTTATATAAACCTATAGATGTTTGGTGAAAAATGGAATGAGTAATTATTATTATTATTATTAATTATTCATTTTTATTATTTATTAATGAGTAATTACTACTATACAACATATAACTTAATGCATATATTGTAAACTGTATGTTGCTAAGCAACAGGTGTCCATGAACACCACCAGAGCATTCTGGGATTTGAAGTGTTGGTTCTACAGCTACACCCCCACTGTCGTAAGCTGTGATACCAGTCAGACTTCTCCAAGTGCCAGGCTGGCACCATTCAAAGAGGAACTGGACTCTACTTATTCAGCGCTTCGCTTCCTGCATTGGCACTCAAAGCATCGTACCTCACATTCACCCATTCACACACACATTCATACCTGATGGTGGAAGATGGTAACCACCATCAGAGACTTTGGGGGTTCAGTGTCTTACTCAGAGACACCTAGGCATGAACTCCGGGCGGGGGATTGAACCACGCTTCCCACTGAGCCATCCTTTCCTAGTGGCTTTGCTCAATTTATTTCCCTCCAGCAGTTAGGTCAGGGGTTGCAGGAATTATCTTATGATTGTAGGGATGGGAAAAAGGTCCTATCCAATCAGAGAACAGAGATGATGATGTCCGTCCTCCATGTTTGTAGTTCTGTAGCTAAACAAGCTCTATGATCCCTGTCGGACAGATTTCAAATTTAAAGATGCACCAATAAGCTTTGATTCTATCTGAATTTTTTTCAGTCTCACCGAAAGAAAAAATGCTGTTTTGTTGGAGTTAAATGTAAATTTTAAATGTGACTGAAATCAAATGAACTACAATAAAAGACAGTGTTTTGAAAGTTTATTCAGGAAAAGTTTATTTTTCTGTTTGGGTGCGTCACATACGTCACGTCCAGAGAGGAACGATCCGCCCACCGTGGAGCGAGGGAACCCCAATGCTGTGAGGTCAGACTGTTTCCATGGAGACAAAGAAACACCCTGATGGATAAATTAGTTAAGTATTATTACAATCCGGGACGTTTTTTATCCACGATTCAGTCTGACATACAGTAGATGATGCTGATGATTTAATCTGTATTCCCAACCCGCTGGTCTGTCGTGGTCGAGGATCTCTGGGTTTAAATATGTCCTCTGTGAGAAGGAGGCTGTAAGAACAGAGACTTCCTGTTTTATTCTTACATCCAGATCGGATAAAGTCAGAGAGGTCAGACTGAGATGGTTTGGACATGTGCAGAGGAGAGAGAGAGAGTACATCAGAAGAAGGATGCTGGGTTTGGAACCACCAGGAAAGAGGACTAGAGGAAGACCAAAGAGGAGGTTCATGGATACAGTGAAGGAAGACATGAAGAGGATGCAGGAGATAGGGTTAGATGGAAGAAACTGACTTGATGTGGCGCCCCCTGAAGGGAGATGATGGAAGAAGAAGAAGAAGATCACGTGTTTCTGTGGCTTTAACTTTATGAATAAAAAAATCAAACAAACTAAAGAATTAATTAGAAAAGTTTCTGAATGATTCATCAGACGTCCTGAACGGGTTCATTCATTCATCTTCTATCCCTGATGGAGTCACGTTGGAGTGCTGGAGCCTATCCCGGCTGAGTTCAGCCGAGAGGCAGGATACACCCTGGACAGCTCGCCAGTCTGTTGCGGGGCCACACACATACACAACCCCCCCCCCACACACACACACACACATTCCTAGCAGCCTATCAACCTAACATGTATGTTTTTGGAGGAAACCAGAGAAAACCCACACACACACAAGGAGAACATACAAACTCTACACAGAAATGTCAGTATTTCAAGCCTCCCCCTCACTCCTTTTGAACCCTGACCTACTTGCTGTGACGTCCCCATGCAGTACATCCTCAAAGAGTTCATCTTGTTTTTTGAACAGAAACAAATATTCTTTATTCTTACCTCAATGGGTAAATTTGTGTGCTGCATTACACCTCAGCAGGCTGCCACGAAGGCACCAGGTGTCTTCCCCAAGGACACCTAGACATGAACTCAGCGGGATTCAATCCTGTGAACTTCCTGTCCAAGGGGGAACGCTCTACCACTGAGCCACCGCCTCCCATTTTGTTCCTTTTACTCAGAACAAATTGTGGTGTATTGCTTCAATATGAGGCGGACAGGCTGACCCAGAGTCAGGGAGAAAACAACAGGTGACTATGTACTGTGTGTCAGTGAAATGTCTTCATGGAAAGTCCCTGGCAAAGATTAGCAGACTAAGAGCCACTGATATTAAGAAAGCAATGTTAATGAATCTATATTTAGGATGGCTGAGAGATGAGAAGAGCATCAACAGGTTTAGCAGATATAAGGAGGGTGATCACGGATAGCAGGGCTCTCCTGTCTGCCTGTGCCCCAGCGTGAGTGTGTGTACAGACTTCTAACAATAAAAGCCTGCTCTGGAAAACCAGTCCCTGTCCTGGTTATTTGCCGTATCCACGACTTCTTCGAGGATCGGACGGATGGCCGAGGACACAAGTCAGATACAACATTTGGCGAGCCAGCCAGGAGATGACTGTTATACAACAAAATCAACATGTGGCTGAAAAAAAGTCTTTTAATCATTTGTATTCATGTAAGTTTGTTAGTGATGAAGGGGGGGAGGGGGAGGGGGATGAGATGGGGGGGCTAATTACCTGCCTGTCCCCCCTTTTCCATCAGAAATGTGGCATCTCAGCAGGGCAGCCGAGGCCGTCGCCTGAGGGACACCTCTATTACGTGACAAAAGTGTGGAGGTAATTTGATTTACTGTTTAGTTGGGTAACCCCTGTCAGACCTGGAAGGGGGTGGAGGGGGGCGCGGGGAAGGGGGGATTGACTACTAATGAGAGCGCTGACCTGCCAGGGTGGCACATTTTAAAAAACAATCTCTATTAGCTGGTAAAATGTGTTCCACGGCTGAGTTTTCACTAATGGATGTGGATAATAGCCTCCAGCTTAAAACCACTTCGCTCCCTCGGGCGTTTTAAAAACAACACCACTTTGGCAGCGCGGTAACATAGAGACGCACGTGGAATCAGATGATAAATCTGTGATTTATCACAGCTACATGACGGACGGGTATTTATGGATTAGTGCCGGGAAACCGACGATCGTTTACACCGCTTTTATTTATGAGATTACAGAAAGATTTTAATCTCTAAACAAGATTTACAAAAAGACTGTTTTCATCCTGAGTTTATTTAAGAATAAACACAGAAATGTTTCTGATTAATCCCACTTAATTAATACAAAGATCAAGTTGATCTCTTTAATTCCGCTCATGTATGACAGCGCGGCTCTCAGATAACCAGATTTATGGGGGCGGTGTGTGTTTGTGGAGATGATGGTGTCCTTCCCCTGATGGCTCCGTGTCTCTAGCACCTGCTTTTTATCACCAGACAGAAACATGGAGGTTTTTTTTTTTTTTACCCGCCTCGTCTTTTTAAATAGAAACTTATATTTTAAGTCAGAAGGAAACAGATTTAATAAAGTCCAAAAAAAACACTTCAATATTTAGAACATCAGAATCTACTTTAATGATCACACACGTGTGTGTCACAGCAACAACTTCCTATCTGCTAAGTGAGTCGTTGTAGAGCCCGATCACGTACGGAAAGAAAGACCTCCGGTAACGAGATGTTCTCGAGCGGAGCTGTCTGAGCCTCTTGGAGAAGGAGCTCCGCTGTTCGACCAGGAGTGGGTAGAGAGGATGGTCAGGGTTATCCATGATGGTAGAGAGGATGTTCAGGGTTATCCATGATGGTAGAGAGGATGGTCAGGGTTATCCATGATGGTAGAGAGGATGGTCAGGGTTATCCATGATGATAGAGAGGATGGTCAGGGTTATCCATGATGGTAGAGAGGATGGTCAGGGTTATCCATGACGGTAGAGAGGATGGTCAGGGTTATCCATGATGATAGAGAGGATGGTCAGGGTTATCCATGATGGTAGAGAGGATGGTCAGGGTTATCCATGATGGTAGAGAGGATGGTCAGGGTTATCCATGATGGTAGAGAGGATGGTCAGGGTTATCCATGATGGTAGAGAGGATGGTCAGGGTTATCCATGATGGTAGAGAGGATGTTCAGGGTTATCCATGATGGTAGAGAGGATGGTCAGGGTTATCCGTGATGGTAGAGAGGATGGTCAGGGTTATCCATGATGGTAGAGAGGATGGTCATGGTTATCCATGATGGTAGAGAGGATGGTCATGGTTATCCGTGATGGTAGAGAGGATGGTCAGGGTTATCCATGATGGTAGAGAGGATGGTCAGGGTTATCCATGATGATAGAGAGGATGGTCAGGGTTATCCATGATGGTAGAGAGGATGGTCAGGGTTATCCATGATGGTAGAGAGGATGGTCAGGGTTATCCATGATGGTAGAGAGGATGGTCAGGGATGGTCAGACCAATGAGCCTGTGTTACCTATGAAGGGCTCGACCAATGAGACTGTGTTACCTATGATGGCCGTGAATGACTCCTATTGTAACCACAGACCAGTAAACGACCCTATTATAAAAATGCTAAAAGCCTAGTGAATAGAAATTCTTGCTAACGAGAGGCGTGAAACTGGGTCACGAGGTGTCATCTTTAGTCCATGGCTTCAAAAGGCTGCTGCAAATCCCGGGCAGAATGTATCTAACGCCTCCACTCTGATTCAGTGAGGGATTCTCTTTCATCACAAAGATGGCTTCCTTCACCCCTCTTTCAAACCATCCTTTCTCTCTACTTAGAATCTTCACCTCCCTGTCCTCAAAAGTGTGTTTGGTGGATTTAAGATGCAGATGTACGGCAGACTGTGGACCACTAGAGGCAGACTGTGGACCACTAGAGGCAGACTGTGGACCACTAGAGGCAGACTGTGGACCACTAGAGGCAGACTGTGGACCACTAGAGGCAGACTGTGGACCACTAGAGGCAGACTGTGGACCACTAGAGGCAGACTGTGGACCACTAGAGGCAGACTGTGGACCACTACAGGCAGACTGTGGACCACTAGAGGCTTCTCTTCTGTGTTGGTAAAGTCTTTTGTGGAGTGGTTGCTTCGTTTCACCAATGTAGTGTTCTTTGCAGCTCCCTTCACTGCACCGGATTGAATAAACTACATTGCTCTGTTTTTTAAAACTTTTTGAAACTTTTTCTACTATGTTTTGTTAGTGCCCACATACAGTAGTTTGTCTTCCTCTTTGTTATTACAGTAAAAAAAAATACGAGTGAAGATGAGGTACAGGATTGATAAGTGGTATGGATAAGATATCGATAACCATTCCGAGTCCACACTCATCCTGCTCTCCTTGTTCTTTTCCCACTTTGAACTGAAAAGAAAACAACCCGAACTATTCAGGAATATTTATAAAAATATATTTCACAAAGTAGGAAACGATACAGGGTATCTTCGGTTACAGGACAGGGAGTAAATAATCGAACATACACATTTATAAGCATTAAAGCACAGTAAAAAATATGATCTGCATGTAGGACTACTCCATATATATCGTTTAGTCTACCAAGAACTGCCATAATACTGTTTCAGTACGAACTGCACGCAGCTGTAGTGCCAGTGATATTTTCATTATGTGCAAGAGCTAACGTGCAGAGACAAAACCTACCACCTCATCGAAAGCTAATGACGTTAGCAGTAACTCTATGTACACTACAAATCTTTTTTATTGGTATCATACAGAGTAAGGACTAATGCAATCCGTGTGGCCTAAATGGAGCTGGATGTTTGAGGTGGAGTCACATATTCGGGTATCAATTAAGACTATTGTGCTCGCTGGCTGGCGGCGCTCCAGAACCACAGAGTTTTGCATGTTTATGGAAGTCCTGATCGCAGTAATCCAGCTGCTGGAAAACAGTTTAAATAATCTGGTGAAATAATCTAAGCACGCTCACTTCAAATAGCACAGAAAAGTTACTAAAGGACGGATTTACAAAAACGGATCAAAGGATGATGAAGAATTAACACGTGTCAAAAACAGTAGATTACAATTAATGTTGCTTCTGTAAAAAGAAGGCCTCAGAGTTTCTACATTTCTCTTTTTTGTCTTTACATCAGTCGACCTAAACCTGTAAATACAAAGAGTGGTATAAAGCGGGCCTCAGCGGGCGTCAGGTATAAACCAGAGAACATATCAAATTATGAGAAATTCACCTTGAAGCTGATCCTGCGTTGCTTCTGTTGCTTCACATACATTCATCTTGGTAATGTAGACCATGTATTGCTTTTTCATTTTGTTGGGCCGAGCGACTCGGTGATGGAGAGTCCCTCCTCCGTAGCTCAACACGGCGCCCGCTCGCCCGGTGGGTGGGCGGGCTTTTCTGCTACTGGCAGTCACGGTAAATGACTAACACCCAAATACTGCTAGACACTCCACAACGGAATCTAAGATACTCCACAAGAATTATAGATGTCCTAATAAAGACTTTGTTTGGCTCTACAATGCGCCGGACATCGTGGACGATACAAAAAGTCTCCATCTTCTAACAGCTGTTTCTAAAAGCTCCGCCTCCTACACGACAACGAAAAAAAATATTCTAACAAATCAAGGGTCAGGTCTCCCGGTCGCTTTCGCCCAACGAGTAAAGTTCCCCGAGTCTTCTGAAGCGAGGCCCCCACTCTCTCAGATAGTCATAGTTCTGGTCCGAGTCTGAAGACACCGTCTCCAGAGAGCTGAGGGACCCGGCTACGGATCCCCGGCCCTCGTACCCGTAAATCTGGATGGAATCGTAAGGCGGGGCCGTCGGATCGTTGTCCGCCTCGTGGAGCCGCACGTTTATGAACTCGTCCACGTCCACGCCGTTCGGACCCGAGTGTTGGCCCGCTCGAGGCATGAACTGCAGGTCCGGTTTGATGTCCTTACGCGGCAGGTAACCGTTAATCCCATCGGGGTTCTGCAGCGTGGCGATGTCGAAGGCTTCCGTGTCCTCCTCGCCGCCGCCTTCGTCGTCGTAACGGATTATGTTTTCACGAACGTCTTCGTCGTCTTTGATGATGAGCGGTTCGTTTTTGTGTCTCCTCAGCGTCACGAACAGAACCACGATTACTGCCAAAGAAAAGACGAGAAAAATTACCCAACGCACCCGATACCCGACCCAAACCCTGCCAACACGCCCATCCATAACCCTTACCGAGCAGCAGGATGATGCAGGCCAAGATGGCGATCAGGGCGCCCATGCTCAGCCCGATGGGCAGCACGTAGGCTTCTACGTTACAGGATTGAACGATGCCATCGCTGCTGCACCCGCACACTCTGATGGTCAGCGTGTTGGTGCTGCTCATGGGCGGGTGGCCGTTGTCCGTGACGATGATGGGCAGGAAGTAGATCTCTTGTTTCTGACGGCGGAAGGTGTCGTGCTTCGCCAGGACGCTGATGGAGTTATCTGTCGGAAAAAAAACACGCCGTTAGAAGATTTAAGGACGTTACCAAACCACAGTCACACACACACACCAGATCCAGACTGACCATCACCAACCAATCACACACACACCAGATCCAGACTGACCATCACCAACCAATCACACACACACCAGATCCAGACTGACCATCACCAACCAATCACACACACACACCAGATCCAGACTGACCATCACCAACCAATCACACACACACCAGATCCAGACTGACCATCACCAACCAATCACACACACACCAGATCCAGACTGACCATCACCAACCAATCACACACACACCAGATCCAGACTGATCATCACCAAGCAATCACACACACACCAGATCCAGACTGACCATCACCAACCAATCACAAACACACACCAGATCCAGACTGATCATCACCAACCAATCACACACACACCAGATCCAGACTGACCATCACCAACCAATCACACACACACCAGATCCAGACTGATCATCACCAACCAATCACACACACACCAGATCCAGACTGACCATCACCAACCAATCACACACACACACAGATCCAGACTGACCATCACCAACCAATCACACACACACCAGATCCAGACTGACCATCACCAACCAATCACACACACACCAGATCCAGACTGACCATCACCAACCAATCACACACACCAGATCCAGACTGATCATCACCAACCAATCACACACACACCAGATCCAGACTGACCATCACCAACCAATCACACACACCAGATCCAGACTGATCATCACCAACCAATCACACACACACCAGATCCAGACTGATCATCACCAAACAATCACACACACACCAGATCCAGACTGATCATCACCAACCAATCACACACACACCAGATCCAGACTGATCATCACCAAACAATCACACACACACCAGATCCAGACTGATCATCACCAACCAATCACACACACACCAGATCCAGACTGACCATCACCAACCAATCACACACACACCAGATCCAGACTGACCATCACCAACCAATCACACACACACCAGATCCAGACTGATCATCACCAACCAATCACACACACACCAGATCCAGACTGATCATCACCAACCAATCACACACACACCAGATCCAGACTGACCATCACCAACCAATCACACACACACCAGATCCAGACTGACCATCACCAACCAATCACACACACACACCATACAAACTAGGCAACATGGGTGAAGTGTCTTGCACAGGAACACAGCAACAATTTGATCTCAATGGACTTCCCACTGGAGTACCAGGGGTCCGACCGTCCCACTGGAGTACCAGGGGTCCGACCGTCCCACTGGAGTACCAGGGGTCTTACCGTCCCATTGGAGTACGAGGGGTCCGGCCGTCCCACTGGAGTACCAGGGGTCTGACCGTCCCATTGGAGTACCAGGGGTCCGGCCGTCCTACTGGAGTACCAGGGGTCCGGCCGTCCCGCTGGAGTTCCAGGGGCTCCAGCGGTCTCCCATCCAAGTACTGCCTCGACCCATCCTGCTTAGCTTGCGAGGGCTGACGGGATCAGGCATTGACAGGCTGGCACAATGCCACTGCTTTTAGCTGTGTGTGTTTAATGCAGTGATTCTTGTTCTTGTTGGAGGTACCAAACGTCTCCAGTTCCATTTACACATTCACCAAACCCTTCACTGGTTCTGTTCCATCATCTTCCACCAACATGGGGCCAGGTTGCTGGGGTACCAGCCTCAGACAGGAAGCCCAGGCTTCTCTCACCCGGCTGCATCCTCCATCTCACCCTGAAGGATCCTGAGGTGTTCCCTGTCCAGCTGTGAGACATAGTCTCTCCAGCAGGTCCGGGGTCTGCCTCTGGGTCTCCTCCTGGTGTAAACACCTCACCAGTGAGGGAGGCATCCTAACCAGATGCCCGAACGACCGCATCTAGGAACGGTTCTACTCTGGGACCTCAGGGATTTATTACTTGCCAGTAATACAAATGGCACTATTGCTAAACTAGGTGGCACCAGATTGGGTAACCTTTTACCATGTAAAAACAGACAGACAGACATATGGACCACGAACAGACAGAAAAACGAACAGACGGAGACACAGACAGATAATCCATCTTCTCACCTTGGTTGTTCTTTATGGTGAAATTAGGATTATTGAGCATCTCTGGAACCAAACGGTAATCAAAGTAGTGGCCTTGGATCGGATCGTCTTTGTCCACAGCGCTGATGATGTGGATCACCTGTAGGAGGCGTCAGAGGGGTCAGTGTGAGGTGAGGGACAGAGAGAGAGAGAGAGAGAGGGGAGGAATCACCTGTCCAGGTTTCCCGTTTTCACAGAGAAAGGCTTCATACTGGGTGGCGAACTCTGGAGCGTTGTCGTTAATGTCCATCACCCTGATGGCCACGATGGCACGAGAGATCTGGCTGTGGTTTCCTGTTCAGACACAAACATCTGGAAGGTTAATGACCTTCAGAAAGGGGCGGGATCACATCAAACAAACACAAATAAAACAAGTGTGGAAAAATAAAAAATAATTAGTGGAAAAATTCATCAGTTTATTTTTGTGAAGTTTTGCCAAATTAAAGTTTAAGTAGCCCCATGTGGGCCGTGGCACCGCGCCCCCCCAGTGGCCCTGTCACCGTGGAAACAGCTGGGCTGCTTTTACTTTTACTTTTACTTG
>CACRXE010000022.1:472500-477500 GCA_902685375.1 Neostethus bicornis
GCACTTTAAAGTCAGACTGCAGTAAACCACTGGGGAGCTGCCCCCCTACACCCCCCCTGCACCCCCCTGCACCCCCCCTTTGCGCCCCCCTCACTCAGACTGACAGCAGGGCCAGATGTTCAGACACCTTTCAATCAAACTGAGGAGTTAATGTGAAAAGAATTAAAAGCAAATAAAATAAAATCCAGCCTGGTGAGCGTGCACGTGTTCTATCAGCGTGCACGTGTTCTATCAGCGTGCACGTGTTCTATCAGCGTGCACGTGTTCTATCAGCTTACATAATTTCTAATTAAAGATTCTTTAATTAAGATAAAAATAAAGTTTAGATTTTGTCCTAAATTAAAATTTCAATTCATGTATTTTGAGAAAAATTAAAATATTATGGTGCCACCTACAGGACAAATGTCATAAGCTAACCTACCGTCACCATGGTAACCAGGATCTATGTTCCTACCCTCACCATGGTAACCAGGATTTACGTTCCTACCCTCTTACAGATTGAGGGAGGAGCTCTGCCATCTGAAAGGAGCTCGGAGTAGAGCCGATGCTCCTTCGGGTGGAGTGAACCCAGATGGGGTGGTTCAGGCATCTGGTTAGGATGCCTCCCTCTCTGGTGAGGTGTTCCGTCCCACCAGGAGGAGACCCTGAGTCGGACCCCGGACCCGCTGGAGAGACTATGTCTCCCATCTGGACAGGGAACACCTCAGGATCCTCCTGGGTGAGATGGAGGATGCAGCCTGGGTGAGAGAAGCCTGGTTTTTCTGCTGATGCCCGGGCGACATGCCGTTTCCAGTCGGATACAGATCAGTACAGACACTTCTCCGACTCTCAGAGTCTGACCTCCATCTTGATGGAACTTCACAGACCTCCAGAGATTAGAAATGGCTACGGAGTCCCACAGGGCTCAGTTCTGTTTATAACCCACTAGCTTTCACTGCAGGTTCACCTGTGTGTGTGTGTGTGTGTGTGTGTGTGTGTGTGTGTGTGTGTGTGTGTGTGTGTGTGTGTGTGCTTCAGGTGGTGTCTGAGAGCTACATGTCCGTCTGATCAGCCAGGTGGAAAATGGCGGAGAGGAGCGTCGCTGTGGGACCCGGAGTCTTTGTGGCCGGATCCATTAAACACAGATAGAGGACTGCTGGGATCAGACGGGATTGGGCTGGATGGAGGGAGTGTGTGTGAGTGTGTGTGTGTGTGTGTGTGTGTGTGTGTGTGTGTGTGTGTGTGTGTGTGTGTGTGCGTGAGGGGGATAGAGGTCCATCCATCAGCTCTAAAAGCAGCTCTAAGGCAGAGAACAGTGTATACACACACGTACCTGTACTCACACACATACCTACGTACTGTATGCATACACACACACACACACACACACACTCACACACACACACACACACATTGTTTTAGAGCCAATCAGCTGATTTGTGGACAAAGAAACTATTTTTTTCACTAAAACCTCAGATTTCCAGCCCGTTTTTTTTCTTCTTGATGCCAGTTTTCTGCCATTCAGACGTTCAGACGTCAGGATGGAAAATAAGCACAAACTGCCATTACAGATAAGAAGAGGCATTCTGCCCCTCACCCGCCTCACCCGCCTCATCATCTCTAAACATGAGGCATCCTGCCCGCCCGCCTCATCATCTCTAAACACGAGGCATCCTGCCCGCCCGCCTCATCATCTCTAAACACGCGGCGGGTTAGAAGGAGGAGAAGTCGGCCGGGCAGCAACCTGATGCATGCCGGGAAGTCACCGGAGAATTAATGAAATGCCGAGCGGAGGCAGAGAAATTACCCGGGTAACCTTCCCACAAGGTGCCCTTCCAACGAGCCAACGAGACCAGTTCCATACAAACTTCTTCTCATCACCATTTCTCTTTTTCAGACGGAGCGACTGAGAAAAAAAAAACCCTGAGATGCAGCGTTTTTATTTTGACTTCTTCTTCTCCTTCCTTCATTTCCCTTCAGGGGGCGCCAGAGCAAGACAGCCTCTTCCATCTAACCCTATCTCCTGCATCCTCTTCAGTCACACCAACTATCTTCATGTCTTCCTTCACTGTATCCATGAACCTCCTCTTTGGTCTTCCTCTAGTCCCAGCCCCCCTATACTGGCATTGTCAATGACCTCACGGCCCCTCCCCTTTTAAAAATCCTGGCCCCGCCCCTTTTAGTCTCCATATTAACTCCTAGATTCTAGAAGTACTCGAACTCCCACGGCCGTCATTTTGGACGATTCTCAGACGTTGACGTCTAATTACATTCGTTCATAGATCTTTGACTTTTTCTACATTTTTTTTTGTTTATTTTTGTAAATAAACTGAAAAAAAAACACTAAAAACGAGTTTTGAGGAATTCTTCCTGTAACTTCCACACTCGTCATTTTGACGCCTGACCGAAGCGCGGTTACTGTTGCCTAGTAACCGTTGAGGCGCTCACAGGTGAAATCTAAGTGATCAAAAATGGATTTACCTGTTCATTAAATAGGTAAATCCATGACATCATACATTATGATGTATGATGTCATGATGTATGATGACATCATACTCCAGAGTATGATGTCATCGCCATGGCGCTAATCGTCAAATTGACGGCCGTGGGAGTTCCAGTAGTTCTACAATCCTGGTCCTAGTGTTTATTAGTAAAACATCTGTATTGGCACCAGTGCCAGGCGCTGCCAGCCTCTCTCTATCAGGTTGTTTAGTAATATCTCACCTGAACTAAAAACAATGTTTAACAGAGTAAACACCCTCCCCTTAATGAGTTTATCCCTGCTCTAAGCCCCTCCCCTTACCTGACCATGCTCCCTGAGGCATCCGGGTCTCTGGCGGCGACCGCCCCGATCACCGTGTTGACCGGGGCGTTCTCGTTCACCTCCAGCAGGTAGACGGGTTTGGAGAAGACCGGAGGTTCGTCAGAGTCCTCCACCAGGATCTTCACAGTGGCCGAGTCTCGGAAGGGTCCGGACGGGCACGGGTCGGAGCAGATGTTGGTAGCCTCGACTTTCAGCGTGAACGCCCGCTTGCTCTCGTAGTCTAACGGCTGGAAAAAAAAAACAGTAAAACAAAGTGTGTGTGTGTTTACATACCAGGATCTACGTTCCTACCCTCACCATGGTAACCAGGATCTACGTTCTTACCCTCACCATGGTAACCAGGATCTACGTTCCTACCCTCACCATGGTAACCAGGATCTACGTTCCTACCCTCACCATGGTAACCAGGATCTACGTTCCTACCCTCACCATGGTAACCAGGATCTACGTTCCTACCCTCACCATGGTAACCAGGATCTTCGTTCCTACCCTCACCATGGTAACCAGGATCTATGTTCCTACCCTCACCATGGTAACCAGGATCTACGTTCCAACCCTCACCATGGTAACCAGGATCTACGTTCCTACCCTCCCCATGGTAACCAGGATCTACGTTCCTACCCTCACCATGGTAACCGGGATCTACGTTCCTACCCTCACCATGGTAACCAGGATCTTCGTTCCTACCCTCACCATGGTAACCAGGATCTACGTTCCTACCCTCACCATGGTAACCAGGATCTATGTTCCTACCCTCACCATGGTAACCAGGATCTACGCTACTACCCTCACCATGGTAACCAGGATCTACGTTCCTACCCTCACCATGGTAACCAGGATCTACGTTCCTACCCTCACCATGGTAACCAGGATCTACGTTCCTACCCTCACCATGGTAACCAGGATCTATGTTCCTACCCTCACCATGGTAACCAGGATCTACGTTCCTACCCTTACCATGGTAACCGGGATCTACGTTCCTACCCTCACCATGGTAACCAGGATCTACGTTCCTACCCTCACCATGGTAACCAGGATCTACGTTCCTACCCTCACCATGGTAACCAGGATCTATGTTCCTACCCTCACCATGGTAACCAGGATCTACGTTCCTACCCTCACCGTGGTAACCAGGATCTATGTTCCTACCCTCACCATGGTAACCAGGGTCTACATTCCTACCCTCACGATGGTAACCAGGATCTACGTTCTTACCCTCACCATGGTAACCAGGATCTACGTTCCTACCCTCACCATGGTAACCAGGATCTGCGTTCCTACCCTCACCATGGTAACCAGGATCTACGTTCTTACCCTCACCATGGTAACCAGGATCTACGTTCCTACCCTCACCATGGTAACCAGGATCTACGTTCTTACCCTCACCATGGTAACCAGGATCTACGTTCCTACCCTCACCATGGTAACCAGGATCTACGTTCTTACCCTCACCATGGTAACCAGGATCTATGTTCCTACCCTCACCATGGTAACCAGGATCTACGTTCTTACCCTCACCATGGTAACCAGGATCTACGTTCCTACCCTCACCATGGTAACCAGGATCTACGTTCCTACCCTCACCATGGTAACCAGTGTGGGTGGTGATTGAAAGAATGAGATCGCTGGTACAAGCGAAATGATCTCCCTCTGCAGGGTGGGCGGGGTCTCTCTCAGAAATAGAGGGAGGAGCGCCACCATCCGGGTGGAGCTCAGAGTAAAGCTGCTGCTCCTCCAGGTTGAGACTAGCTAGATTGTGTGGGTTTGGGGGCATCTGGTTAGGAGCCTACCTCGCTGATGAGGTGTTCCGCCCTAGCGGGAGGAGAGCAAGAGGTTGCTTCCACTCCAGGACTCTAACCCTGACCTACTTGCTGTGTGTGTTTTGTTTAGTTTTTTTTTTTTTTTGAGAGAGAAAAACATTAAACTTATTTTATTTAAGTCAATAAAAACTTAATACTTTTAAACTGAAATTTAATTTTTCAGAATAAAATACAGTTTTTTTTTCTCAGCTTTTGACAGTTTTTCCTAAAACGAGGCAAAAAATTATGATGAATTATTTTAATTTAAAGCAGTTTCAGAATTTTAATATATTCGTCTCCGGAGGGAATCCGATCCGATGCAGGCAGCTGACGTTTAAAACCCGCAGACTTAATCATTTAAATAAAACTGTTTATTTTATTTAGAGCTGATTACGAAA
>CACRXE010000022.1:490000-515000 GCA_902685375.1 Neostethus bicornis
ATAGGTAACACAGGCTCATTGGTCAACCCTTCATAGGTAACACAGTCTCATTGGTCGAGCCCTTCATAGGTAACACAGTCTCATTGGTCGAGCCCTTCATAGGTAACACAGGCTCATTGGTCGAGCCCTTCATAGGTAACACAGGCTCATTGGTCAAGCCCTTCATAGGTAACACAGGCTCATTGGTCGAGCCCTTCATAGGTAACACAGGCTCATTGGTCGAGTCCTTCATAGGTAACACAGGCTCATTGGTCGAGCCCTTCATAGATAACACAGTCTCATTGGTCGAGCCCTTCATAGGTAACACAGGCTCATTGGTCGAGCCCTTCATAGGTAACACAGGCTCATTGGTCGAGCCCTTCATAGGTAACACAGTCTCATTGGTCGAGTCCTTCATAGGTAACACAGGCTCATTGGTCGAGCCCTTCATAGGTAACACAGTCTCATTGGTCGAGTCCTTCATAGGTAACACAGTCTCATTGGTCGAGCCCTTCATAGGTAACACAGGCTCATTGGTCGAGCCCTTTATAGGTAACACAGTCTCATTGGTCGAGCCCTTCATAGGTAACACAGGCTCATTGGTCGAGCCCTTCATAGGTAACACAGGCTCATTGGTCGAGCCCTTCATAGGTAACACAGGCTCATTGGTCGAGTCCTTTATAGGTAACACAGTCTCATTGGTCGAGCCCTTCATAGGTAACACAGGCTCATTGGTCGAGCCCTTCATAGGTAACACAGGCTCATTGGTCGAGCCCTTCATAGGTAACACAGGCTCATTGGTCGAGTCCTTCATAGGTAACACAGGCTCATTGGTCGAGCCCTTCATAGGTAACACAGGCTCATTGGTCAAGCCCTTCATAGGTAACACAGGCTCATTGGTCGAGCCCTTCATAGGTAACAGAGGCTCATTGGTCGAGCCCTTCATAGGTAACACAGGCTCATTGGTCGAGCCCTTCATAGGTAACACAGTCTCATTGGTCGAGCCCTTCATAGGTAACACAGGCTCATTGGTCGAGCCCTTCATAGGTAACACAGGCTCATTGGTCGAGCCCTTCATAGGTAACACAGGCTCATTGGTTGAGCCCTTCATAGGTAACACAGTCTCATTGGTCGAGCCCTTCATAGGTAACACAGGCTCATTGGTCGAGCCCTTCATAGGTAACACAGTCTCATTGGTCGAGCCCTTCATAGGTAACACAGTCTCATTGGTCGAGCCATCATAGTTAACACAGTCTCATTGGTCGAGCCCTTCATAGGTAACACAGTCTCATTGGTCGAGTCCTTCATAGGTAACACAGGCTCATTGGTCGAGCCCTTCATAGGTAACACAGTCTCATTGGTGGAGCCCTTCATAGGTAACACAGTCTCATTGGTCGAGCCCTTCATAGGTAACACAGTCTCATTGGTCGAGCCCTTCATAGGTAACACAGGCTCATTGGTCGAGCCCTTCATAGGTAACACAGTCTCATTGGTGGAGCCCTTCATAGGTAACACAGTCTCATTGGTCGAGTCCTTCATAGGTAACACAGTCTCATTGGTGGAGCCCTTCATAGGTAACACAGTCTCATTGGTCGAGTCCTTCATAGGTAACACAGGCTCATTGGTCGAGCCCTTCATAGGTAACACAGTCTCATTGGTGGAGCCCTTCATAGGTAACACAGTCTCATTGGTCGAGCCCTTCATAGGTAACACAGTCTCATTGGTCGAGCCCTTCATAGGTAACACAGTCTCATTGGTCGAGCCCTTCATAGGTAACACAGTCTCATTGGTCGAGTCCTTCATAGGTAACACAGGCTCATTGGTCGAGCCCTTCATAGGTAACACAGGCTCATTGGTCGAGCCCTTCATAGGTAACACAGGCTCATTGGTCGAGTCCTTCATAGGTAACACAGTCTCATTGGTCGAGCCCTTCTTAGGTAACACAGTCTCATTGGTCGAGCCCTTCATAGGTAACACAGGCTCATTGGTCGAGTCCTTCATAGGTAACACAGGCTCATTGGTCGAGCCCTTCATAGGTAACACAGGCTCATTGGTCGAGCCTTCATAGATAACACAGGCTCATTGGTCGAGTCCTTCACAGATAACACAGGCTCATTGGTCGAGCCCTTCATAGGTAACACAGTCTCATTGGTCGAGCCCTTCATAGGTAACACAGGCTCATTGGTCGAGCCCTTCATAGGTAACACAGACTCATTGGTCGAGCCCTTCATAGGTAACACAGTCTCATTGGTCGAGCCCTTCATAGGTAACACAGTCTCATTGGTCGAGTCCTTCATAGGTAACACAGGCTCATTGGTCGAGCCCTTCATAGGTAACACAGGCTCATTGGTCGAGCCCTTCATAGGTAACACAGGCTCATTGGTCGAGCCCTTCATAGGTAACACAGGCTCATTGGTCGAGCCCTTCATAGGTAACACAGGCTCATTGGTCGAGCCCTTCATAGGTAACACAGGCTCATTGGTCGAGCCCTTCTTAGGTAACACAGTCTCATTGGTCGAGCCCTTCATAGGTAACACAGGCTCATTGGTCGAGCCCTTCATAGGTAACACAGTCTCATTGGTCGAGCCCTTCTTACTATTTTTTTTTACCTTTTACTCAGGTTAGTATAAATAGATCCAGTTTTCAGTCCATTTCATTCAGATTGAAAATGATTTCCGGATGGAAGTAGAAACGTCTCGTTGAAGAATGAAACTGTCCAGAAGACTTTTTTAAAACTTTTTCTACTATGATGCTAAATATTTTTAACATATCTCGATCTAGTATCTACATCTAGTATCTACATCTAGTATCTACATCTAGTATCTACATCTAGTACCTACATCTAGTATCTACATCTAGTACCTACATCTAGTATCTACATCTAGTATCTACATCTAGTATCTACATCTAGTACCTACATCTAGTATCTACATCTAGTATCTACATCTAGTATCTACATCTAGTATCTACATCTAGTATCTACATCTAGTATCTACATCTAGTACCTACATCTAGTATCTACATCTAGTACCTACATCTAGTACCTACATCTAGTATCTACATCTAGTACCTACATCTAGTATCTACATCTAGTACCTACATCTAGTATCTACATCTAGTACCTACATCTAGTATCTACATCTAGTACCTACATCTAGTATCTACATCTAGTACCTACATCTAGTATCTACATCTAGTACCTACATCTAGTATCTACATCTAGTACCTACATCTAGTACCTACATCTAGTACCTACATCTAGTATCTACATCTAGTATCTACATCTAGTACCTACATCTAGTACCTACATCTAGTATCTACATCTAGTATCTACATCTAGTATCTACATCTAGTACCTACATCTAGTATCTACATCTAGTATCTACATCTAGTATCTACATCTAGTATCTACATCTAGTACCTACATCTAGTATCTACATCTAGTATCTACATCTAGTATCTACATCTAGTATCTACATCTAGTATCTACATCTAGTACCTACATCTAGTATCTACATCTAGTATCTACATCTAGTATCTACATCTAGTACCTACATCTAGTACCTACATCTAGTATCTACATCTAGTACCTACATCTAGTATCTACATCTAGTATCTACATCTAGTATCTACATCTAGTATCTACATCTAGTATCTACATCTAGTACCTACATCTAGTATCTACATCTAGTATCTACATCTAGTATCTACATCTAGTATCTACATCTAGTATCTACATCTAGTATCTACATCTAGTATCTACATCTAGTATCTACATCTAGTATCTACATCTAGTATCTACATCTAGTATCTACATCTAGTATCTACATCTAGTACCTACATCTAGTATCTACATCTAGTACCTACATCTAGTATCTACATCTAGTATCTACATCTATCTACATCTAGTATCTACATCTAGTACCTACATCTAGTATCTACATCTAGTATCTACATCTAGTATCTACATCTAGTACCTACATCTAGTATCTACATCTAGTATCTACATCTAGTACCTACATCTAGTATCTACATCTAGTACCTACATCTAGTATCTACATCTAGTATCTACATCTAGTATCTACATCTAGTATCTACATCTAGTATCTACATCTAGTACCTACATCTAGTATCTACATCTAGTATCTACATCTATCTACATCTAGTATCTACATCTAGTACCTACATCTAGTATCTACATCTAGTATCTACATCTAGTATCTACATCTAGTATCTACATCTAGTATCTACATCTAGTATCTACATCTAGTATCTACATCTAGTATCTACATCTATCTACATCTAGTATCTACATCTAGTACCTACATCTAGTATCTACATCTAGTATCTACATCTAGTATCTACATCTAGTATCTACATCTAGTATCTACATCTAGTATCTACATCTAGTATCTACATCTAGTATCTACATCTAGTATCTACATCTAGTATCTACATCTAGTATCTACATCTAGTATCTACATCTAGTATCTACATCTAGTATCTACATCTAGTATCTACATCTAGTATCTACATCTATCTACATCTAGTACCTACATCTAGTATCTACATCTATCTACATCTAGTATCTACATCTAGTACCTACATCTAGTATCTACATCTAGTATCTACATCTAGTATCTACATCTAGTATCTACATCTATCTACATCTAGTATCTACATCTAGTATCTACATCTAGTATCTACATCTAGTATCTACATCTAGTATCTACATCTAGTATCTACATCTAGTATCTACATCTAGTACCTACATCTAGTATCTACATCTAGTATCTACATCTAGTACCTACATCTAGTATCTACATCTAGTATCTACATCTAGTATCTACATCTAGTACCTACATCTAGTATCTACATCTAGTATCTACATCTAGTATCTACATCTAGTATCTACATCTAGTACCTACATCTAGTATCTACATCTAGTATCTACATCTAGTATCTACATCTAGTACCTACATCTAGTATCTACATCTAGTATCTACATCTAGTATCTACATCTAGTATCTACATCTAGTATCTACATCTAGTATCTACATCTAGTATCTACATCTAGTATCTACATCTAGTATCTACATCTAGTACCTACATCTAGTATCTACATCTAGTATCTACATCTAGTATCTACATCTAGTATCTACATCTAGTATCTACATCTAGTACCTACATCTAGTATCTACATCTAGTATCTACATCTAGTACCTACATCTAGTATCTACATCTAGTACCTACATCTAGTATCTACATCTAGTATCTACATCTAGTATCTACATCTATCTACATCTAGTATCTACATCTAGTATCTACATCTAGTATCTACATCTAGTATCTACATCTAGTATCTACATCTAGTATCTACATCTAGTATCTACATCTAGTATCTACATCTAGTATCTACATCTAGTATCTACATCTAGTATCTACATCTAGTATCTACATCTATCTACATCTAGTATCTACATCTAGTATCTACATCTAGTATCTACATCTAGTATCTACATCTAGTATCTACATCTAGTATCTACATCTAGTACCTACATCTAGTATCTACATCTAGTATCTACATCTAGTATCTACATCTAGTATCTACATCTAGTATCTACATCTATCTACATCTAGTATCTACATCTAGTATCTACATCTAGTACCTACATCTAGTATCTACATCTAGTATCTACATCTAGTATCTACATCTAGTACCTACATCTAGTATCTACATCTAGTATCTACATCTAGTATCTACATCTAGTATCTACATCTAGTATCTACATCTATCTACATCTAGTACCTACATCTAGTATCTACATCTAGTACCTACATCTAGTATCTACATCTAGTATCTACATCTAGTATCTACATCTAGTATCTACATCTAGTATCTACATCTAGTATCTACATCTAGTATCTACATCTAGTACCTACATCTAGTATCTACATCTAGTATCTACATCTAGTATCTACATCTAGTACCTACATCTAGTATCTACATCTAGTATCTACATCTAGTATCTACATCTATCTACATCTAGTATCTACATCTAGTATCTACATCTAGTATCTACATCTAGTATCTACATCTAGTACCTACATCTAGTACCTACATCTAGTATCTACATCTAGTATCTACATCTAGTATCTACATCTAGTATCTACATCTAGTATCTACATCTAGTATCTACATCTAGTATCTACATCTAGTACCTACATCTAGTACCTACATCTAGTATCTACATCTATCTACATCTAGTATCTACATCTAGTATCTACATCTAGTATCTACATCTAGTATCTACATCTAGTATCTACATCTAGTATCTACATCTAGTATCTACATCTATCTACATCTAGTATCTACATCTAGTATCTACATCTAGTATCTACATCTAGTATCTACATCTAGTATCTACATCTAGTATCTACATCTAGTACCTACATCTAGTATCTACATCTAGTATCTACATCTAGTATCTACATCTAGTATCTACATCTAGTATCTACATCTAGTATCTACATCTAGTACCTACATCTAGTATCTACATCTAGTATCTACATCTAGTATCTACATCTAGTATCTACATCTAGTATCTACATCTAGTACCTACATCTAGTATCTACATCTAGTATCTACATCTAGTATCTACATCTAGTATCTACATCTAGTATCTACATCTATCTACATCTAGTATCTACATCTAGTATCTACATCTAGTATCTACATCTAGTATCTACATCTAGTATCTACATCTAGTATCTACATCTAGTACCTACATCTAGTATCTACATCTAGTATCTACATCTAGTATCTACATCTAGTATCTACATCTAGTATCTACATCTAGTACCTACATCTAGTATCTACATCTAGTATCTACATCTAGTATCTACATCTAGTATCTACATCTAGTATCTACATCTAGTATCTACATCTAGTATCTACATCTAGTATCTACATCTAGTATCTACATCTAGTATCTACATCTAGTACCTACATCTAGTATCTACATCTAGTATCTACATCTATCTACATCTAGTACCTACATCTAGTATCTACATCTAGTATCTACATCTAGTACCTACATCTAGTATCTACATCTAGTACCTACATCTAGTATCTACATCTATCTACATCTAGTATCTACATCTAGTATCTACATCTAGTATCTACATCTAGTATCTACATCTAGTATCTACATCTAGTACCTACATCTAGTATCTACATCTAGTATCTACATCTAGTATCTACATCTAGTATCTACATCTATCTACATCTAGTATCTACATCTAGTATCTACATCTAGTATCTACATCTAGTACCTACATCTAGTATCTACATCTAGTATCTACATCTAGTATCTACATCTAGTATCTACATCTAGTACCTACATCTAGTATCTACATCTATCTACATCTAGTATCTACATCTAGTATCTACATCTAGTATCTACATCTAGTATCTACATCTAGTATCTACATCTAGTATCTACATCTAGTATCTACATCTAGTATCTACATCTAGTATCTACATCTAGTATCTACATCTAGTACCTACATCTAGTATCTACATCTAGTATCTACATCTAGTATCTACATCTAGTACCTACATCTAGTATCTACATCTAGTATCTACATCTAGTATCTACATCTAGTATCTACATCTAGTATCTACATCTAGTATCTACATCTAGTACCTACATCTAGTATCTACATCTAGTATCTACATCTAGTACCTACATCTAGTACCTACATCTAGTATCTACATCTAGTATCTACATCTAGTATCTACATCTAGTATCTACATCTAGTATCTACATCTAGTATCTACATCTAGTACCTACATCTAGTATCTACATCTAGTATCTACATCTAGTATCTACATCTAGTATCTACATCTAGTATCTACATCTAGTATCTACATCTAGTACCTACATCTAGTATCTACATCTAGTATCTACATCTAGTATCTACATCTAGTATCTACATCTAGTATCTACATCTAGTATCTACATCTAGTATCTACATCTAGTATCTACATCTAGTACCTACATCTAGTATCTACATCTAGTATCTACATCTAGTATCTACATCTAGTATCTACATCTAGTATCTACATCTAGTATCTACATCTAGTATCTACATCTAGTATCTACATCTAGTATCTACATCTAGTATCTACATCTAGTATCTACATCTAGTATCTACATCTAGTATCTACATCTAGTATCTACATCTAGTATCTACATCTAGTATCTACATCTAGTATCTACATCTAGTACCTACATCTAGTATCTACATCTAGTATCTACATCTAGTATCTACATCTAGTATCTACATCTAGTATCTACATCTAGTATCTACATCTAGTATCTACATCTAGTATCTACATCTAGTATCTACATCTAGTACCTACATCTAGTACCTACATCTAGTACCTACATCTAGTACCTACATCTAGTATCTACATCTAGTATCTACATCTAGTATCTACATCTAGTATCTACATCTAGTACCTACATCTAGTATCTACATCTAGTATCTACATCTAGTACCTACATCTAGTATCTACATCTAGTATCTACATCTAGTACCTACATCTAGTATCTACATCTAGTATCTACATCTAGTATCTACATCTAGTACCTACATCTAGTACCTACATCTAGTACCTACATCTAGTACCTACATCTAGTATCTACATCTAGTATCTACATCTAGTATCTACATCTAGTATCTACATCTAGTATCTACATCTAGTATCTACATCTAGTACCTACATCTAGTATCTACATCTAGTACCTACATCTAGTATCTACATCTAGTATCTACATCTAGTATCTACATCTAGTATCTACATCTAGTATCTACATCTAGTATCTACATCTAGTACCTACATCTAGTATCTACATCTAGTATCTACATCTAGTATCTACATCTAGTATCTACATCTAGTATCTACATCTAGTACCTACATCTAGTATCTACATCTAGTATCTACATCTAGTATCTACATCTAGTATCTACATCTAGTACCTACATCTAGTATCTACATCTAGTATCTACATCTATCTACATCTAGTACCTACATCTAGTATCTACATCTAGTATCTACATCTAGTATCTACATCTAGTATCTACATCTAGTATCTACATCTAGTATCTACATCTAGTATCTACATCTAGTATCTACATCTAGTACCTACATCTAGTATCTACATCTAGTATCTACATCTAGTATCTACATCTAGTATCTACATCTAGTACCTACATCTAGTATCTACATCTAGTATCTACATCTAGTATCTACATCTAGTATCTACATCTATCTACATCTAGTACCTACATCTAGTATCTACATCTAGTATCTACATCTAGTATCTACATCTAGTACCTACATCTAGTATCTACATCTAGTATCTACATCTAGTATCTACATCTAGTATCTACATCTAGTATCTACATCTAGTACCTACATCTAGTATCTACATCTAGTATCTACATCTAGTATCTACATCTAGTATCTACATCTAGTACCTACATCTAGTATCTACATCTAGTATCTACATCTAGTATCTACATCTATCTACATCTAGTACCTACATCTAGTATCTACATCTAGTACCTACATCTAGTATCTACATCTAGTATCTACATCTAGTATCTACATCTAGTATCTACATCTAGTATCTACATCTAGTATCTACATCTAGTATCTACATCTAGTATCTACATCTAGTATCTACATCTAGTACCTACATCTAGTATCTACATCTAGTATCTACATCTAGTATCTACATCTAGTATCTACATCTATCTACATCTAGTATCTACATCTATCTACATCTAGTACCTACATCTAGTATCTACATCTAGTACCTACATCTAGTATCTACATCTAGTACCTACATCTAGTATCTACATCTAGTATCTACATCTAGTACCTACATCTAGTATCTACATCTAGTATCTACATCTAGTATCTACATCTAGTATCTACATCTATCTACATCTAGTATCTACATCTATCTACATCTAGTACCTACATCTAGTATCTACATCTAGTACCTACATCTAGTATCTACATCTAGTATCTACATCTAGTATCTACATCTAGTATCTACATCTAGTATCTACATCTAGTATCTACATCTAGTACCTACATCTAGTATCTACATCTAGTATCTACATCTAGTATCTACATCTAGTATCTACATCTAGTATCTACATCTAGTACCTACATCTAGTATCTACATCTAGTATCTACATCTAGTACCTACATCTAGTATCTACATCTAGTATCTACATCTAGTACCTACATCTAGTATCTACATCTAGTATCTACATCTAGTATCTACATCTAGTATCTACATCTAGTATCTACATCTAGTACCTACATCTAGTATCTACATCTAGTATCTACATCTAGTATCTACATCTAGTATCTACATCTAGTACCTACATCTAGTACCTACATCTAGTACCTACATCTAGTATCTACATCTAGTATCTACATCTAGTACCTACATCTAGTATCTACATCTAGTATCTACATCTAGTATCTACATCTAGTATCTACATCTAGTACCTACATCTAGTATCTACATCTAGTACCTACATCTAGTATCTACATCTAGTATCTACATCTAGTATCTACATCTAGTACCTACATCTAGTATCTACATCTAGTATCTACATCTAGTATCTACATCTAGTACCTACATCTAGTATCTACATCTAGTATCTACATCTAGTATCTACATCTAGTACCTACATCTAGTATCTACATCTAGTATCTACATCTAGTACCTACATCTAGTATCTACATCTAGTATCTACATCTAGTATCTACATCTAGTACCTACATCTAGTATCTACATCTAGTATCTACATCTAGTATCTACATCTAGTACCTACATCTAGTATCTACATCTAGTATCTACATCTAGTACCTACATCTAGTATCTACATCTAGTATCTACATCTAGTACCTACATCTAGTATCTACATCTAGTACCTACATCTAGTATCTACATCTAGTATCTACATCTAGTATCTACATCTAGTATCTACATCTAGTATCTACATCTAGTATCTACATCTAGTATCTACATCTAGTATCTACATCTAGTATCTACATCTAGTATCTACATCTAGTATCTACATCTAGTATCTACATCTAGTATCTACATCTAGTACCTACATCTAGTATCTACATCTAGTATCTACATCTAGTACCTACATCTAGTATCTACATCTAGTACCTACATCTAGTATCTACATCTAGTATCTACATCTAGTACCTACATCTAGTATCTACATCTAGTATCTACATCTAGTATCTACATCTAGTATCTACATCTAGTACCTACATCTAGTATCTACATCTAGTATCTACATCTAGTATCTACATCTAGTATCTACATCTAGTACCTACATCTAGTACCTACATCTAGTATCTACATCTAGTACCTACATCTAGTATCTACATCTAGTACCTACATCTAGTATCTACATCTAGTACCTACATCTAGTATCTACATCTATCTACATCTAGTATCTACATCTAGTATCTACATCTAGTATCCAGATGTAGTCAGTGGTGGATGAAGTACTCACTTTTTGTACTTAAGTAAAAGTACCAATAAAAAAATCTGCTTAAGTAAAAGTATAAAAGTAGTTGGTGTAAAATGTACTTTTTAAGTAAATAGTAAAAGTATTCGACCATAATTTAAATGTTATTTGTTGTGCTATAGGGTGTCACCATGGTAACCAGGATAAATACTCTGCAAGGGTGTGACCCCCCCTCTCCCGCCTCTTTTTAAAAAGTAGCAAAGTAAAAGTACAGATATTTACTCTAAAAATGTAGTGAAGTAAAAGTAAAAGTACCGATCTTAAATTTTACAGATACACAATTTTTCTACTTAAGTACAGTAACGAAGTACATTTACTTCGTTACGTTCCACCACTGGATGTAGTAGAGTGTGCCCATGTCAGCCTGTCAGACCTCAGAAGCTAGGCATGCTGGGTCTGGGTGGTAGACTCGCTGGCTGCCATCCAGGTGGAGCTCGGTGTCGAGTCGCTCGTCCTCCAGGTCGAGAGAAACCAGATGGGGTGGTTGGGGCATCTGGTCAGGATGCCTCCTGGGGGCCTCACTGGTGAGGTGTTCCATCCCACCAAGAGGAGACCCAGTGTCAGGCCATGGACCCAGATGCAGCCGGGGTGAGAGAAGCCCGGGCTTCCCGTCTGAGGGTGTTACCCTCGGCGACCCGGCTCTGGAAGCGTAAGACGATGGACCGGAACGAAACGGAGAAGTTTGATTGGTTCAAGAACACATGGTCTACCTGTCTCTCGATCCTCTCAAATTAAATTATAATCATGTGATTATTTGTCCCATTAATTTAAATAAAGTCGTTTAAATGTTTTTAAACGACGTTTAACGTCTGTGAGTAAAGTTTTTAAAGGTTTTAAAACAGCATCGTTAGCGTTTAAAGCTTAATGAATGTTTTTAAGGTTATTTTAAATGTTGATGACTCAGTCAGCGCAGGTTTACTCGCTGCTTTTCACAAACATGCAAACGAGGCAGCTTCACGGTGACGGAGCGACTGGTGCTGCTGCAGATAAGATTCATACGGACTCCCTCCATGTATCCACCACTCCATCCCTCCATCCATCCCTCCATCCCTCCATCCATCCCTCCATCCCTCCATCCTTCCATCTGTCAGTCCATCCCTCCATCCCTCCATCCTTCCATCCCTCCATCCATCCGTCAGTCCATCCCTCCATCCCTCCATCCCTCCATCCATCCATCTGTCAGTCCATCCCTCCATCCCTCCATCCCTCCATCCATCCCTCCATCCCTCCATCCTTCCATCTGTCAGTCCATCCCTCCATCCCTCCATCCTTCCATCCCTCCATCCATCCGTCAGTCCATCCCTCCATCCCTCCATCCCTCCATCCATCCATCCGTCAGTCCATCCCTCCATCCCTCCATCCATCCATCTGTCAGTCCATCCCTCCATCCCTCCATCCTTCCATCCCTCCATCCATCCGTCAGTCCATCCCTCCATCCCTCCATCCCTCCATCCATCCATCTGTCAGTCCATCCCTCCATCCCTCCATTCCTCCATCCATCCATCCCTCCATCCATCCGTCAGTCCATCCCTCCATCCTTCCATCCCTCCATCCCTCCATCCCTCCATCCATCCATCCCTCCATCCATCCCTCCATCCCTCCATCCCTCCATCCCTCCCTCCATCTGTCAGTCCATCCCTCCATCCCTCCATCCATCCACCACTCCATCCCTCCATCCCTCCATCCCTCCATCCCTCCATCCCTCCATCCCTCCATCCCTCCATCCCTCCCTCCATCTGTCAGTCCATCCCTCCATCCCTCCATCCATCCACCACTCCATCCCTCCATCCCTCCATCCATCCATCCCTCCATCCCTCCATCCCTCCATCCATCCATCTGTCAGTCCATCCCTCCATCCCTCCATCTGTCAGTCCATCCCTCCATCCCTCCATCCCTCCATCCATCCATCTGTCAGTCCATCCCTCCATCCCTCCATCTGTCAGTCCATCCCTCCATCCCTCCATCTGTCAGTCCATCCCTCCATCCCTCCATCCCTCCATCCCTCCATCTGTCAGTCCATCCCTCCATCCCTCCATCCATCCGTCAGTCCATCCCTCCATCCCTCCATCCCTCCATCCATCCATCTGTCAGTCCATCCCTCCATCCCTCCATCTGTCAGTCCATCCCTCCATCCCTCCATCCCTCCATCCCTCCATCCCTCCATCCATCCGTCAGTCCATCCCTCCATCCTTCCATCCCTCCATCCCTCCATCCCTCCATCCATCCGTCAGTCCATCCCTCCATCCCTCCATCCCTCCATCCCTCCATCCATCCATCCATCCGTCAGTCCATCCCTCCATCCCTCCATCCCTCCATCCCTCCATCCCTCCATCCCTCCATCCCTCCATCCATCCGTCAGTCCATCCCTCCATCCTTCCATCCCTCCATCTGTCAGTCCATCCCTCCATCCCTCCATCCCTCCATCCCTCCATCCATCCGTCAGTCCATCCCTCCATCCCTCCATGCCTCCATCCCTCCATCCCTCCATCCATCCGTCAGTCCATCCCTCCATCCCTCCATCCCTCCATCCGTCAGTCCATCCCTCCATCCCTCCATCCCTCCATCCATCCGTCAGTCCATCCCTCCATCCCTCCATCCCTCCATCCCTCCATGCCTCCATCCCTCCATCCCTCCATCCATCCGTCAGTCCATCCCTCCATCCCTCCATCCCTCCATCCGTCAGTCCATCCCTCCATCCTTCCATCCCTCCATCCCTCCATCCATCCGTCAGTCCATCCCTCCATCCCTCCATCCCTCCATCCCTCCATCCATCCGTCAGTCCATCCCTCCATCCCTCCATCCCTCCATCCCTCCATCCCTCCATCCATCCGTCAGTCCATCCCTCCATCCCTCCATCCCTCCATCTGTCAGTCCATCCCTCCACCCCTCCATCCCTCCATCCATCCATCCATCCCTCCATCCATCCATCCCTCCATCCCTCCATCCCTCCATCCTTCCATCAGTCAGTCCATCTGTCTGTCCATCCACCATGTTTTCCTCCACCCGTCCATCCTGGTTACACCCATCACTCTCCATCCCTGATGGAAGCAGGATGGATGGATGGAAGCGGGATCCATCCTGGACGGCTGGATCCTATTTTCATCTCGTTTCAACAGAAAATATTTTTCTTCTTTTTTCTTCCTTTTTTCACAAGTTTTTCACAATTTTTGAAACTTTTTGTACATTTTCAAAAAAAATTTTTTTCAATTTTTTGGAAAATTGTGACCTTTTTTGAGAACAATTAATTTTTTGTAATTTTTTCAAAATTTTCACAAATTTATTATGTTTTTGCAATTTTTTGTAAATCTTTTATAATTTTTCACAAATGTTCACTTTTTTTTTATTTTTGCCTTTTTTTTTTTGAAAATTTTCACGAATTGTTGCAATTTTGCAAATTTTACTAAATTTTTGCAAATTTTGACGAATGTTTAAATTCCTCCACCTTGTCCCCCCCATGCCCCCCCTCCCCCCATGCCCCCATGCCCCCATGCCCCTCATGCCCCCTGGCCTCATCATCCCTCGCCTCTCTACGACGTGCCAACAGGTCTTACCAGAGTTCGGGTCCACGGAGAAGTACGGCTGCCCGTCCAGGATGCTGTACACCAGCTTGGCACTGTTTCCATAAACCGGGTCGTCTGCATCGCTGGCTGTTACCCTGGTAACGGGCGTACCTGCAGGTAGAGAGCAGAATTATGGGATGGAATCACCTGTGTGAGGCTGCAACCAATCAGAAGGAAGGATAGCAACACATGTCCAGCATAGTGTGTGTATGTGTGTGTGTGTATGTGTGTGTGTGTGTGTGTGTGTGTGTGTGTGTGTGTGTGTGTGTGTGTGTGTGTGTGTGTGTGTGTGTGTGTGTATGCGTGTATATCTGTTTCTGTGTGTGTGTTTCCGTGTGTGTGTGTATGTATGTGTGTATAAGTGTGTGTGTGTGTATTTCATTTTAAATCAGGATGTAAATGTGTCCCTGCTGAGCCGCCGTACCTTCATCTTCTACCTCTGCTGATTTCCTCCATGCCCCCCCGCCCCCGCCCCCCCCCCTCGTCGTTCCATCTCCTTATCAGCCTAACGTTAAATTAGAGTGGGAGGGGGGCCGAGGGGCGGGGGGGGTCTACACGGTCTGATTAGAGGAAGCACCTGTGTGGGGGGGCGTCATCATAAAATCACTGAAGCAGGAAATAAGTCCCCTTTTCTTTTCTCTTCGTCTCCCAGGGGGCCGACATGCTGATAACAGAGGCGGGGTGGAGCGGTCCTGATGCTGCAGAGATGCAGCCGTGCATCACACACACAACCCAGTGCTTAGAGCCTCCTTCTCAGGGAGGAGAAGAAGTTTTTTTAGATCCTAATCTCTGTTAATGTGGCTCCACGGTGGCCTCACAGCAAGAAGGCCAGGGGTTCGAGTCCCAGAGTGGGGGCGAGGTTTGAAACGCTGTCCTTTCTGTGTGAAGTTTGCATGTTCCATATATCAGAGATGCCAAGTTTTTGGCTTCACAAAGAGGGAGATTTTAAGGCGGGGCCAAAAAGAGGAGTGGCTATGACATGTCATGACGTCACATCCGCCAATGGTTAACACCCACCATGACAGTTGGCGTAAAACAAACCATTCAAAACATGAGAAAGCAGCTGGTAAATTGTGCGTCTTCCATGTGTTACCACCTAGTGTTATGTATCAGTATGAAGAGGAGGTACCACTAGGAATACACCCCTGTACTGCTAGTGTTATGTATCAGTATGAAGAGGAGGTACCACCAGGAATACACCCCTGTACTGCTAGTGTTATGTATCAGTATGAAGAGGAGGTACCACCAGGAATACACCCCTGTACTGCTAGTGTTATGTATCAGTATGAAGAGGAGGTACCACCAGGAATACACCCCTGTACTGCTAGTGTTATGTATCAGTATGAAGAGGAGGTACCACCAGGAATACACCCCTGTACTGCTAGTGTTATGTATCAGTATGAAGAGGAGGTACCACCAGGAATACACCCCTGTACTGCTAGTGTTATGTATCAGTATGAAGAGGAGGTACCACCAGGAATACACCCCTGTACTGCTAGTGTTATGTATCAGTATGAAGAGGAGGTACCACCAGGAATACACCCCTGTACTGCTAGTGTTATGTATCAGTATGAAGAGGAGGTACCACCAGGAATACACCCCTGTACTGCTAGTGTTATGTATCAGTATGAAGAGGAGGTACCACCAGGAATACACCCCTGTACTGATTGGTCATGCTTTGTTTTGAGGCTCACGCGCATGAGCTGCAACATGACCAAAGTTACCGGATGTCCGACTTCTTCCAAACGTTCACCAAAAACAATACTGGCAATAGACCATGCAGATCGCTACTAGCGGCTTTCAGATTCACAAGTGCAGCAGCAGGAGATGCCATGTGCTTAGCCTCGTTATACCTACCGTATTTTCAGCACTATAAGGCGTTACAGTAAAGGCTGTTTGTCCTCTAACTGTGTTCATCTCGCTTTGTTCCCGCGGAAACTCTGTTTAGTCTTCTTTACTTGGCGCAGCACATCCTCTTGCTTCCTCCACTTCCTCACCATTGATTCATTGATGTTCAACTCTCTCGCTGCGGCTCTACGTGTTCTACTGCGTGACCGATCGCCTTGAGTTTAAACTCTGTGTTGTAACAGTGTCTCTTGGTAGGAGCCGTTTCCGGGTCTTTACACAAACACACAAATGGAAATGAGACGTCAGCATGCACCGCGCTCTACTTCTTCTACGGGGGAAATGGAGACGGTGGCGGCTTACAGCAGTACGACACCTGTTGTAGCTCAATATTAATCCATATATAAGACGCTCCGGGTTAAAAGACGCATCGGGGACTTTAGAGAAAATTTAAGGTTTTTAGGTGCGCCTTATAGTGCGGAAAATACGGTACTCATGTTCATGGAAAGCACAAGCGTGTTCATCATGGAGGAGTTTTATTAGCTTTGGCGGGGGAGCGTGAAATAGGTCCTGATTGCGGGTGTCTAAGACGTAATGTGGGAGACTTGGCATGTCTGATAAATATGTGTGTGTGTTTTTAAGCCTGATTTCTGTCTAAATTTCACTGAGAGAACAATGACAACAAAGAATCTTGAACTGTGTATGTATGTAGTCTGCATGTTCTACCCGTGTATGTGTGAGTTTACTTTGATTTCCTCTAAAAACATACATGTTAGGTTGATTGGCCCTCGGAATGAGTGTGTGGGTGGTTGTGTGTGTGTGGCCCCGCGACAGTCTGGTGACCTATTCGGGGTGTACCCTGTCCCTTGAATCAGCCGGGATGGGCTCTAACACCCCCCGTTACCCCATAAGGGATAGACGGTTAAGAAGGTTTCTTAAAGTGACAGGCTCCTCTATCACAGGTGATTGTTTATACTCAGATGATACTCCGCTAGATCCTGTTTACTTTTATTTCTACATCCCATAATAATAAACATAATAAATACACAGTAAACAGTGACTCTGAACCAAGACTCTGAACCAAGACTCTGAACCAAGACTCTGAACCAAGACTCTGAACCAGGACTCTGAACCAAGACTCTGAACCAAGACTCTGAACCAGGACTCTGAACCAAGACTCTGAACCAAGACTCTGAACCGGGACTCTGAACCAGGACTCTGAACCAGGACTCTGGACCGGGACTCTGAACCAAGACTCTGAACCGGGACTCTGAACCAGGACTCTGAACCAGGACTCTGAACCAGGACTCTGAACCAAGACTCTGAACCGGGACTCTGAACCAGGACTCTGAACCAGGACTCTGAACCAGGACTCTGGACCAGGACTCTGAACCAGGACTCTGGACCAAGACTCTGAACCAAGACTCTGAACCAAGACTCTGAACCAAGACTCTGAACCGGGACTCTGAACCAGGACTCTGGACCAGGACTCTGAACCAGGACTCTGAACCAGGTCTCTGAACCAGGACTCTGAACCAGGACTCTGGACCAGGACTCTGAACCAGGTCTCTGAACCAGGACTCTGAACCAGGACTCTGGACCAAGACTCTGAACCAGGTCTCTGAACCAGGACTCTGAACCGGGACTCTGAACCAGGACTCTGGACCAGGACTCTGAACCAGGACTCTGAACCAGGTCTCTGAACCAGGACTCTGAACCAGGACTCTGAACCAGGTCTCTGAACCAGGACTCTGAACCGGGACTCTGGACCGGGACTCTGAACCAAGACTCTGAACCAGGACTCTGAACCGGGACTCTGAACCAGGACTCTGAACCAGGACTCTGAACCAGGACTCTGAACCAGGACTCTGGACCAGGACTCTGAACCAAGACTCTGAACCAGGACTCTGAACCAGGACTCTGGACCAGGACTCTGAACCAAGACTCTGAACCAGGACTCTGGACCAGGACTCTGGACCAGGACTCTGAACCAGGACTCTGGACCAGGACTCTGAACCAAGACTCTGGACCAGGACTCTGGATCAGGACTCTGAACCAAGATTCTGAACCAAGACTCTGAACCAGGACTCTGGACCAGGACTCTGGACCAGGACTCTGAACCAGGACTCTGAACCGGGACTCTGGACCAGGACTCTGAACCGGGACTCTGAACCGGGACTCTGGACCAGGACTCTGAACCGGGACTCTGAAACGGGACTCTGAACCGGGACTCTGAACCGGGACTCTGGACCAAGACTCTGAACCAGGTCTCTGAACCAGGTCTCTGGACCAGGACTCTGGACCAGGACTCTGGACCAGGTCTCTGAACCGGGTCTCTGGACCAGGACTCTGAACCAGGACTCTGGACCGGGACTCTGGACCAGGACTCTGGACCAGGTCTCTGAACCGGGACTCTGAACCGGGACTCTGGACCAGGACTTTGAACCGGGACTCTGAACCAGGACTCTGAACCAGGACTCTGAACCGGGACTCTGGACCGGGACTCTGAACCGGGACTCTGGACCAGGACTCTGAACCGGGACTCTGAACCGGGACTCTGGACCGGGACTCTGAACCGGGACTCTGGACCAGGTCTCTGGACCAGGTCTCTGAACCAGGACTCTGGACCAGGTCTCTGGACCAGGACTCTGGACCAGGACTCTGAACCAGGACTCTGGACCAGGTCTCTGGACCAGGACTCTGGACCAGGACTCTGGACCAGGTCTCTGGACCAGGTCTCTGGACCAGGTCTCTGGACCAGGACTCTGGACCAGGACTCTGAACCAGGACTCTGAACCAGGACTCTGGACCAGGTCTCTGGACCAGGTCTCCCTGCTCTTAGAGCCTCCTTCTCAGGAGGACGACCCTTCTGTCTTTTCACGCTTACTTCCTCACGAAGCTCAGGATCGTTAATCAAATGATTTAAAGCTGCAGTGATCATCTAAACACACATGATCCACAGGAGGGGGTGAGGGGGGACATGGAGATCATGCCTGGAGCGGTGTGTGTGTGTGTGTGTGTGTGTGTGTGTGTGTGTGTGTGTGTGTGTACACCACCTTCCTCATCAGCAGATTTTTTCCCTGCATCAGAATGAGTGTAAAATAATCTGCAAAGCGTAAAAAAAATCTCTCCTCACTTTAACACACACACACTCACACACACACACACACACACACACACACACACACACACACACACACACACACACACACACACACACACACACACACACACACACACACACACGGCATGGCTCAGAGGCGTGAAGGGTACAGAGAATTGACCGGGTGGGGGGCATTGTGGAGCGAACCCCCTCCCTCTCTACTCCTGCTGAGAGACCTTTAAAACAATTCAGTTTCTGTTTGACTGCTTTCACATTGTGTGTGTGTGTGTGTGTGTGTGTGTGTGTGTGTGTGTGTGTGTGTGTGTGTGTGTGTGTGTGTGTGTGTGTGTAAATAAATACTGCTGTGTGATTTCAGAAGGTTCCACATGGAACCTCCAGGTAGCATTTCCTCCGAGTAAGAAACGGGCTCGAGCCAAAATATTCTAGGAGGATTTTTGGAGAGGTGGAGTAAATAAGACACCCAACAGGTACCTCCTCTTCCGTTCTGTTCCGTCGTCTTCCATTTATCCAGGGCCGGGTGGCACGGGTAACATCCTCAGACAGGAAGCCCAGGCTTCTCTCGCCCAGGGTGCATCCTCCATCTCACCCAGGAGGATCCTGAGGTGTTCCCTGTCCAACTGTGAGACATAGTCTCTCCAGCAGGTCTGGGGTCTGACTCTGGGTCTCCTGGTGGGACGGAACACCTCACCAGCGATGGAGGCATCCTGACCAGATACCTGAACCACCCACCTTGGTGAGGGTAGGAACGTAGATCCTGGTTACCATGGTGAGGGTAGGAATGTAGATCCTGGTTACCATGGTGAGGGTAGGAACGTAGATCCTGGTTACCATGGTGAGGGTAAGAACATAGATCCTGGTTACCATGGTGAGGGTAGGAACGTAGATCCTGGTTACCATGGTGAGGATAGGAACGTAGATCCTGGTTACCATGGTGAGGGTAGGAACGTAGATCCTGGTTACCATGGTGAGGGTAAGAACATAGATCCTGGTTACCATGGTGAGGGTAGGAATGTAGATCCTGGTTACCATGGTGAGGGTAGGAATGTAGATCCTGGTTACCATGGTGAGGGTAGGAATGTAGATCCTGGTTACCATGGTGAGGGTAGGAATGTACATCCTGGTTACCATGGTGAGGGTAGGAACATAGATCCTGGTTACCATGGTGAGGGTAGGAATGTAGATCCTGGTTACCATGGTGAGGGTAAGAACATAGATCCTGGTTACCATGGTGAGGGTAGGAATGTAGATCCTGGTTACCATGGTGAGGGTAGGAACGTAGATCCTGGTTACCATGGTGAGGGTAGGAACGTAGATCCTGGTTACCATGGTGAGGGTAAGAACATAGATCCTGGTTACCATGGTGAGGGTAGGAATGTAGATCCTGGTTACCATGGTGAGGGTAGGAATGTAGATCCTGGTTACCATGGTGAGGGTAGGAATGTACATCCTGGTTACCATGGTGAGGGTAGGAATGTACATCCTGGTTACCATGGTGAGGGTAGGAACATAGATCCTGGTTACCATGGTGAGGGTAGGAACGTAGATCCTGGTTACCATGGTGAGGGTAAGAACATAGATCCTGGTTACCATGGTGAGGGTAGGAATGTAGATCCTGGTTACCATGGTGAGGGTAGGAACGTAGATCCTGGTTACCATGGTGAGGGTAGGAACGTAGATCCTGGTTACCATGGTGAGGGTAAGAACATAGATCCTGGTTACCATGGTGAGGGTAGGAATGTAGATCCTGGTTACCATGGTGAGGGTAGGAATGTACATCCTGGTTACCATGGTGAGGGTAGGAATGTACATCCTGGTTACCATGGTGAGGGTAGGAACATAGATCCTGGTTACCATGGTGAGGGTAGGAACGTAGATCCTGGTTACCATGGTGAGGGTAAGAACATAGATCCTGGTTACCATGGTGAGGGTAGGAATGTAGATCCTGGTTACCATGTTTTTTGTTTACTATGTTTATTTATTTTTTTTTTTTTAAAGAATCATTAAAATCTCCTCCATTCATCTTTTTTTTTCATTCATCTGAAACTTTTCGTCTGCATCCTCCGTCCATCTGTCCGTCCTCTGAGGAGAAGTGACACAGTTGGAGTTTCTCCAGCGCTGCTCCGCGTCGCTTTAACTCCCTCAGCCTGCAGATGGACATCCACACCCAGAGGCATGATGGGAAATCCTCCAACAAGCCCAGGGGCATGATGGGAAACATTCCAATAAACAAACAACTGGTTACAAACCAGCATCTGAACATCAAATCTCTGATTCCTCCATCAGTCCTTCTCTGATACACCTACAAGAACACAGCCTCAGACCTTCCCTGTCCTCCTGCTCCCTCAGACCTTCCCTGTCCTCCTCTCCTGCTCCCTCTGACCTTCCCTGTCCTCCTGCTCCCTCAGACCTTCCCTGTCCTCCAGCTCCCTCTGACCTTCCCTGTCCTCCTGCTCCCTCTGACCTTCCCTGTCCTCCTGCTCCCTCTGACCTTCCCTGTACTTCTCTACAGCTCCCTCTGACCTTCCCTGTACTTCTCTCCAGCTCCCTCTGACCTTCCCTGTACTCCTGCTCCCTCTGACCTTCCCTGTCCTCCTGCTCCCTCTGACCTTCCCTGTACTTCTCTACAGCTCCCTCTGACCTTCCCTGTCCTCCTGCTCCCTCAGACCTTCCCTGTCCTCCTGCTCCCTCAGACCTTCCCTGTCCTCCTGCTCCCTCAGACCTTCCCTGTCCTCCAGCTCCCTCTGACCTTCCCTGTACTCCTCTCCTGCTCCCTCTGACCTTCCCTGTACTTCTCTCCAGCTCCCTCTGATCTTCCCTGTCCTCCTCTCCTGCTCCCTCTGATCTTCCCTGTACTCCTCTCCTGCTCCCTCTGACCTTCCCTGTACTTCTCTCCAGCTCCCTCTGACCTTCCCTGTACTCCTCTCCTGCTCCCTCTGACCTTCCCTGTACTCCTCTCCAGCTCCCTCTGACCTTCCCTGTCCTCCTCTCCTGCTCCCTCTGATCTTCCCTGTACTCCTCTCCTGCTCCCTCTGACCTTCCCTGTACTCCTCTCCTGCTCCCCCTGACCTTCCCTGTACTCCTCCATCAGCATCTTCAAAGAAAATCCTGCCTCTTTAAAACTTTTCTGGAAGAAAATCCAACTTTTAAAAATTTCTCACTGCTGTTCTTAGAGGTTTCACCCAATAGCTTCACTCCAGCAACTAGGTCAGGGTTTACAGGTGTTATTCTATGATTGCAGCAGACACCTCACCCAGTAGCTGCTCCCAGTGTTAGCACCATCGTGGCTGCCTGCTGCAGTGCAATGCAGCACAACATTTTTCCCCATTTAGGGATCAATAAAGTACCCCAAAAATAATACAGAGAATACCCACTTATACACAGAGAGAACATGCAAACTCCACACAGAAAGACCATTGTTTCAAGCCTTGCCTCCACTGTGAGACTAAAACCCTGACCTTCTTGCTGTAAAGTCGTCATGGTAACCCCTGCACCACCGTGCAGCCTAGTCTACACGTCTGTGACTAACATATTTGTGTACCAGGCTGCAGCAGACGGAGACGTGCTCGCTGCCGGTTGCTTCAGAAACCAGCATATGCTCTCCAGCAGAGGCCCGGTGACTCAGAGCGTGTTTTCAGCAGGACAAACGAAGGAGGAAAAGATAAGGATTCATGTTTTTATCTTTAAAATTAGCCTTTAGCGCCGGCCGGCCTGAGGAGGGCTTACAAGAGAGAGGAGGAGAAATCCTGCAGATAAAATCTGGCTGTCAGGATCCAGGCGGCGTTCCCCAGAGCCGCTGATGGATAAGGGACGCCGCGCCGTCACACTTAAGCTCCACGCTGTCATTGTTGTCGCACAATTACAAGTGTTTTGTGGGGGACGGAGTGTGTCTGCCTGCTTCTGACATCCTCTTCTCAACGAGTCGGCCGCCTTGACGAGCCGTTTACAGGAACAAAATAATTAAGAAGGCTCTTTGTTCCTCGCTGATGGCCGTGACATATGCCGCCATTTTAAAGGCTTGTGTCATTGATTCTCTTTAATTAGTTCATAGACGATGTGTGCGACATGCAGATGGAGTTCAGGATGAAAACCAGGACGGAAAATTGCCCACTTCACATGTTTAATTGCTCCCAAGGCATTCCCGATGGCGAGGTAATAACAAAGAATAAGGCAACGTATCCGGCCTAATGAAGAACTTTATCACGGCTAAATGAAGAAAATGTTGCTTAATGTGAAAACTCTGCCACGGGGGCGAGGCTGCGGGCGCTGAATTATGCTTACACAATAAAAAAGAAAAGTTTGAGCTTCGTGTGAAAGTGTTTGTGCAGCAGACGAGAAGCGAGGGTTCAAACCGAGGCTCAAAAATCCAGCTGAAAATTAAAGCTAACCAACTGTGGCTAAGAGGAGGCGGTGGCTCAGGGGTAGAGCGTTCAACTTCAGACAGGAAGGTAACCGAACATTCGTGGGTTCGATTCCCATCGAGCTCATGTCTAAGGTCCTTAGAGAACGCACCTAACCCGCGTCATGGCAGCCTGCTGCGGTGCAATGCCCGGTGAGGATCAATAAAATATACATTAACATTATTAAAGTACAGATACAGAACATGCAAACTCCACACAGAGGAATCTATCCACAGGAAGTCTGGTACCATTAACATTATTAAAGTACAGATACAAAACATGCAAACTCCACACAGAGGAATCTATCCACAGGAAGTCTGGTACCTTTAACATTATTAAAGTACAGATACAGAACATGCAAACTCCACACAGAGGAATCTATACACAGGAAGTCTGGTACCTTTAACATTATTAAAGTACAGATACAGAACATGCAAACTCCACACAGA
>CACRXE010000022.1:525000-530000 GCA_902685375.1 Neostethus bicornis
TGGCTCAAAAACCCCAATGAAGAGATCAACCATGGCCATGTCGCCCTTGCCCGGACGCGGGTCATCGGCCCCCCCTTGGAGCCAGGCCTGATGGTGGAGCAGGAGAGCGAGTGCCTGGTGGCCTGGCTTTTACCCATGAGGCCCAGCCCGAACAGGGGACATGGGCGACCTGCCCGAGGCGCACCCGCCTCCTGCACAAAACCAACCGGGACAAGCCCCGGTACCTCCCATTAGGGACAAGCGAGTTAATGCCCAACAGGATTGCGGGGGTGTCGGAGCCCATCACGGGCTTACAAAGTGAAAGCCAGGGCACACTCCGAACAGGTTACCAGCCCGTCAAGGTACCACATACTGTAAACCCACTCATTCATACCCAGGGATAATCTATAGCGGCCAACCAACCCTAACTTTCCTGGAGGGTGGGAACCAGGGACGTGGGCCGCCCTTCCAGAGGGCTCACCACCTGCAGGAGGAGCGGGTGAAGGAGGAGATGGGTGGCAGCCTTCTTTTTGAGTGAGTCAGACTGTGATATTATTATCTCTACAGGAAGCTCAGAGCCGTCTATCCATCGACGCCACCCGCTGCGTGGCACGATGACAGATAAACAATAAACACACAAAGCTGCAGAAATTTTTAGGCTGATTTAATTGGATGAACTGGATAAAAAAAAAAAAAACATGAGTCATTTTATGTTTTTGTCAGACGTAAATCCTGCGGCACACGTTCATCCTGCATCCATGTAAAGCTGCCAGTTTACCCCCCGGGTACAGTCATACCACAGAGGGCTGGATGGCAAACAAACAAACAAACAAATAAATATTTATTTTTTGTTGCACGGTGTCACATGAATAAATCAATCAGTTTAAAAGATGAAAAATGGAAAACTTTGTGAGAAAAATAAGAAAAAATCAGCTTTTTGTCCTGATTTTTGTTCCATCGTCTTTCACTTATCCAGAGCTGGGTTACCAGGGGTACCAGCCTCGGATGGGATACCCAGGCTTCTCTCACCCCGGCTGCATCCTCCATCTCACCCAGGAGGATCCTGAGGTGTTCCCTGTCCAGCTGTGAGAGCTGCCCGGATCCTGATAAGGAGGCTTAAATATGACCATATCACTCCCATCCTCAAATCCCTCCACTGGCTACCCGTTAAGCTTCGCCTCCTCACCCATCAGTGCATACACGGCACTGCACCTGTTTATCTTCAAGAACTCCTGACCCTCCACACCACTGTCCGAGACCTGTGCTCCTCCTCCTAACCCTCCACACCACTGTCCGGGACCTGCGCTCCTCCTCCTCCTCCTAACCCTCCACACCACTGTCCGGGACCTGCGCTCCTCCTCCTCCTCCTAACCCTCCACACCACTGTCCGGGACCTGTGCTCCTCCTCCTAACCCTCCACACCACTGTCCGGGACCTGCGCTCCTCCTCCTCCTAACCCTCCACACCACTGTCCGGGACCTGTGCTCCTCCTCCTCCTAACCCTCCACACCACTGTCCGAGACCTGCACTCCTCCTCCTCCTAACCCTCCACACAACTGTCCGGGACCTGCGCTCCTCCTCCTCCTCCTCCTACTTCCTGCACCAACCAAGGACCAAACTCTCCACTATGGGGGACAGGGCCTTCCAGTCAGCTGCTCCACGGCTCTGGAACGATCTTCCTGAGAGCTTGAGGGCTCCACAAAAAAAACTGAAGACATTTTTATTTCTAAAGGCTTTTTAAAGTTTTTAGAGTTATTTTTTTGTGGTTTTATTTAATTTGTTGTTCCTTTTTTTTGGTCATTGTAGCACTTTGAGATCTCCACTGGAGATAGAAAGTGCATTACAAATAAAATTTTATTATTATTATTATAGTCTCTCCAGCAGGTACGGGATCTGCCTCTTGGTCTCCTGGTGAGACAGAACATCTCACCAGCGAGGCTCTCATGCTCAGGGTGAAGCACAAGAGCGAGCGCCTGGTTCAGTCTGAACAGGGGACTCACCACCTGCAGGAGGGGTGAAGGAGGAGATGGGTGGCAGCCAATGAAGGGGAGTTTCTTTGGGATTTTTTTCATGCAGATCTAACTGGAGGGCTTCAGTGCCGGGAAGCTGGAGAGGTTGTTCCTCCTCAGGGGAAGAGATGGAACCCCTCAGGGGGAGAGATGGAACCCCTCAGGGGGAGAGATGGAACCCCTCAGGGGGAGAGATGGAACCCCTCAGGGGGAGAGATGGAACCCCTCAGGGGGAGAGATGGAACCCCTCAGGGGAAGAGATGGAACCCCTCAGGGGAAGAGATGGAACCCCTCAGGGGGAGAGATGGAACCCATCAGTATGCAGAGAGAGCGCCAGCTTAGAGTCCATCGTAGAAAACATTTCAAACTGTTTTCAGGACATCGTGTTTGATGATCGAGACGTTTAGACTTCCATCTGATAGAAGGGACCTGAGAACTGTCAGGTCCATCCCCTCCGGGTCGCGGGCTGCCGGAGCCCATCCCGAATAATTCGAGGCGAATGGCAGGTTACACCTCAAACAAGTCGCCAGTCTGTTGCGGGGCGACACACATAAAGGGGCAATTTAGTACCGGCCAATCAACCTGGCATGTATGTTTTTGGAGAAAACCAGAGAAAACCCACACATATAAGGGAGAACATACAAACTACACACAGAAAGGACAGTGTTTCAAGCCTCGTCCTCACCCAGGTCTCAAACCCACGACCTTCTTGCTGTGAGGCCACTGTGCTACCCACTGCACCACCGTGCTGCCCGACCTGAGAACTGGTTCTAGATAAACCAACCTGAGTTTGACCCACCTCTAAAGAGGAGGAGCTAAAGAGGAGGAGCTAAAGAGGAGGAGCTAACGCCAACGAACCTGTGGTTTGACTTTAAGCAGTGAGCGGACCGGTTTATTCTGCTATGGATCAGGGAGGAAAGAGATCCAGATGCAGGTCAATGATCCCAAAAACACGGTTTATTAAATAACTAAAGGTGTCCACGTGGAAGTGGAGATGGATCAGGTAGAACTGGATGTACTCAGGTATGAGTTCCACTCCATGGAAGTGGAGATGGATCAGGTAGAACTGGATGTACTCAGGTATGAGTTCCTCTACATGGAAGTGGAGATGGATCAGGTAGAACTGGATGTACTCAGGTATGAGTTCCTCTCCATGGAAGTGGAGATGGATCAGGTAGAACTGGACGTACTCAGGTATGAGTTCCTCTCCATGGAAGTGGAGATGGATCAGGTAGAACTGGATGTACTCAGGTATGAGTTCCTCTCAATGGAAGTGGAGATGGATCAGGTAGAACTGGACGTACTCGGGTATGAGTTCCACTCCATGGAAGTGGAGATGGATCAGGTAGAACTGGATGTACTCAGGTATGAGTTCCTCTCCATGGAAGTGGAGATGGATCAGGTAGAACTGGATGTACTCAGGTATGAGTTCCTCTCAATGGAAGTGGAGATGGATCAGGTAGAACTGGATGTACTCAGGTATGAGTTCCACTCCATGGAAGTGGAGATGGATCAGGTAGAACTGGACGTACTCAGGTATGAGTTCCTCTCCATGGAAGTGGAGATGGATCAGGTAGAACTGGACGTACTCAGGTATGAGTTCTTCTCCATGGAAGTGGAGATGGATCAGGTAGAACTGGATGTACTCAGGTATGAGTTCTTCTCCATGGAAGTGGAGATGGATCAGGTAGAACTGGATGTACTCAGGTATGAGTTCTTCTCCATGGAAGTGGAGATGGATCAGGTAGAACTGGATGTACTCAGGTATGAGTTCCTCTCCATGGAAGTGGAGATGGATCAGGTAGAACTGGATGTACTCAGGTATGAGTTCCTCTCCATGGAAGTGGAGATGGATCAGGTAGAACTGGACGTACTCAGGTATGAGTGCCACTCCATGGAAGTGGAGATGGATCAGGTAGAACTGACGAAGCATTAAGCTGGGCCTTGGTCTTATGTAATGAAGGGGTAAATGGATGAACTCATCAGGCCAGTCCTTCAATCAGCAGCCACCAAAATCCAGCAGCTGAGACTAATTTTAGAAACTAAAAAACTAAAAAAAAAGATCAAACACCAAGTGAAATCTGGTCTGAATTTAACCCGATTTGAAGTTGTTCGGTCATTTTAAGATTATTCTGAATTTCCTTATGATGTTTCGTCTTGGTGTCTGTGAGTACAGGAAGTTATGAGGATACTTGTGTTCCTCCTGAACGGTAGGAGGATCCTAGATACCCCGGTGAGGGTAGGAACGTAGATCCTGGTTACCATGGTGAGGGTAGGAACGTAGATCCTGGTTACCATGGTGAGGGTAGGATTTTAGATCCTGGTTACCATGGTGAGGGTAGGATTTTAGATCCTGGTTACCATGGTGAGGGTAGGAACATAGATCCTGGTTACCATGGTGAGGGTAGGATTTTAGTTCCTGGTTACCATGGTGAGGGTAGGAATGTAGATCCTGGTTACCATGGTGAGGGTAGGATTTTAGATCCTGGTTACCATGGTGAGGATCGGATTTTAGATCCTGGTTACCATGGTGAGGGTAGGAACATAGATCCTGGTTACCATAGTGAGGGTAGGATTTTAGATCCTGGTTACCATGGTGAGGGTAGGAACATAGATCCTGGTTACCATAGTGAGGGTAGGATTTTAGATCCTGGTTACCATGGTGAGGGTAGGATTTTAGATCCTGGTTACCATGGTGAGGGTAGGAACATAGATCCTGGTTACCATGGTGAGGGTAGGAACATAGATCCTGGTTACCATGGTGAGGGTAGGATTTTAGATCCTGGTTACCATGGTGAGGGTAGGATTTTAGATCCTGGTTACCATGGTGAGGGTAGGAACATTTTAAACGGTAGGTGATTCAGTCTCTCAGTTCAGATGAACGTTGATCTGAAACATTGTGAAGATTTTCAGTGTGTGACCAGCTTTACAGCCCATCAGTGAGCAGGACGATGGAAGTACACCAGGGACAGGAGGACGAATCACACCTGAGCAGCAGTATCTTTACGCCTC
>CACRXE010000022.1:535000-557500 GCA_902685375.1 Neostethus bicornis
TCACCATGGTAACCAGGATCTACGTTCCTACCCTCACCATGGTAACCAGGATCTATGTTCCTACCCTCACCATGGTAACCAGGATCTATGTTCCTACCCTCACCATGGTAACCAGGATCTACGTTCCTACCCTCACCATGGTAACCAGGATCTACGTTCCTACCCTCACCATGGTAACCAGGATCTACGTTCCTACCCTCACCATGGTAACCAGGATCTACGTTCCTACCCTCACCATGGTAACCAGGATCTACGTTCCTACCCTCACCATGGTAACCAGGATCTACGTTCCTACCATCACCATGGTAACCAGGATCTACGTTCCTACCCTCACCATGGTAACCAGGATCTACGTTCCTACCCTCACCATGGTAACCAGGATCTACGTTCCTACCCTCACCGTGGTAACCAGGATCTACGTTCCTACCCTCACCGTGGTAACCAGGATCTACGTTCCTACCCTCACCATGGTAACCAGGATCTACGTTCCTACCCTCACCATGGTAACCAGGATCTACGTTCCTACCCTCACCATGGTAACCAGGATCTACGTTCCTACCCTCACCATGGTAACCAGGATCTACGTTCCTACCCTCACCATGGTAACCAGGATCTACGTTCCTACCCTCACCATGGTAACCAGGATCTACATTCCTACCCTCACCATGGTAACCAGGATCTATGTTCCTACCCTCACCATGGTAACCAGGATCTACGTTCCTACCCTCACCATGGTAACCAGGATCTACGTTCCTACCCTCACCATGGTAACCAGGATCTAGGTTCCTACCCTCACCATGGTAACCAGGATCTACGCTCCTACCCTCACCATGGTAACCAGGAACTACGCTCCTACCCTCACCATGGTAACCAGGATCTACGTTCCTACCCTCACCATGGTCACCAGGATCTACGTTCCTACCCTCACCATGGTAACCAGGATCTACATTCCTACCCTCACCATGGTAACCAGGATCTAGGTTCCTACCCTCACCATGGTAACCAGGATCTACATTCCTACCCTCACCATGGTAACCAGGATCTACGTTCCTACCCTCACCATGGTAACCAGGATCTACGCTCCTACCCTCACCATGGTAACCAGGATCTACGTTCCTACCCTCACCATGGTAACCAGGATCTACGCTCCTACCCTCACCATGGTAACCAGGATCTACGTTCCTACCCTCACCATGGTAACCAGGATCTACATTCCTACCCTCACCATGGTAACCAGGATCTACATTCCTACCCTCACCATGGTAACCAGGATCTACGCTCCTACCCTCACCATGGTAACCAGGATCTACGTTCCTACCCTCACCATGGTAACCAGGATCTACGCTCCTACCCTCACCATGGTAACCAGGATCTACGTTCCTACCCTCACCATGGTAACCAGGATCTACATTCCTACCCTCACCATGGTAACCAGGATCTACATTCCTACCCTCACCATGGTAACCAGGATCTACGCTCCTACCCTCACCATGGTAACCAGGATCTACATTCCTACCCTCACCATGGTAACCAGGATCTACATTCCTACCTTCACCATGGTAACCAGGATCTATGTTCCTACCCTCACCATGGTAACCAGGATCTATGTTCCTACCCTCACCATGGTAACCAGGATCTATGTTCCTACCCTCACCGTGGTAACCAGGATCTACGTTCCTACCCTCACCATGGTAACCAGGATCTATGTTCCTACCCTCACCATGGTAACCAGGATCTACATTCCTACCCTCACCATGGTAACCAGGATCTACGTTCTTACCCTCACCATGGTAACCAGGATCTACATTCCTACCCTCACCATGGTAACCAGGATCTACGTTCCTACCCTCACCATGGTAACCAGGATCTACGTTCCTACCCTCACCATGGTAACCAGGATCTACGTTCCTACCCTCACCATGGTAACCAGGATCTACGTTCCTACCCTCACCGTGGTGACCAGGATCTACGTTCCTACCCTCACCATGGTAACCAGGATCTACGTTCCTACCCTCACCATGGTAACCAGGATCTATGTTCCTACCCTCACCATGGTAACCAGGATCTACGTTCCTACCCTCACCGTGGTGACCAGGATCTACGTTCCTACCCTCACCATGGTAACCAGGATCTACGCTACTACCCTCACCATGGTAACCAGGATCTACGCTCCTACCCTCACCATGGTAACCAGGATCTACGTTCCTACCCTCACCATGGTAACCAGGATCTATGTTCCTACCCTCACCATGGTAACCAGGATCTACGTTCCTACCCTCACCGTGGTGACCAGGATCTACGTTCCTACCCTCACCATGGTAACCAGGATCTACGCTCCTACCCTCACCATGGTAACCAGGATCTACGTTCCTACCCTCACCATGGTAACCAGGATCTACGTTCCTACTGTTACCTTGGTAACAGTAATCTGTGTATACATGAGTGTATACACATTCTGTTTCTCTCTCTCTCTCTCTCTTTCTCTCTCTCTCTCTCACACACACACACACACACACACACACACACACACACACACACACACACACAAACACACACACACTTTGGCAAACAAAAACAACAAATTAATGTTTTCACTTGTTAATAAATTATTGCTTGAAACGATAGAGGCTTTTTGTTTCTAATGGCGTTAAAATCCTCTAACTCGCCCTTCGCCTGCATCCCATCACCGCTCTCAGCGCACAGACAATCCACTAAACAATTAGGGCGACGGTCACCTCCATCCTCCCTCACTCATTCAGGAGTCCGTCTTATCCGACCGGTTCTTTCAAAGAAAGAACAAAAGGTCTCTCTCCTTCATTTCCCATTAACCTCCATGCTCCTGCACACACGGGAAGCATGGCAACCTTACTGGCCCGTGTCACGTAGCTCATCCGGTGGCAGAGCGGGGATCAGCGTAAGGAGTGGGGGTGTCTCTATGTAATGTCTGCCTGATGTATTGGCAGGTAAAACAGTAGCTTTTCTCTTTTACTCTGCAGTGTCTGCAGCACCTCGACCATCCTCTCTACCATCATTGATAACCCTGACCATCCTCTCTACCATCATGGATAACCCTGACCATCCTCTCTACCATCATGGATAACCCTGACCATCCTCTCTACCATCATGGATAACCCTGACCATCCTCTCTACCGTCATGGATAACCCTGACCATCCTCTCTACCGTCATGGATAACCCTGACCATCCTCTCTACCATCATGGATAACCCTGACCATCCTCTCTACCATCATGGATAACCCTGACCATCCTCTCTACCATCATGGATAACCCTGACCATCCTCTCTACCATCATGGATAACCCTGACCATCCTCTCTACCATCATAGATAACCCTGACCATCCTCTCTACCATCATGGATAACCCTGACCATCCTCTCTACCATCATTGATAACCCTGACCATCCTCTCTACCACCATGGATAACCCTGACCATCCTCTCTACCATCATTGATAACCCTGACCATCCTCTCTACCATCATAGATAACCCTGACCATCCTCTCAACCATCATGGATAACCCTGACCATCCTCTCAACCATCATGGATAACCCTGACCATCCTCTCAACCACCATGGATAACCGTGACCATCCTCTCTACCATCATGGATAACCCTGACCATCCTCTCTACCATCATAGATAACCCTGACCATCCTCTCTACCATCATGGATAACCCTGACCATCCTCTCTACCATCATGGATAACCATGACCCTCCTCTCTACCATCATGGATAACCCTGACCATCCTCTCTACCATCATGGATAACCCTGACCATCCTCTCTACCATCATGGATAACCCTGACCATCCTCTCTACCGTCATGGATAACCCTGACCATCCTCTCTACCATCATAGATAACCCTGACCATCCTCTCTACCATCATGGATAACCCTGACCATCCTCTCTACCATCATGGATAACCCTGACCATCCTCTCTACCATCATGGATAACCCTGACCATCCTCTCTACCATCATGGATAACCCTGACCATCCTGACCAATAGACATACAGAGTGTCATGCAGATGGCAGAGCAGCGACATTACTGAGGAGAACACACACTGATGCCCGTCTCCACCCACCAAAAGGCCAAAACCAAACATCCCTTTAAAAAAAAAAAAAACAAAAAAAGCAGAGTAACAGCCATGCCAATCCACCTTGCCAGCGCTCAGTCATTCTCCAGACTGTGAGGAAACTTTAAGGAGTCTAAGTCCTGAAGGAAAAGACCCGAGGTTATTAAAAACGAGCCTTTAAGTGGGCACCTTAACCTCTCCAGATTGAGAGTAGAAAGCACCTCCAGGGGCCCAGGGGTTGTTGGCCAAGTTGGCAGAGTTGTTGTCTATCGACCGGGAGATTCTAGTTCGATTCCTCGTGGGGCTGCTCACAATCCAACACACACACACAAAAAAAGGAAGCATCTCACGGACCCAACGGGCAAGCTAAATGTCTACCACCATCCTGGTGATGATAAGTTTACACCAGCTGTGGGTGGTAACCAAAAGAATGAGATCACGGGTACAAGCAGCCGAGATGAACTTCCTCCACAGGGTGGCTGGGCTCTCACTCAGAGATCGGGTGAGGAGCTCTGCCATCCGGGAGGAGCTCGGTGTCGAAGCCTCAGGATCCTCCTGGGTGAGATGGAGGATGCGGCCGTGGTGAGAAAAACCTGGGCTTCTTGTCTGAGGCTGTTCCCCCAGCGACCCGGCCCTGGATAAGCGGAAGACGATGGAACGGAATGTTCTGAAAACCAAAACATAACGTTTCATAACCGTCATAAAACTTTCCATTTGAACCTTTAGAGAACCAAAAATAACCTTTAAATAACGTTCTGCTAACCTTTGAAAAACCTTCCCAGAACGTTCTGGGAAGGTTAAATTGTTAGCTGGGAAGTCGGTGTGTGCAGGGATTTTAACGTAAACCTGTTTTATGAATGATTAACTTTATCTGATTCCGTTTGTTTCTTCTTTTAAAGAAGCCTAACTTCACACTCCAGGGGGTTCCCAGCTTCTCCATCTCTAATCCCGCTCACATCCCTATCTCTACGTGATGAAGATGAAACAAGAGACTTCCTGTTTGTTTGTCCAAAGTGTCTCAGGCTTCCCAGGATGGCGCGGTGCAAACCTCGCCAGGCATCCCAGAATGTTTAATTAATCAGCAGTGACAAAAGGGAAGGAGGATGAACAAAGACACGCCGGCTTGCATTTCTTATGAGTTGTGTCACTTTGCTCCCGCTCTGCTCCTGTTAAACCCTCTGAGAGCGGCGACGCTCACATCAAACGATTTTTCTCTGTTTACATGACGACTTCTGTAAAGTCTTTTGTTCCTTTTTGCTTTTTCCACATCAGCAGCGAGTAGCTTCGGCAGCTAGCACCATCTGCCCCAGCGTGTTGTGTCAGCGCAGTGACAGCTAACACGAGGCAGCTGGAAGCAAAATAACAAGCAGCCGACCCTCGTTTTCTGTCATAAAAACACTCGTTTTCCTCTTTTTCCGCTCATGAAAACACTCTAATCTTCCTCCTGCTGATCATAGAAACACTCCGCTACAAGAGTCCCGCTGCTGGGGGGTCAGACATGAGACGAGATGCAAGGAAACCGCAGACAGCTTCTCACTGCCAAGCTGAACACTAAGAAGGAAACCACGAGCTGGAACGGATGGGAACGAACGGCGGCTAAAGGATAATGACCAGCTACGTTCCTACCCTCACCATGGTAACCAGGATCTACGTTCCTACCCTCACCATGGTAACCAGGATCTACGTTCCTACCCTCACCATGGTAACCAGGATCTACATTCCTACCCTCACCGTGGTAAACAGGATCTACGTTCCTACGTTCACCATGGTAACCAGGATCTACGTTCCTACCCTCACCATGGTAACCAGGATCTACGTTCCTACCCTCACCATGGTAACCAGGATCTACGTTCCTACCCTCACCATGGTAACCAGGATCTACGTTCCTACCCTCACCATGGTAACCAGGATCTACTTTCCTACCCTCACCATGGTAACCAGGATCTACGTTCCTACCCTCACCATGGTAACCAGGATCTACGTTCCTACCCTCACCATGGTAACCAGGATCTACGTTCCTACCCTCACCATGGTAACCAGGATCTACGTTCCTACCCTCACCATGGTAACCAGGATCTACGTTCCTACCCTCACCATGGTAACCAGGATCTACGTTCCTACCCTCACCATGGTAACCAGGATCTACATTCCTACCCTCACCGTGGCAACCAGGATCTACGTTCCTACCCTCACCATGGTAACTAGGATCTACGTTCCTACCCTCACCATGGTAACCAGGATCTATATTCCTACCCTCACCATGGTAACCAGGATCTATATTCCTACCCTCACCATGGTAACCAGGATCTACGTTCCTACCCTCACCATGGTAACCAGGATCTACGTTCCTAACCTCACCATGGTAACCAGGATCTATATTCCTACCCTCACCATGGTAACCAGGATCTATATTCCTACCCTCACCATGGTAACCAGGATCTACGTTCCTACCCTCACCATGGTAACCAGGATCTACGTTCCTACTCTCACCATGGTAACCAGGATCTACGTTCCTACCCTCACCATGGTAACCAGGATCTGACCTGATTTTCTGGGAGTGTTTTTCTTCCATTAGTCTCGTTACTAATCAGAGCGTGTTAGCGTGTCTAGAGGAACATGTGGCTCTCGTTTCCATCACGCCATTGGTCGGTATGAAGGACACAGAGATCACATGATCAGCCAAAACTCTGAAAACCTGCTGGTTTGAAAAAAAACTTTAAAAACCAAACGTCTTTGAACCAAAACCTGGTCTCTATGGAAACCATGTGGTCTCATGGCGGACCCCCATGCCCGAACAGAAGGACCTGCAGACGGTCGGCATGGAAACACAGCACATCAGAGGAAAGAGGCCACCATCAGCATCAAACAACCCGCCGGCCCGGGACCCCCCGAGGGTACTGTCCTCCATATGCCAGCCCATCACCCCCCCTCACACCAACATGGAAAACCAGATCTGATTCCATGAAAACAAACATTCACATCTGTAAATAAATAAACAGAAATAATGTTTTTTAATTATGCTTTTATTAATAATCCGTGTGTAATGAATGTGGTAGAGCGGCCATCTTGGGACCAGACGTGTCTGTAAACACTTCGTGGTTGCCAAGGGAGACCGTCAGGCGGGCACTGGGACGCGATCCAACTTCAGTCAATTTATATCAAAACATTTCTAAACAAATGGGTTATTTAAACTGAATTGAGGCGGCACGGTTGCGCAGTGTGTGTGGGAACCTATCAGGTGCCTTCTAAACCATCTATCTCTTATCGGGTAGCGGGGGGAGCCGGAGCCCGCCGATCCCGGCTGATTGGAGGCGAGGGGCGGGTAGAGCGTGGGAACCAATCAGTCACCTTTTTCACCTGAGATCTCCCAGAGAGCTCAGTCTCCTCTAGGGGACACCAAGGGTCGACTCAGACACGGGAATTTACTCTTTTACACTCCATCAGACGTTTTTTAAAGTATTTAACACTAAAACAGCAAGAATTTGAAATCATTTTATTTCCTTAGAAACCAAACACAACGGGGTGTTGTTGTCTCTGACTCCTGTTTTTGTCGCTCTCCATCTTGTGTTTGTGTTGCCCAACACGGGGTATACACACTTTAATCAAGACTTCTAAGCCTTCCAATCACCTCCGGGAAGTTAGCCTCTCTTAAAAAAAAATAAATAAAATAAAATATGTCAATTGTTTCTACTGTCAAAGTCTTTGTTTGTGCTGTTTTAATTTTTTTTAAGTACGAGTTGGACGATGACGTCATCAAAGATGGCGACGCCCGGAAATAAATGAAAGTCTGGATGACGTCATCATCCAAATTGTATTTCTTAAAAAAGAAAAAACTAAAAAAGCATTGACATATTTTTTGTTTATTTTTGTTTATATACTTTTTAAGAGGGGCCAGCTTCACGAAGGTCTCCCAGGCTCGTATCAGAAGATTCTAGAATTCAACTCATTGTAGGAGGTGAAGAACGTAAAACACAGACCGAGGCAAACGGGTGGGATGCCAACATGTGTGTTAAAACAACAGTTTACTGTTCAAGATCTAGACTTCAGCTCCAGGTAGCTCACCATCAAAGAAAAGGAGGGGCACCTGATCTTTAACCTCTTAAACCTACCAATCAGTTACCATGACAAACAGGTACAGGCACCTTGGCTGTCGTTCGCCAAGCCTCCCCACATACACCCAGAAGCTGTAACCACGCCAAGGAACTCTCTGGGGTGCACAAGTATCGCGATACCAGGGACTTAGTTCACACTGGCAGAGGTTAAAATCACCATGGTTACACACATGTGTTTTTGTGTGAGCAGGCGGGACTGCAAACCAAGTTTCACGTGGTACGATAAAAACAGTTCAAGCTTCGAAGCGAGTGAAGCGTCAGAAAGCAGCTGATAGGCTGATAAGGAAGGCGGGGCTTCTTACCGACAGCAGACATCTCCGGTACGGACGCTCGATAAGGACCTTCGATGAACTGCGGAGGATTGTCGTTGATGTCCTGAACTTTGATGATGAACTCTGACGGAGGCTCCAACGGTTCGTCCGTGTCGGCGTTAACCACCTGAGCCGTTAGCGTGTACTCCGCCTTCTCCTCGCGGTCCAGCCTTTTCATGGCGTGGATATCCCCCGTTAACTCGTTGATGGCGAAGATGGTGCCAGCCCCTTCGCCCGCCAGAACGTACTTGATGTTTTTGTTTCCAACATCTAAGTCTGTGTGAAGCTGGAAGGAGAAGAGCGATGACGTTAGACCAGGTGTGGGCAAACTACGGCCCGCAGGCCACAAGCGGCCGCTAAACGTTATAATCCGGCCCGCCAAAGTTGAAAAAATTTAAATAAATAAAACATGTTAATGTTTTATTTTTCCTGTAAATCTGATGTTTCGTCACTAGATGGTGCCAAAGATACAACAACACTGCTCCCATTAAGATGTGTGTGTTTCTGTGATGAGGACATTGTCAAAATAAACCGTTCACACACATAGAAAGCCATCGGGTCGATACACGCAGGTAAACAAGAGCGTTAGATTTCAAACCTTGTGCGCTGCTATGGAAAGCCATTGGGGTCACTACATGTGCGTAATCTAGCGCACTAGATGCATGTTTTTTAAGCGCTAGCGCGCTAGATTTTACACTTTACACGCTTGCTGTTTTTGAAAAACAAAAACAGTCATGAGTAGAGTGATGACGACTTCCTGAAGGATCAGCGACCTTCAAAATAAAACTTATTCATTTTCAGTGTTTAAAGACTCATTTCAAAATAAGAGATTTTGTTTTAATGCTTTTTTTTTATATAAACTAAAGCACCTGTTTTTTTCCAGATGCCAATGAGGTGAGTTTACCAACCATGCCATCCATCTGCTCCGGTTCAGACCCCTTTGTCTTCTTTCAGCATCTCCCTTCAGGGGGCGCTACAGCGAGTCAGTTTCTTCCATCTAACCCTATCTGCTGCATCCTCTTCGGTCAAATATTAGAACTCAACCTGGCCCACGAATCAAAGAGTGTGCCCACCCTGCGTTAGACGGAGAACCGAAGGCGGAAGAAAAACAAACCAAAGAATCCGAAGCTACACCTGTAGCAGTTTATAACTGAACGCTCCGTACGGGGTCAGAACGGGGTCAGAACGGGGTCAGTACGAGGTCAGTACGAGGTCTCGAGACTCAAACCCTGACTTTGTTGCTGTGCGGTCACCGTGGTAACCACTGCCTCCTTCTTTCTCCACCAATAAAAAAAAAATGGCTTCCTGAAGAGAAAACGGAAAAAAAAAATCAGAAATAAAACAGAAACCACCGGAAGTGAAGCAGGTGTTTCCGTGGCAACCCCCCCTCCTCCCACCCACCCAATCACTGTGCTCACACTGCCGTGCTACAGCATCACTAAACGAGCTGAACAGAACCTAAGCTCTGCTAAATGAGGCCCGCTGGGGAACATAAGAGACAGACCAGAGCCAACATGGTTCCTCAGTGTGTGTGTGTGTGTGTGTGTGTGTGTGTGTGTGTGTGTGTGTGTGTGCGTGCACGGAGGTCCGTGCAGAACCAAAACCGAGACTCAAGAAAAGAAAATCCATAAAAAATTAAAGAGGGAAAGTGAGCTTTAGATAAGCGGCCGTAAAGTTTCTGGACGCCTCTGTGATTAGGCTTTAATTAAAGCTGCTTAACGTTGTGGAAGCTGGACTAATGATGCCACAGAAGCGGGGTGACCTGGCGAGGAGACTCTGCAGCGCGTACAGGACGAGGTCACCTTCAATGCAGGTCCCCGAGGGGGGCGAACGGGGGGATTTTACTCTGAATAATCAGATAAATAAGCCCGCGGAGCGTGAGGAGGAACCTGCCGAACACGTGGACCCCCGCCACGTCTCCGAGGGGCCGTTTAGAGACACTGACGAAGCATTTTCACTTAAATCGTCACACTTTGCACTTTTGTTTTCCTAATTGTGCGATCATTTCAGATGAATGATGGAGCTCATTAACACAACATCCTGCGTGCTGAGAACCTCCGTAAATGAGCTCGATTAATGACGGCCGTTCTACTGAAGGTGCTGAGGCTCAGAAAGAGCTGAACATCCAGGGACGCCGCGCACGCTGCGGGAGAACCCCGTAAACCTGCTTTACACGGTGTGGAGTCGGTAAATGAAGCTGCCCGACTACCACACCTTGAGGCAGGTCTACCAGGCTGGTGTGCCACCTTCAGTCCACCCAACTTGGTACCATCTACCAGCAGTTCTGAAGCTCTCTCTTGCCCTGGTTTGGGTTTACCGGACAGATGGATTTCCCAGCAAGGGATTAATAAGCGGGAGGAGCTCGGTGTCGAGCCGCTCCTCCTCCAGGTCGAGAGAAGCCTGACGGGGTGGTTCTAGCATCTGGTTAGGACTCCTCCCTCTCTGGTGAGGTGTACCATCCCACCAGGAGGAGACCTAGAGTCAGACCCTGGACCTGCTGGAAAGACTATGTCTCACATCTGGACAGGGAACACCTCAGGATCCTCCTGGGTGAGATGGAGGATGCAGCCGGGATGAGAGAAGCCTGGGCTTCCCGTCTGAGGCTGTTACCCCCGGCAACCCGGCCCCGGATAAGAGGAAGATGATAGAAGGGAGTGGAACCTTTTGGCTGTGAGGTTGCCGTGGTAACCATGGCACCACCATGCAGCCATGTAGGAATACACGAACTTCGGTAGCTACCGGCTCATCTTGACCAAACACCGGTGCTCCAAACTCTCGACTTCCCCAAGGGCGGTTTCAGGATTTTCTAAAGGGGTGGGACGAGGGGTATGCGATCAATGACAAACCCAGTATGGAGGGTGGGCGCCGGGGGGCATTCCATCATCCTCCCCACCCAGAACGTTTGAAAAATAAGAGTCATTTTCCTTCATTTTGGGGCCCATTCGCTGGCACTGCCAGGGGTTAGCTTAACTAGTCCCCTTTCTTTTTCCGTTTTGTCGTCTTCCTCTTATCCCGGGCTGGTCCGTCGGGGTAACATCCTCAGACGGGAAGCCCAGGCTTCTCTCACCCCGGCTGCATCCTCCATCTCACCCAGGAGGATCCTGAGGTGTTCCCTGTCCAGCTGTGAGACATAGTCTCTCCAGCAGGTCCAGGGTCTGACTCTGGGTCTCTTCCTGGTGGGACGTGCCTGAAACAGCTCACCAGCGAGGCGCTCGAGGGCATCCTGACCAGATGCCCGAACCACCCCATCTGGCTCCTCTCGACCTTGAGGAGGAGCGACACCGAGCTCCTCCCGGATGGCAGAGCTCCTCACCCGATCTCTGAGTGAGAGCACGGCCACCCTGTGGAAGAAGCTCATTTCGGCCGCTTGTACCCGGGATCTCATTATTTCGGTCACCACCCACAGCTGGTGACCATGGGTGAGGCTTAATGCCCCTGGTAGGGTCACCCAAGGAAGACAGCTCCTAGGTGAGGGGTCAGAAGCACGGCTCAAACACTCCTATGAAGAAATCAAGCATGGCCAGGTTGACCTTGCCCGGAGGCGGGTCACCGTGACTCCCCCTTGGAGCCAGGCCTGAGGGTGGGGCACGAGAGTGAGCGCCTGGTGGCCGGGATTTGACCCATGGGACCCGGACAGGGGACATGGGCCGCCCTTCCGGCGGACTCACCACCTGCAGGAGGGGCCATAGGGGTCGGGTGAAGGAGGAGATGGGCGGCAGCCAACGGCGGGGACCCTCAGATCCTCGGCTGCATAGGCTAGCTCTAGTCCCTTTTCTTCTTTAGTAGAAAAAGTTTTAAAAAAGTCTTCTGGACAGTTTAATTCTTGATCGAGACATTTCGACTTCCATCCGGAAATCATTTTCAATCTGAATGAAATGGACTGAAACCTGGATCCATTTATACTAACCTGAGTAAAAGATAAAAAAAATAGTAAGAAGGGCTCGACCAATGAGCCTGTGTTACCTATGAAGGGCTCGACCAATGAGCCTGTGTTACCTATGAAGGGCTCGACCAATGAGCCTGTGTTACCTATGAAGGGCTCGACCAATGAGCCTGTGTTACCTATGAAGGGCTCGACCAATGAGCCTGTGTTACCTATGAAGGGCTCGACCAATGAGCCTGTGTTACCTATGAAGGGCTCGACCAATGAGCCTGTGTTACCTATGAAGGGCTCGACCAATGAGCCTGTGTTACCTATGAAGGGCTCGACCAATGAGCCTGTGTTACCTATGATGGCTCGACCAATGAGCCTGTGTTACCTATGATGGCTCGACCAATGAGCCTGTGTTACCTATGATGGCTCGACCAATGAGCCTGTGTTACCTATGAAGGGCTCGACCAATGAGCCTGTGTTACCTATGAAGGGCTCGACCAATGAGCCTGTGTTACCTATGAAGGGCTCGACCAATGAGCCTGTGTTACCTATGAAGGGCTCGATCAATGAGCCTGTGTTACCTATGAAGGGCTCGACCAATGAGCCTGTGTTACCTATGAAGGGCTCGATCAATGAGACTGTGTTACCTATGAAGGGCTCGACCAATGAGCCTGTGTTACCTATGAAGGACTCGACCAATGAGCCTGTGTTACCTATGAAGGGCTCGACCAATGAGCCTGTGTTACCTATGAAGGGCTCGACCAATGAGCCTGTGTTACCTATGAAGGACTCGACCAATGAGCCTGTGTTACCTATGAAGGACTCGACCAATGAGCCTGTGTTACCTATGAAGGGCTCGACCAATGAGCCTGTGTTACCTATGAAGGGCTCGACCAATGAGCCTGTGTTACCTATGAAGGGCTCGACCAATGAGCCTGTGTTACCTATGATGGGCTCGACCAATGAGCCTGTGTTACCTATGAAGGGCTCGACCAATGAGCCTGTGTTACCTATGAAGGGCTCGACCAATGAGCCTGTGTTACCTATGAAGGGCTCGACCAATGAGACTGTGTTACCTATGAAGGGCTCGACCAATGAGCCTGTGTTACCTATGAAGGACTCGACCAATGAGCCTGTGTTACCTATGAAGGGCTCGACCAATGAGCCTGTGTTACCTATGAAGGGCTCGACCAATGAGCCTGTGTTATCTATGAAGGGCTCGACCAATGAGCCTGTGTTACCTATGAAGGACTCGACCAATGAGACTGTGTTACCTATGAAGGGCTTGACCAATGAGCCTGTGTTACCTATGAAGGACTCGACCAATGAGCCTGTGTTACCTATGAAGGGCTCGACCAATGAGCCTGTGTTACCTATGAAGGACTCGACCAATGAGACTGTGTTACCTATGAAGGGCTTGACCAATGAGCCTGTGTTACCTATGAAGGACTCGACCAATGAGCCTGTGTTACCTATGAAGGGCTTGACCAATGAGCCTGTGTTACCTATGAAGGACTCGACCAATGAGCCTGTGTTACCTATGAAGGGCTCGACCAATGAGCCTGTGTTACCTATGAAGGACTCGACCAATGAGACTGTGTTACCTATGAAGGGCTTGACCAATGAGCCTGTGTTACCTATGAAGGACTCGACCAATGAGACTGTGTTATCTATGAAGGGCTCGACCAATGAGCCTGTGTTACCTATGAAGGACTCGACCAATGAGCCTGTGTTACCTATGAAGGGCTCGACCAATGAGCCTGTGTTACCTATGAAGGGCTCGACCAATGAGCCTGTGTTACCTATGAAGGGCTCGACCAATGAGACTGTGTTACCTATGAAGGGCTCGACCAATGAGACTGTGTTATCTATGAAGGGCTCGACCAATGAGACTGTGTTACCTATGAAGGGCTCGACCAATGAGACTGTGTTACCTATGAAGGGCTCGACCAATGAGCCTGTGTTACCTATGATGGCTCGACCAATGAGACTGTGTTACCTATGAAGGGCTCGACCAATGAGCCTGTGTTACCTATGAAGGGCTCGACCAATGAGCCTGTGTTACCTATGAAGGGCTCGTCCAATGAGCCTGTGTTACCTATGATGGCTGTGAATGGTTCCTATTGTAGCCACAGACCAGTAAACGAACCCTATTATAAAAATGCTAAAAGCCTAGTGAATAGAAGTTCCTGCTAACGAGAGGCATGAAACTGGGTCACGAGGTGTCATCTTTAGTCCATGGCTTCAAAAGGCTGCTGTAAATACCGGGCAGAATGTATCTAATGCCTCCACTCCGATTCAGTGAGGGATTCTCTTTCATCACAAAGATGGCTTCCTTCACCCCTCTTTCAAACCATCCTTTCTCTCTACTTAGAATCTTCACCTCACTGTCCTCAAAAGTGTGTTTGGTGGATTTAAGATGCAGATGTCTGCTGTAAACTGTCCAGAAGACTTTTTTTAAACGTCTTCTACTATGGATCACTCCTGGATGAATGAGGGACTACAAGGACCCTTTTCTTCTTCTTTTTGGACCAGAAAGGGGTGTGTGTGTGTGTGTGGGGGGGGGGGGGGGGGGGGGGGGGGGGGGGGGGGGGGGGGGGGGGGGGGGGGGGGGGGGAGATGCATTCGCTCCTGCTCACTGTTACATAAACCCTAAAACGTCAAGCTGCGACGCTAACCACCATGCAGCCGTTGATCTTTCCGTTTGGTGTAAAAACACTGAGACAGAATTAAAAAAAACGTTTTTTTCTCTTTGATAAAAAAGACTAATTTCATCAATAAATTCTCAGTTTGAATGATTTTCTGCTCATTTCTTCAGGTTCGTTTCATATCAGTTTTTTTTTTAACTTAATTTGCTTCAAACGTAAAAATTTGACGAAAATCAAAGGCGTAAAGTTTAATTTCTAAAAGCGAAGAAATGAAACGCTGAGGCGTAAACTCATTTAAGAAGCAGGTGTTCGGCTCGTAGAAGAAGAGATGATTTATTATCACTAAATGAAGAATGAAATTACGCTTCGGGTTCCGGTTGATGAACGTAGACACATTTAAACATGAGAGACTGAGACGGCGTTTAGAAAGATGACGGAACGGAGGAGGAGACGCTTCGGATGGTCAGTCACCAGCTCCATGAAGTTGGCCCCCCTTAAAAAAAAAAATTAAACAAAAATTAACAAAAAATATGTCAATTGTCTGTGCGGTTTTAGTTACGATTTATTTTATTTAAATTGCAGAAAAACGATTTGGACGATGACGTAATCAAAGATGGCGACGTCCGGAAGTAAATAAAGGTCTGGATGACGTCATCGTCCAAATTGTTTTTCTTAAAATTTAATAAAACTAAAACAGCACAAAACGATTGACATATTTTTTGTTAATTTTTGTTTGAATTTTTTTTTTAAGGGGGGCCAACTTCACGGAGCTTCAGTCACCTTCTTACAGCAGTGGTCCCCAACCACCGGGCCGCGGACTGGCACCAGGCCGCGGGTCATGTGGTACCGGGCCGCGGGTCATGTGGTACCGGGCCGCGGGTCATGTGGTACCGGGCCGCGGGTCATGTGGTACCGGGCCGCGGGTCATGTGGTACCGGGCCGCACAGACCTGTTATTTTTATTCACTTTCTTTTTGATGTCTTTTATTTTGAAGGTATGTTTACCGTTACCATGGCAACAAGAGCGCGTTCGAGCAGAGAGAACGTTTCCACGTCATAAAGACGCTGCTAATAAATTTTCTCGTGAAAACAAAGTGGATTTACGTTTATTATTATCATTATTATTGATTTTTAAAAAGCCATTTTTTTCAGGTTGGTCTCATCATCTTAAGACCGGTCCTATCGTCAGACACTAAACCCGGTCCGTGGCGTGGGAAAGGTTGGGGACCCCTGCCTTACAGGGTTACGGGGTGTGGAGGTATGCCACCTGTAGCTGGTTAACTTGACAGGTTTTCAGAGACGGGTACACCCTCTTTATGACAGCCAAACACCCGTTTCTCATCACCAGGAAGACCTGAGGTGACCCCAACCCCGCTGGATGCTGTCTCCATGGTAACAATGAGGTGTGACGTCATGGCAACGAGGTAACTTTTATCTTTAATTTGCTTTAAATAAAACTGATCCCGTCTGATTCAAGGCGAAGGGCAGGGTACAACCCGAACAGGTCACCAGTCTGTTGCAGGGCCACACACACACACTCATTCCTAGGGTCAATCAGCCTAGCAGGTATGTTTTTGGAGGGTGGCAGAAAACCCACTCAGACACGGGGAGAACATGCAAACTCCACACAGAAAGGCCAGCGTTCTAAGCATCGTCCCCACCTGGGTCTCAAACCCATGACCAACTTGCTTGTAAGGCCACTGTGCAACCCACTGCGCCACCGTGCCGCCCTGGTTCAGATGGGTTTAAGTTGAAACACAACCGCATCCCTCGGGCAGGAGGGTTCGGTACATTTGGACCAGAGCGGTCCAGGATGGGGGTCCGACCCTCGGCTGGAGCCAACATAATAATAATAACAACAAAACAACAGCAGGATGTCGGGTTATGCCACCTGTAAGTGGTTAACTTGCGACGGGTACACCCTCTTCATAACAGCCCAACATCCCTTTCTCACAACCAGGAAGTCTTGAGGAGGCCCCACCCCCGCCGGATACCGTCTCCATGGTAACACAATGAGGTGTGACGCCGCGGCGACCAGGTAACTTTTTATCTTTCATTTGTTTTAAATAAAACTGAACGTCGGCCATGTTGGATGTGAAAAATAAAGTTTTAATTGCAGCTAATCGCTCGGCTGATTGATCACTAATTAAAACATTGATTTTATTTTCTTATTTACGACTTTAATCTTAATTAAAAATCTGTAAATGCAAATTAATTTAATGTGTGTAAACACAGAGGAGACTGGCGGAGACCTGGAGGTGGAGGCTGCCGTGCCAGCTGGAAACCACCATCAGGAGACATGGGAGGTTCGGTGTTTTGGGCAGGGACACCGGGCATGAACTCTGGGCGAGGGATCGAACCCACTGCCCAGTGGTTCCAAGATGGCCACCCCACACGCTGAGATAAGTTAAATAGAAGAGCTAAGTCATTAGCATGTGAGGCTAAGTAGGATTTTGTTGCCATAGAAACACGTTTTTATAGCAACATTTCGTTTAGATCCGTTACCCTCACCATGGTAACCAGGTTCTACGTTTCTACCCTCACCATGGTAACCAGGATCTATGTTAATACCCTCACCATGGTAACCAGGATCTATGTTCCTACCCTCACCATGGTAACCAGGATCTATGTTCCTACCCTCACCATGGTAACCAGGATCTACGTTCCTACCCTTACCTAATAACAAGGATCTACATTCCTACCCTCACCATGGTAACCAGGATCTACGTTCCTACCCTCACCATGGTAACCAGGATCTACGTTCCTACCCTCACCATGTTAACCAGGATCTATGTTCCTACCCTCACCATGGTAACCAGGATCTACGTTCCTACCCTCACCATGGTAACAAGGATCTACGTTCCTATCCTCACCATGGTAACCAGGATCTATGTTCCTACCCTCACCATGGTAACCAAGATCTACGTTCCTACCCTCACCATGGTAACCAGGGTCTACGTTCCTACCCTCACCATGGTAACCGGGATCTATGTTCCTACCCTCACCATGGTAACCAGGATCTACGTTCCTACCCTCACCATGGTAACAAGGATCTACGTTCCTACCCTCACCATGGTAACAAGGATCTACGTTCCTACCCTCACCATGGTAACCAGGATCTATGTTCCTACCCTCACCATGGTAACCAGGATCTACGTTCCTACCCTCACCATGGTAACAAGGATCTACGTTCCTACCCTCACCATGGTAACCAGGATCTATGTTCCTACCCTCACCATGGTAACCAGGATCTATGTTCCTACCCTCACCATGGTAACCAGGATGTATGTTTCTACCCTCACCATGACAACCAGGATCTACATTCCTACCCTCACCATGGTAACCAGGATCTACGTTCCTACCCTCACCATGGTAACAAGGATCTACGTTCCTACCCTCACCATGGTAACCAGGATCTATGTTCCTACCCTCACCATGGTAACCAGGATCTATGTTCCTACCCTCACCATGGTAACAAGGATCTACGTTCCTACCCTCACCATGGTAACCAGGATCTATGTTCCTACCCTCACCATGGTAACCAGGATCTATGTTCCTACCCTCACCATGGTAACCAGGATCTACATTCCTACCCTCACCATGGTAACTAGGATGTACGTTCCTACCCTCACCATGGTAACCAGGATCTACATTCCTACCCTCACCATGGTAACCAGGATCTACGTTCCTACCCTCACCATGGTAACCAGGAACTACATTCCTACCCTCACTGTGGTAACCGGGATCTACGTTCCTACCCTCACCACTGTAACCAGGATCTACGTTCCTACCCTCACCATGGTAACCAGGATCTACGTTCCTACCCTCACCATGGTAACCAGGATCTACGTTCCTACACTCACCATGGTAACCAGGATCTACATTCCTACCCTCACCATGGTAACCAGGAACTACATTCCTACCCTCACTGTGGTAACCGGGATCTACGTTCCTACCCTCACCACTGTAACCAGGATCTACGTTCCTACCCTCACCATGGTAACCAGGATCTACGTTCCTACCCTCACCATGGTAACCAGGATCTATGTTCCTACCCTCACCATGGTAACCAGGATCTATGTTCCTACCCTCACCATGGTAACAAGGATCTACGTTCCCACCCTCACCATGGTAACCGGGATCTATGTTCCTACCCTCACCATGGTAACCAGGATCTATGTTCCTACCCTCACCATGGTAACCAGGATCTATGTTCCTACCCTCACCATGGTAACCAGGATCTATGTTCCTACCCTCACCATGGTAACCAGGATCTACGTTCCTACCCTCACCATGGTAACCGGGATCTATGTTCCTACCCTCACCATGGTAACCAGGATCTATGTTCCTACCCTCACCATGGTAACAAGGATCTACGTTCCTACCCTCACCATGGTAACCGGGATCTATGTTCCTACCCTCACCATGGTAACCAGGATCTATGTTCCTACCCTCACCATGGTAACCAGGATCTATGTTCCTACCCTCACCATGGTAACCAGGATCTATGTTCCTACCCTCACCATGGTAACCAGGATCTACATTCCTACCCTCACCATGGTAACTAGGATGTACGTTCCTACCCTCACCATGGTAACCAGGATCTACATTCCTACCCTCACCATGGTAACCAGGATCTACGTTCCTACCCTCACCATGGTAACCAGGATCTATGTTCCTACCCTCACCATGGTAACCAGGATCTATGTTCCTATCCTCACCATGGTAACCAAGATCTACGTTCCTACCCTCACCACTGTAACCAGGATCTACGTTCCTACCCTCACCATGGTAACCAGGAACTACATTCCTACCCTCACTGTGGTAACCGGGATCTACGTTCCTACCCTCACCACTGTAACCAGGATCTACGTTCCTACCCTCACCATGGTAACCAGGATCTACGTTCCTACACTCACCATGGTAACCAGGATCTACGTTCCTACCCTCACCATGGTAACCAGGATCTACATTCCTACCCTCACCATGGTAACCAGGATCTACGTTCCTACCCTCACCATGGTAACCAGGATCTACGTTCCTACACTCACCATGGTAACCAGGATCTACATTCCTACCCTCACCATGGTAACCAAGATCTACGTTCCTACCCTCACCACTGTAACCAGGATCTACGTTCCTACCCTCACCATGGTAACCAGGAACTACATTCCTACCCTCACTGTGGTAACCGGGATCTACGTTCCTACCCTCACCACTGTAACCAGGATCTACGTTCCTACCCTCACCATGGTAACCAGGATCTACGTTCCTACACTCACCATGGTAACCAGGATCTACGTTCCTACCCTCACCATGGTAACCAGGATCTACATTCCTACCCTCACCATGGTAACCAGGATCTACGTTCCTACCCTCACCATGGTAACCAGGATCTACGTTCCTACACTCACCATGGTAACCAGGATCTACATTCCTACCCTCACCATGGTAACCAGGATCTACGTTCCTACCCTCACTGCTGGAGAGACTATGTCTCACAGCTGGACAGGGAACACTTCAGGATCCTCCTGGGTGAGATGGAGGATGAGAGAAGGCTGGGCTTCCCGTCTGAAGCTGTAACCCCCGACGACCCGACACCGGATAAGCGGTAGACGATGGAACGGAAAAAAAAATCATCTTGTTTCATTTTTAAACAAACAAAGCTTCAGAAAACAAACAAACGGAAACTTCAATCCTTTAAAAAAAAAAAACACTGATAGAACAAATAAAACTCGTCTCCGTCCGTTTATTTTCTTGCAGCTGTAAAGTCTTGACCTCCCTGACCTACTATCATGTCAGGACTCTTTAAAGATGTTTAGTGATTACATAACCCAAGCAAAATGTCACGTTCCGTATTAAATATAGACGAGACTGTTATATAAAACATATGCAGGCCTTCGGCACCTCTGGAACGGACAGATGTTGAACCTTCTTCTCATGGCCTACTTCCTTCAGCCGGTCCGTCCTGACAGAACCAGAAATATTCACACCAGGAATCAACAGCGTCTGGTAAAATTAGAGTCGGAGCCTCCGGCCAATCAGAGTTACTCCAGGAATTAATTAGGACTTCCTCTCATTTGTTGGATTTTGTCTGAGTTAATTACACCTACATGAATAATCTGTAATTCTAAATATTGCAATAACATTTTGAATGTTCGGAGCAGATGGTGCCACGCCTGATAAATGATTCACTCTGCTATTCTCGGGAACATACTCCCAGATCGAAGCGGTTCATCAACGTGGACAAAAAAGTTTCTTTAAGAAGTCGGAACGAGAAGCAAAAAAAAAAAAAGGGAATTTTCTTAATAAGACGTCACACAAATAAGAAGCCAGCTTATGCAGCCGAGGATCTGACCGCCAGGGTCCCCACCGTTGGCTGCCACCCATTTCCTCCTTCCCCTGACCCCCATGGCTCCTCCTGCAGGTGGCGAGTGCGGACTCACCACCTGCAGTGGCCCATGTCCCCTGTTCGGGCTGAGCCCGGCCAGTGATTCGGGCACGTCCCACCAGGAGGAGACCAAGGTGCAGACCCCGGACCTGCTGGACAGACTATGTCTCACAGCTGGCTGGGATCCTTCCTGGTGAGCTGGAGGATGCAGCCGGGGAGAGAGAGGCCTGGGCTGCCCGTTTGAGGCTGTTGCCCCCGCGACCCGACCCGGGACCAACTGGAAGATGACGGAACGGAAGAAATAAGAAGAAAAAAAAGAATTTAATAAAGTAAAAAAGATTAATTCTTCAGCTTTTTGGAAGTTCATGTAAATCAAAGATTGATCGGCAGAAGTTCAACAAACTTCACACACACACGTTTGAAGGATGCCCGTTGTCAGGGTGGGCTTCTTCGTTGTTAGGCATTCTGATTGGCTATGGAATGTTGGTTGGGCGGACCCTTACGTATGATTGGCTGATAATTTATTAATATTTATTACTGGTCTGATCAAACTGAACATGTTCTTATCTTCCAATCAGATAACTCGCTGGACAGAGGCTGCCTCATCTGAGTTTATAAAATGGATCTTTGAGCGGTTTGGAGTGTGTGTGAACGTCACACACATGTTTCATCACACCAATCAAACATTAACCTTACTTGATCCAAAATTTTCTACTACAACACCCAGAACAGGTTGGCAGTCTGTCATGGTGCCACACACACACACACACACACACACACACACACACACAAACACTCATTCCTAGGGTTAATCATGTAACAGCCAATCAACCTAACATGTATGTTTTTGGAGGAAACATACACAGGGAGAACATGCACACTCTGCACAGAAAGACCAGCCCTCTAAGCTTCATTCCCACCCTGGACTAGAACTCATAACCTTCTTCCTGTGAGGCCACTGTGCCACCCACCGTGCCACCGTGCCACCCACACAGAACAGCTTTCAATCAGTCAGTCACCTTCTTAACCGTCCATCCCAGGTGATTCAACCCACACACACACACACACACACACAC